>CM065590.1:328549312-329007841 GCA_033119425.1 Bufotes viridis
CAGCACTCGGATATGCCCCCGGTGTCCAAGATGGGCCAACCCTTTTAAGAGCCAGAAAGTGCACAAGCACCCTACAGGTAGAACGGAGAGCATTAGCCAGCAGGAAGCAGAAAGTGACTTGTATGCAAACAAAAGACTAGCAGTTGGTCCGCCTGCAGGGAAGCAGCAGAAGAATGCTGGGTGTGGGCCACTGGTGAGGATGGGTGAGAGATTGCTCTGGTTGGCAAGTTAGGAAGCCACCAGTGTAACAGTGCTTCTTGATAATTGTGGTGCATCTGACTCCAGAGGTATACAGATTAAAACTGGTGATTAAAACTGGTGTTTAAAACATTGGTTTTAAGGGATTATCCAAGAGTATAAAAAGCTCTCCCATATGCCGGGCCCTTCAGATTGAATATACTTACCTGGCTCCCCGTGCCGCTCCTGGTCCCGCACCACCGCAGCTGCTTCTCCCCATGCTTGGATGAAAACATCCGGTGTCGGGGGAGGGGGGGGCAGCCAATGGAAGGCTAGCGAGGCTTGTCCCTGTCTGCCATTGGCTGCTCCCCCCGACACCGGATGTATTCATCCATGCACGGGGAGAAGCTGCAGCAGCAGTGTGGGGACCAGGAGCAGCGCAGGGAGTGGGGAGCCTGGTAAATATATTCAATGTAAGGGGCCTGGCAAATGGGGGAGCTTTTTATACTCTTGGGAAACCCCTTTAAATTCCTCACAACGTTTCTTTTTTTATCAGCTACCTAGAAATTAGAAAACAGTGGGGGAGATTTACTATTGAAAATAGGCCAGTTTTTGGTGCACTATGTACCAAAATCTAAATGCATGCTTAGCATCACATTTAGTAACTGTTTTCCACTCGTTCCTAAGCATTTTAAGCCTCGTCTGACATGCTATAACCTGAAGTTGGGGGGAAGGCCCCTTGTATCACAAGCATTAGCCTATCAGATGCTGTGTCTATAGCAAGGCACTTAATGCCAATTCTGGTTGGGGTGTTATTGTGTTTGAGGGCATAAAAGACATACACCTGGAGTTGGAGATTTCTTCAACTTATTGTGTATTTGATCCTACTATCTCAGGGTGAAAATAAAACCCAGGCAGATCTGATAATTATGTGAAATGTGAACCACAATGCCTTGGAGTTATATAATTACAGATCTGATGTGGGTACTTGGTAAGATACACCAGGACTGTGTGAGACAAATGTGAAGTCTGTTTGTCTCGTTTTATTCTTTTATATTTCACTCAACGCGTTTTACCAGTGTGGGACTGGATCAGGAGTTGAGATAGATGGAAGCGAAGGAAGCGTTTTCTGAACTGGACTTACCCTCACCACTCAGAACTTTAAATATTACGAGTTCATTCAAAGTTCTTACTAAACTATATAAAAATCATATTAGAAGCTAGTGGGAACTACATACCCTTGAGCATTACCTGAAAAAACAAAATAGTGCCAAGAGGCCTTCGAGTTCCACTCCTATCAGCAGTCAGAGTTAGATCCATCGAATTTAACAAAAAGTGGGAGAGAGAATTTATAGATGTGTCTTTACGTCTAATGTCCTTATTGTTAGACGAGGAAAAGATGATCTTCGCTAAAAGTAAGACTGAATTGGAGAAATGTATTGAAGCTACAAAGAAATTTAGTACGAACCCCGAGTATAACAAAAAAGAAACAGATGAATTGAAAGAGCGGAAACACTCTCAATTCATTATAGATATCAACTATTTCAGAGAATGACGTGTCCTGGATTTTGGGGCTCAAACCTCCAAAGCTCTAGAAATTGAGACGGAACCTTCATCCTCGGAAGGAGAAGGGAAAGGGCCATCAGTGTCCAATAGTGCTCTCTTTAGACACTTCCCAAAAAGGGATAGACGACCAAATCAGAGGGGACATTCGCAATACCCACCAATGAATGGTTACACCCCCATAGATACCTTTTTGAAAGTCGTAACCAATCAGTTGTCTAAACTAGCCCCTAGGAGAGACGTCAAAAACAATCTTACAATGGAGGAAACAAGATGTCTACTGTCTTTAATTGGATGATTCAATTATTATCAAATCCTCAGACAAAAGGGGGAAATATCGTCCTTATGGGTATTTATAATTACAATGAGATGTGCCATAGAATTCTAGAGGACAGAGGTTGCTATGACATCTTGGACAATAACCCTAGTCCAGCACATGGAAGGGAATTAAAAACACTGCTACAACATGAACTCATAAGCAGTACAGAATACAATTTCCTCTTACCCCCCCACCCCCCAAATGGCATGCTTCTACTGTCTAACTAAGGTCCATAAAGGCCTAACCCCTTTAAAAGGTAGACCAATCGTATCAGGTACTGGCAGCCTTACACATCATTTGGGGATTTATGATACCTCAGACAAAAAACTGTGAAAAAATATCACAGTTCTTGCAAGAAAGAGCAGAACATCTACATCCAGAGAGGGGGATAGTGTGCAGTGATTTTAACATTTAATCGCTAAACCTGAATACACCTTAATCATTAGTGGGGAGATAGTGCGCGCGACCTTCTCCTCCTTAGTAACAGTGGAGTGAAACTCAGCAAGATATAGAGACAGTGTTAGCTAGTCAGGGAAGCGAATAGGCAGCTTTTAACATTGAGTTAAGTTAGAAACAATAAAAGTTAAGTTTTAGATCCGATCCAGGAGCCAAGAGTAGGCACTAGATAGCAAATTAAGAACATCTACATCCACACAACCAATTGGTGTTATCTCTCCTAAAATTCATTCTAACAAAAATACATTTCTCTTTGACAGAAAGGTCTACCACCAGCTCAGGGGGTGGCCATGGGGAGCCCATGTGCTCCCAGTTTCACCAACCTTTACCTGGGCTGGTGGGAGCGTAATGTGGTGTTTGGAGACAATATGTCAGAATGGTCTCAATGCATCTTGTTATGGCTTTGTTTCATAGACGATGTGTTCATACTATGGAAAGGAAGTGAACTTCAATTCCAAGTGTTTGTTCAATCACTAAACATCAATGAACTTGGTCTATTTTTTACAGCCGAGATCCACAGTGATGAAATCACGTTTTTAGATCTCAGAATTACGAGGGAACAAGATAGAAATATTGTGAGCAATATTTTCCAAAAACCCACTGCCACTAACACTTTGCTTCATTGGAATAGCTGGCATCCCTATTCATTGAAAACAGGGATACCAAAAGGCCAGTACCTTAGGGCACAACGCAACTGCAGCTCACTCGATAAATACCAGGTGGCTGTGAAAGACCTTCAAGGCAGGTTTACAAGGTCCGGCTATCCAGCCAAAATCCTCCATGAGGCTCATCAGCATGCTTTAAGCAGTAATAGGGATAGCCTATTGAACCCCAGATTAAGACCAGATGGCACCCCACACTTTGAGTTATGGCAGATTCTCAATACCTACTGGGGCATTATTAAGTCTGATCTGGATATTGGTCAATTGGTTAGTAGCATTCCAGCTATCACATATCGTCGTGGCCGTTAACTAAAAAATCGCCTTTTGCATAGTTTCTTCCAAACACCCAGAACAGAAACGTGGCTGAGAAATGTCACCACGGGGACTTACAGTTGTGGCACATGTGTAGCATGCAATTTTATCCTACAAGGCAAACAATTTGCATGCACACATACAGGCAGGTCATTTAATATCCGCTCATTCATTACCTGCAAGACATCGGGATTAATCTACCTCATCACCTGCATGTGCGGAATACAATACGTGTGTAAGACTACCCGAGAATTCAGAAGGCGTATTGGGGAACATTTGGGGGATGTTTGAAATGACAATGATATTCCCATCGCAAAACACATTAAACAATTCCACAATGCCAACCCCAGAGCCCTAAAGTTCCACGGCATCGAGGTCATAAAACGCTCACCAAGAGGGGACGACTTCAATAACTTTATCTTACAAAAAGAGGCAGAGTGGATATTTAGAATGGGCATGGTCAAACCTACGGGTTTGAATGACCATATATCATTTGCCTGCTTTATTAAGTAAGATCATATGTCACCAATCACTCTATCATCCTAGTTTTTTCCAAATAGGATGATGATTGATAAGGAATTTTATGAATGTATACAGTAGGGGATCCATATTACCAGACACATTCCCCCCTATATACCTATAGCCATTTCATATTAATACACAACATCACCGTCTGAACCATCCTTATGTCTCCAGTAACACAGTGACACATCATTACTTTTATCCTGTCACCCTCCACTGGTGGGTGAGGTTAGGGTAGATACTGTGTTTACTGGGTTAGGTCTCCAGTCTTCTGTTCCTTCGTTCTCCCAAATAATTGTATATTAAAATAACACTACAGTGATATCATATGTGACCTGTTAGACCACCTTGCTCATTTAGCGATACAACTAATTGACGGGTTTAAACCACATATATCTGCCCCACCTGGGATATGGTTACCTGTGTCCAGTATGGGAAGTCATCACTGTCATAATTCCAGTTTCAATCCTAAGCCTGGTCCCTCAATATTTCTTTGCATCGTCCACCTACTTGTCTTGTTTGTCAGCCCATCCACCCTGCTGGGAACTGGTAGGGAATGGAGCGCACACCTTAGCTCCGCCCCCCCTGACTGGCCCCCCTCAGCATGATTGGGTCTGCCTCCTCCAGTGGGCGGAGTAATGTCCATTTAAGGCATAGATGTCAGCGTGCGCGCCACGGCCATACCAGAGCCAGATGCTCTTCCTCCCAGGATCAGAGGAGGTTTCGCATTGTTTGACACGTGTGCCTGTCTAGCGAACGCGAAGCTCCCATTATCAGTGGAGGCTGCTCTAGTTCTTTGCTGCCTCTTTGAGCGTTCAGCGACCCCACTCCATCACAGGAAGTCGCTGTATGTGTTGGGTGTGAGCGCTAGTCAGTTGGCTTCCACTGAGATAGAAAATCATCTAGTGGAGCCACACTGCTAGACTGTGCTAGAAATTGACACAGTCTGTCTTACCTGGTATGCAGGTCCTATTGCTGCAGCAGTTGAGTGTCAGCAATCCAGGCTCTCCTTACCTGGTTGCATGTCACTGTTACATTGTTGCAGCTCAGTCCACAGAAACCACGTATGGTACACCCCTTAGACGCGTTCCATACAATCGTCATACATCTATCTTAACTCCTGATGATCCAGTCCCACACTGGTGAAACGCGTTGAGTGAAATATGATACAGTAAAACGAAACAAAAAGACTTCACATTTGTCTCACACAGTCCTGGTGTATCTTATTAAGTACCCACACCAGATCTATAATTATATAACTCCAAGGCATTGTGGTTCACATTTCACATTATCAGATCTGCCTGGGTGCATGTTTTATTTTCACCCTGAGATAGTAGGATCAAATACACAATAAGCTGATCTATAGAGTTACTGCTCTTGCGATACGATGCATATCGCAAGAAGCAATCTCCAACTCCGGGTGTACGTCTTTTATGCCCTCAGACACAATAACACCCCACCAGAATTGGCATTTAGTGCCTTGCTATAGACACAGTGTCTGATAGGCTAATGCTTGTGATACAAGGGGCCTTCCGCCCACTTTAGGTTTTAGCATGTATTTAATTAAAGAATTATTTTATGTCTTAGTATCCATACAAGCAGTGAATTCTCAAACTAAATGGGTAGGCTATCCGCCCCCCCTGTCAGTGATTTCTATGTATGTTGCCCTGATGTTCACTATTCCTGCTAACACTTTGTAGCTTCATTGACCTTGTGGCCTAACACTGTACTGTGTATGCTGCTCTCTTCTACCTGCTCTTTTCTCTTAATAACCCCTCCCTTTATTGCGCCATTTTCTTCTTTATTGTTTTATGACTTTCTCGTTGTCTTCCTGTCAGTGTTTCTCTCCTTTTCTGTCTCCCACGCCCTTCACCTGCAGAAAGTGATATTTCCGAAACAGGACGATGTGCTCATCTCCTTCTTGCCTCTGGCTCACATGTTTGAGAGAGTAATACAGGTAAGCCTCTTGCCTGATCTGACTAGGCCTTGTTGGGCTGCCTGTGTTTTTTTTCTTTCCAGAGTCAGTGGTCCCCCACATCTGAGGATGTACACATTTCCTATTTGCCCTTAGCACACATGTTTGAGAGAATGGTTCAGGTAAGGTCTTTGTGTTGGTCAAAGTAGTGACACTGTCACCAAGAACCCAATGAAATGATCTGAGATGATCAGTCATAACTAAATTAAAATTTGAGATCACTAATGAAGCCAATCATTATATGGAACTAACTTTGTTGGTGTTTGTCACACAAAATTCCTTTTATACTGATTATATGCCATGAGTACACAGCCTAAACTAGCTGTCTAGTTAGATACAAACTACTTAGGAACATATCTACCATATCATTTTATGAAAGCAGCTATCTTCAATGGACCTAGTAAGAAAACTCATTTGAAGATACATTAAAGAACAAACACCCTCACCTTAGCTATCCAGAATAAGCTTGAAAGACAGAATCCTTCCCAACTTTATTTGTGGTAGTTCTTTGAGTGGATTAATAATTTCACTCATATTACTAGTAGACATTTTACATGGAACGTTATCTTGAGTTTACCCTCATGACACACAACTTTTTATTGAATGCTCCTTAACACAAAATTGCAACCTGTTCCTTTATCAGTAAAGACCTTTACTATTAATGTGAAATGGTGCAGTTATTACGGAAGATAAAGTATGATAGTGGCAATCTTATTTTATAGTTTTTATGTTGCAGGGATGGGCTGATGGGCAGCTTCATGTATTAATAAACACTGTATATCAATGGATATAGATACAATTGAGGGCATTCTTTTAACTTTAATACATGTGTTTTTGAACAAATAGCTGTTTTTGCAATTGGTTTTATTAAGATGTTTGCCTGTTTGGCTACTACTACTTCAGTGTATCACAGCTGGCTACACAATGAGATCCATCGGAGAGCTTGTCTGATGGCTCAGTCTACATTTCCTCACTCTCCTCTCCTAAATGATCTTCTAAGGCTGATTTAGGACTAAATCACAGCTTATCCAATTCTTGCAGTGTGCACAGTAGAAGATGGCACTTTAATAAATGTTATTTAAATCTTCAGATTTTTGTACAGGTAGCCTTTTTTAGTGATATAGTCCTGAACAGTCGCTAAAAATAATTCATGTGAACTTATATAACACTATATCAGACTGACTTGCGCATGTACCTAGCTGTAATGCTGTATTTGGAATTCACTCAATATTTTCTCACATTAACAGTCGGTAGTATATTGCCATGGTGGACGCATTGGATTTTTCCAAGGTGACATTCGTCTGCTGTCTGATGACATGAAGACTTTACGACCCACTATTTTCCCAGTTGTTCCAAGACTATTAAACAGAATGTATGACAAGGTGGGTACATTCAGCAAATATTCCTTTGCAGCCATTGCAAATGAATTCAATGAATTATCTTTTTTTTCATGTTATCATTAATTTACTATGCTGATTATGAAAACATGAAGACACTGTGGCAGAAATGAGCTTTCCTTCGGAGCAAATGGTCCAGAAATTATTGTTAACTGAAACATGCCAGCATTTCTTCCAGATAGTAAATCAGCTAGCTCCACTATCTGAAGGGGAACCTGTCACCACAAAATGCAGTGTAATCTGTAGGTACCATGTTATGGAACAGGATGTTTTGTGGGAAAAATAATTCAGTAAAACCTGCAATTTATGTATATAAATCATGCTATTTCTGACTTCAGTTGTACACGGGGGAGGTGTTATCAGAGATTGATAGCAGCTGTCAATGATCGTTGTACATGGAGGTCTGAAATTCAGAAACAGCAGAGGTCTAATTAGAGATAAACAAATCTAATCTTAACTGATTGAATTAGTTGTGGATTTCACAACAATTCTGCTGCCAGTCCCATCCAAATATTTGGCAATTCACTTTGGACAAATCACGCAAGACAGTGGCAGTGCCATTTTACTATGAAAGTTGGCAGGGAGGATGAAAATGGAAAATCACATGACCCTGGAAAAGAGGCGGCTTGCCCTGATTGGCTCAGAGGCTGACATACAGGCTGTGAGCCAATCAGGGGCCAGGATTTTGGCTGGTCCTTCAGTCTCTGGGCATGATTGGAAGCGAGAGATACTATTCTGTGTTTCGCTTGTAATCTGAGAGCACGTGTTTTGGATGTATCTTGCAAAAACGAATTACAGACACAAGCCAGCAATCTTAGCCTGTTGTAGGGTCAGTATAGTGACATACTAAGTTATGCTAGTTTCACACTAGCATTCGGGAGACTTGGCTTCTGCCGGAAGCTAAATGAATGCTGTCCGGCTCCATTAACTATAATGGTGACCCACGGAGATCCAGCCGTAACCTGGCATATATGGCAATAATCGGATGGACAAATACCCCTGTGCAACAAGTTCATGTATGAAATGCAGTTCTCCAGAATCCTGCACCAACTTTAACTTCAAGTTTCTAAAGTTCATAAGTGTTTTAACCCCTTAAGGACTCAGCCCTATTTCACCCTAAGGACTCGGCCATTTTTTGCAAATCTGACCAGTGTCACTTTATGTGGTGATAACTTTAAAATGCTTTTTCTTATCCAGGCCATTCTGAGATTGTTTTTTCATCACATATTGTACTTCATCACAGTGGTAAAATAAAGTCGAAAAATTTCATTTTTATTTATAAAAAAATACAAAATTTACCAAAAATTTTGAAAAATTTGCAATTTTGCAAGTTTCAATTTCTCCACTTCTATAATACATAGTAATACCGCCAAAAAAAGTTATTGATTTACATTCCCCATATGTCTACTACATGTATCGATCATTTTGGGAATGCTGTTTCATTTTTTGGGGACGTTACGAGGCTTAGAAGTTTAGAAGCAAATCTTGAAATTTTTCAGAAATTTTCAAAAACCCACTTTTTAGGGACCAGTTCAGGTCTGAAGTCACTTTGTGAGGCTTACATAATAGAAACCACCCAAAAACTACCGCATTCTAGAAACTACACCCCTCAAGGTATTCAAAACTGATTTTACAAACGTAATTAACCCTTTAGGTTTTCCACAAGAGTTAATGGCAAATGGAGATAAAATTTCAGAATTTCGATTTTTTTTGGAAAATTTTCCATTTTAATCCATTTTTTAAACTTAATATTTATTCGCCCGATTCTGTAGTTTGCACGAACACCCAATATGTGGTCGTAAACTGCTGTATGGCCAAACTGCAGGGTGCAGAAGTAAAGAAACGCCATATGGTTTTTGGAAGGTGGATTTTGCTGGACTGGTTTTTTGACACCATGTCCTATTTGAAGCCCCCCAATGCACCCCTAGAGTAGAAACTCCATAAAAGTGACTCCATCTAAGAAACTACACCCCTCAAGGTTTTCAAAACCAGTTTTACAAACTTTGTTAACCCTTTAGGTGTTCCTCAAGAGTTATTGGCAAAAGAAGATGAAATTTCAGAATTTCTATTTCTTGTTACCTTGTCTCAAAAAAAGTGTAATATAGAGCAACCAAAAATCATATTTTGGCCTCTTGCACACGACAGTATTTTGCGGACCATATACTGACAGTTTTTTCAGTTCAGTATACTGACAGTATACTGAACCATTCACTTCAATGGGACCGCAAAAAATACTGAAGTGTCTCCGTATGCCTTCCGTTTCAGTTTTTCAGTTTTTCCGTTCCGTTTAAATATAGAACATGTCCTATTCTTGTCCGCAAATCACGTTCAGTGGCTCCATTCAAGTCAATGGGTCCGCAAAAAAACCGGAAAGCATACGGAAGTGCATCCGTATGTCTTCCGTATCCGTTCCGTTTTTTGCGGAACCATCTATTGAAAATTTTAAGACCAGCCCAATTTTTTCTATGTTATTACTGAATACTGTATATGCCATATGGAAAAACGGAACTGAAAAACGGAACCGAAACGGAAACACAACAGAAGCAAAAAACGGAAAAACGGTTCCGAAAAAATACGGACCGCAAAACACTGAAAAAGCCATACGGTCGTGTGCAAGAGGCCTAAACGGAAACGGAAGGCATACGGAGACACTTCAGTATTTTTTGCGGTCCCTTTGAAGTGAATGGTTCAGTATACTGTCAGTGTATACTGAAAAAACAGCCAGTATACGATCCGCAAAATACTGTCGTGTGCAAGAGGCCTAAAATAGTACCAACAAAACTGACACCTTATCCCGTAGTTTCCAAAATGGGGTCACTTTTTTTGAGTTTCTACTGTAGGGGTACATCAGGGGGGCTTCAAATGGGACATAGTGTCAAAAAACCAGTTGAGTTTTGTTTGGCTGTTAACCCTTGCTTTGTTACTGGAAAAATGGATTAAAATGGAAAATTTGCAAAAAAATTGCTGTTTTGGGACCGTTTTTATTTTTTGCTATTTACATTGTTGAACTGACAGGTTAGATTGTGTGCTTCTATAGATCAGGTTGTTACGGACGCGACAATACCAAATATGACTACTTTTTAGGGGTTTTTGTTTCAGTTTTACATAATAAAGCATTTTTGAGAAAAAAAATTTTTTAGTGTCTCCACATTCTTAAAGTCATAGTTTATTTTTTATTTTTTTGGGCGACTGTCTTATGTAGGGGCTCATTTTTTGCGGGATGAGATGGCGGTTTGATTGGCACTATCTTGGGGTGCATATGACATTTTGGTCGCTTGCTATTACACTTTTTGTGATGTAAGGTGACAAAAATGGCTTTTTTTTTTTTGATGTGTTCAGCTGAGGGGTTAGATCATGTGTTATTTTTATAGAGCAGGTTGTGACGGACGCGGCAATACCTAATATGTATACTTTTTATTTATTTATATAAGTTTTACACAATAATATAATTTTTTAAAACAAAAAAAAATCATGTTTTAGTGTCTCCATAGATTGAGAGCCATATTTTTTATTTTTTTGGGCGATTGTCCTATGTAGGGGCTCATTTTTTGCTGGATGAGGTGACGGTTAGATTGGCACTATTTTGGGAGGCATACGCTTTTTTGATCGCTTTGTATTACACTTTTAGTGATGTAAGGTGCCAAAAAATGGCTTATTTACACAATTTTTTTTTTTTTTTTATGGCGTTCACCTGACGAATTCAGTCATCTGATATTTTTATAGAGCATTAGAGATTTTTACGGACGCGGTGATACCTAATATGTGTAGTGTATTTTTTTTTTTTTTTTGTTCAGTGATATGTATTTTTTTTTTTTCATTTTTCATTTTTTTCACTTTTTTACATTTTTTTTTACCCAGACCCACTTGGTTCTTGTAGATCCAGTGGATCTGGTGTCTGTATAATACAGTACAGTAGTACACTATATAGTGCACTGTGCTGTATTTTTTACTTTACAAAGTCTGAAAGCGTCCTGCTTCCATGGCAACCATTACCCGCTGCCATAAGTGCGCAGCGGGTGATGGATGGGGAGGGAGTGGAGCCCCCTCCCTCTGCGATCCTATCCTGTTAACCCTTCCATACTGCGGTCCGTACAGACTGCGGTGCGGAAGGGATTAAACGGCTGGCATCTGATCAAGCACAGACACTAGATCCACTAGACACCAGGGAAACATTACAGAGGAGGCGGGCGGGGGATCGCAATCGCGATCCCGCCCGCCGCACCGCCTACCGCCGCCCGCAACCACCCCCCCTGCACCCCCGCAGCCATAATATGATTGGGGGCTGCAGGAGGGGTTAAAAATGAACACTTTGGGGGCATTAACCCTCTGAGATCAGAGATCGCACAAAGCGCTGCAAACCGCAGGTCTGAATTGACCTGCGTTTTGCAGCGATCGCCGATATGGGTAGGGGGTCACAGGACCCCCCTGGGCATTGTAACAAGGTACCTGCTAAATGATTTCAGCAAGTACCTTCTTCCGATCACTGCCGGCTGAGCAGCAGTGATCGGAACTACTCATGACGTACCTGTACGTCATGGGTCCTTAAGGACTCGGAAACCATGACGTACAGGTACGTCATGCGTCCTTAAGGGGTTAAAGGCTTTTTCCCAAAGCTATACTGTATATTTTGCTGCAAATGCTGCGCAAACCCAGTTTCAGTTTTGCTACCATTTATAAAAGCAATTTAGCACATTTCAGTGTGTCAATACCAGTGTGTTTGTAGAAGGCAACATAAAATTGCACCTCTTTTAATTCCCGAAAAAACAGCTGCAGTATTAGTACCACGCATAATTAAGCAGTTGATTGCATTTTAGCAGTGTGTTCGTAGCACAGCATGTTTAACTGCACATCTGTTAGTTGTGCCTCTGTTACTGAAAAAACATATTCAATTTTGCTACCATTTGTAATTGGGAATTTCAGTGCATCAATATACCAGTTTCATTCAATGCCTCTTTATTGCGTCATATACCGTGCCTTTAGTTAAGGCATTGTATTGCATCTGTATACTGTGCAGTTTTAGTAAACGCGTTGTACTGCAATAACTGCATTAATATAGCAGTTTCATTTAACACATTGTTTTACATCAAGATACAGTGCTGTTTTAGTGAATTTATTACTGCAATAACTACATTAATATAGCAATTTAATTTAATGCATTGTATTATGTCAAGATGCCATACAGTTTTAGTGAACACATTGTACTGCATCAATATAGCAGTTTCATTCGACGCATTGTATTACCATTGTAGATTGTCAATACAAGTGTTCAGTGTGTTTGTAGAAGGGGGGTGGGACTTTTAAGTCAATCCTCTCTGTAAATTACAGGAAAACACTTGCAATTATGCTGCAATTTAATAGTCTGTGCACCAAACTTGTGACCTTTTATTTAAAGGTCATATAATAAAATGTCTGGTAAACAGAAGAGTGGAAAATAAAAGACCCATGCCTCATCATCCGAGAATCAGATTGTGGGTGGCTGTAGTAGTGCAAAAAGGAGTAGCAGCAAAGTAATAGTTGTAACAGTAATAGTAGTAGGAGCAGGCCACAGTTTTCCATCACATACAGTAGTTACCATTGTCGACTGGACGGCTCACTCATCCTCTCACACAGCAGCATGATATCAATGTCACCTCTGAGTCTGATCATGCCTTGGAGCTCCAGAGACGCCTTTTCACTTCCATCATATCTGTCTCCCCCCCCCCAGTATGAGGTTTAACAAAACAAGAGGCTTCCCCTGTTTTAGTTTTGTCTGCTTCCTTTATGGTCAGCTTGAGAACTAGTGATGCCACGGACAAAGGGCTCAAAATGTGCCAGATCTAGGCCAGGCTTGTTTGCTGCTAGTTCTGTGTGCATTTCTCCCATTTAGAAGTTTTTCTGTACAGTGCTGGCAGACAAAAGAACTGCTGTTTGCAAGATCTGCAGGATGAAATGAAAATAAGCTGTGTTCAAACACAAACATGGGCATCACAGCTCTATTGCAGCACATGAAGCGGCAACACTAGATCCAGTAGGAAAATATAACTGGCTTTCAGTAATCAGAACATGCCTGTCCATCTTCTTCTGGTCTACTTTGCAGCAGCACAATGTCCTTATCATCATCAGTTACTGCTTCTCATGCACAGACTACTACTGCTACTTGTCCTCTCCATCAGCTGCCATCAATTATGCAATGTGTGGCCAGGCGTGCTCATCAGTCTCATGGTGTGCAAGCTTAATTTCCAACTGGCAAAGTTGCTGGGGGTGCAGTGGCTGTCATACCACTTAGTGGATTCTGCTACCTTTAGGGAGCTGATGGTCTGCACTCATCCTCGCAGGAAGATACCTAGCTTAGTTACAGTGCAGCAAGGTTCACGTTTTCTTGGACACCTGGAGAAGCTGTTATGGGCAGGCACAGATATATATCTTTCATGGCCCACTGTGTCAGTGTTTTTCATGCCAGAGAGATGCAGCACTTTGACACCTCCATGCTTGTGTTGGTCTAGTTCCCACACTAGAAGCTTGTGCACCTCCTCCAAGTCCTTACCTATGGACATCCTCCCATCCCAAACAGAAACAAGGCTGAGCATTGCCATCAGCAAATGGCATTTATCATGTAGAGAAAGTTAATATTAGGCCCTTATTAATGTATTGTGATTGTACATATTGCCTCCTTAGCTGGCTTAATTCATTTTTCCATCACATTATATACTGCTTGTTTCCAGGAGCTATGGCCACCACTGCAGCGCATGATGTCGTGCATGTGTGCCTATATGCGCTTCCATGGTACTGACCACCAGAGAGGTTGGTGCTTTTTACTATATTGTGCAAGCACAACTACCGCTGCTGGATTGCAGGATAGTCGTAAACCCCTGGAAACAAGTAATGTGATGGAAAAATTAATCCATTCAGCAAAGCAGGCAATATACACAATCACAATACATTATTAAGTGCCTTATATTAACTTTCACTTCAGCAGATGGCATTTATCATGTAGAGAGACAACCCTGGATTTAGAGCATTACAAACATTCACAGTATTAGGCCTCTTGCACACGAACATATTTTCTTTCCGTGTCCATCCCATTTTTTTTGTGGACTGTATGCGGAACCATTCATTTGAATGGGTCCACAAAAAAAACAGAAGGTACTCCATGTGCATTCCGTTTCCATATATCCATTCTGCTAACAGATAGAACTTGTCCTATTATTGTCCGCATAACGGACAAGGATAGTACTGTTCTATTAGGGGCCAGCTGTTCCGGTCCGCAAAATACAGACTGCACACAGACGTCATCTGTATTTTTTGTGTATCCGTTTTTAACGGACCGCAAAATTCATACGGTTGTGTGCAAGAGGCCTTACACAGTAACTTGCTACTCCTTTTCCTTTGCCTGTTATTTGGGTGACTCATAGATTGCTGTTTCTTCCAAGAATTTGGATAAGAGTAAATTGTCTAGGCTTTTTATATTTATGTCTAAATATGGATTATTATTTATCAACTAGCTGAAGGACCCGGCTTCGCCCGGGCATATTAAATCTATTTCATTTAATGTTTGTGTGTGTCGTTAAAAGATATCAACAGTATCCACTATAACAGTGACATCTGCAGCACCCCACCCCTTAACAATGACCTCCACAGCCCCCACCCCTTAACACTGACCCCTCCACAGTTCCCCTTCCCTTAAAATAGGATCTCCACACCAGCCCACCCCCTTGACTTGGACCTTTATAGCAGCCTTTCCCTTTAACAGTAAGTTTCACAGCACACCACCCCCTTGACAGTGACCTCCACAGGGGCCCTCCCCCTTAACAGTGGCCTTTACAGCAATTTGCCCCTTAACACTGACCTCCATAGCTGACCATTCCCTTAACTGTGACCTCCACAGCAGCCTGCCCATAGGGTGGCCAGAGGTCCATTTTTAGACCGGACAGTCCGGCTTTCAGACTCCATGTCCTCCGTCTGGCGCAGGGCCTGGACGGACACAGGGATGTCCTTTTGAACAGCTCACTCTCAGACAGCAGCACTGTGCTGTCTGAGCGTGAGCTACAAGGAGAAAGTCAACCTCACTCCCACCCCTGCAGCTTACAGAAGTTGATTTTTAACTTCCCTCGGCTGCATAGGGGGAGGGAGGATGGCCTAACCAGGTCAGGGTTGTGGCTTAGCGGGACCCAGAAGTAGATTTTTAACATTTTTTCAATCCCTGTCGGCTGAAGAGTGGGATTGGGCGTGGCCTTATTAACAGCTCACCCTAAGACAGCAGCACTGTCCTGTCTGAGAGTGAGCTACAGAGAGAAAGTCACCATCCCTCCCACCTCTGCAGCTGACAGAAGTTGATTTTTATCTTAATTTTGGCAATCCCCGTTGTCTGCGGAGGGGGAGGGTGCATGGTCTAACCTGGTCAGGAGTAGGGCTTAGCGGGACCTAGAAGTTGATTTTTAACTTTATTTTTTCAATCCCTGTTGGCTGAGGAGTGGTAGGAAGCGTGACCTAACTGGATCGGAGGTGTGTCCTTTCAAACAGCTCACCCTAAGACAGCAGTACTGTTCTGTTTGACTGTGAGCTGCAGGGAGAAAGTCAGGTCCCACCCACCTCTGCAGCTGACAGAAGTTCATTTTTAACTTAATTTTTTGTTGGCTGAGAAGTGTGAGGGGGTGTAGCCTAACTGGATCGGGGTGTGGCTTAGCGGGACATAGAAGTTGATTCTTAACTTCATTTTATAAAATCTCTGTTGACTGAGGAGTGGGAGGAGGCGTGGCCTAACCGGATCGAGGGTATTCCTTAGTGGGACCTGGGGGTGGGGTTTTAAGAGTGACTTGAATGGCCACCCTATCTGCCCCCTGAACTGTGACCTCCACAGCACTCTGCTCCCTTAACAGTGTCATCCACAGAGTTGTTATGGAAACCTCAGGAAAGAAGGTACTAAGTGCAAGTAGGCCATGGCTTTACTTCAATAGCGATTATCCTGGTGACAGATTTCCTTTAAAGCTTATCTACAGCAGTGAAGAAACATGGCTGGGTTGTTATGGTTACCTGGAGTAAAACTGTGTGTGTGGAGACGAACTGCCAGCGAGCTTCTATTGGCTGATAAGGGTCATGTGACCAGGCTTCTATTGGCTAATGCATTTTTTGGGAATATCTCAGGAACGGTACGTCCCAGAGAACTGAGACCCAGTCTAAAACCTTCCCGTACACCTGATGTACCTGTGTGCCAAATTTCGGGAAGGTAAATGCGATGGTGCAGATTCCTTTAGCGGACATACATACATACATGCATATATACACTCAGCTTTATATATTAGATGTACATGCTTTTGATTAACAGTATGGTGTTCTCTGCACTTATAGGTGATTGATCTATATCTAATCAGTTTCTATTTTCTTTCCTATTTCTGTTTTTATTATGACTTTATAAAATGTCAAATGGCCTTTAAAGGGAATCTGTCACCTGGATAATCAATATTAAACCAAACATAGGTCCTTATAGCTCTTCATACCTTCTTTCCATAGGTGTTCTTTTCACTTGGATCTGGCTTTCTAGCTTCATAAAAATCCACTTTTATCTTTATGCTAATGACCCATGAAGGTGCCCAGAGGGGCGTTATTTTCATTCAAAAGGGGCCCAGAAATGCCCTCCAAAAGTGATTTTTTTATAAAGATAGAAAGCCAGATCCAAGTGAAAAGAACACCTATGGATAGAAGGTATGAAGAGTTATTAGGACCTACAGTTGTGTTCAAAATTATTCAACCCCCAATGCTGTACAGGGTTTTAGGGAATTGAGAGTACATTTGTAATTGTGTTCAGAATGAAATCTTACAAGGACTTTTTAAATAACCAAATGCAACTAAAATGACATCAATTGCTTTTGTAATACAGTATTAAATGTTTTTTTTTGTGATTTCTTCATTGACACAATTATTCAACCCCTTAAAGACTACCACTCTTAAGAACAGAGGTTCATTCAAGTGTTTTCGATCAGGTATTGAAAACACCTGTGGATGTCAAGGAACAGCAATCAAGCATAATAAGCACCAATTAGGCAGATTTAAAATGACTGTGATACTCAGCTCCTTCTAGACATTTACTGGTGTGTTTACAGACATGGTGAAGTCAAGAAAATGGTCCAGGAAGACCAGAGAAGAGGTGATTTCTCTTTACAGGAAGGGCAATGGCTATAAGAAGATTGCAAAGATGTTAAACATACCAAGAGACACCATAGGAAGCATTATTCGCAAATTCAAGGCAAAGGGCACTGTTGAAACGCTACCTGGTCGAGGCAGAAAGAAGATGCTGACTTCGACTGCTGTGCGCTACAGGAAGCGCAAAGTGTTGAAAAGTCCCCGTGTGACTGCTGAGGAACTGAAAAAAGATTTGTCAGATGCGGGTACTGAAGTTTCAGCTCAGACAATAAGGCGCACACTGCGTAATGAAGGCCTCCATGCCAGAACTCCCAGGCGCACCCCCTTGCTGTCTCCAAAGAATAAGAAGAGTCGACTGCAGTATGCCAAAATTCATGTGGACAAACCACAAAAGTTTTGGGATAGTGTTCTGTGGACTGATAAAAACAAAATTAGAACTGTTTGGGCCCATGGACCAACGCTATGTTTAGAGGAGGCCTATGAAGAAAAGAATACCTTGCCTACTGTGAAGCATGGCGGGGGGTCAATCATGCTTTGGGGCTGTTTTGCTTCTACAGGTACAGGGAAGCTTCAGCGTGTGCAAGGTACCATGAATTCTCTTCAGTACCAGGAGATATTGGATGAAAATGTGATGCAGTCCGTCACAAACCTGAGGCTTGGGAGACGTTGGACCTTTCAACAGGACAATGATCCCAAGCCTACCTCCAAGTCCACTACAGCATGGTTGCAGATTAAAGGCTGGAACATTTTGAAGTGGTCATCGCAGTCACCAGACTTAAATCCGATTGAGAACCTCTGGTGCGACTTAAAGAAAGCAGTTGCAGCGCGCAAGCCTAAGAATGTGACTGAACTGGAGGCTTTTGCCCATGAAGAATGGGCAAAGATACCCGTAGATCACTGCAAGACACTTGTGTCAAGCTATGCTTCACGTTTAAAAGCTGTTATAACTGGAAAAGGATGTTGTACTAAGTACTAAGATTGAATGTCACTTGGGGGTTGAATAAAACTGATAATGATGTGAGCACAGAAAAGACATTTGTGGTTATTTCATTATAAATGTTATGTTATATTTGTCTGACTTACAAGTGCCTCTTTGATTTAATAGTAAAAAAGATGAATGAAATGATCAAAATCAATGTCAAACTGGCCAAAACACTCAATTTCAGTGGGGGTTGAATAATTTTGAACACAACTGTATGTTTGGTTTAATATTGATTATCCAGGTGACAGATTCCCTTTAACCTATGTATATCGCCTTGGTAAAGAGTCAGCCAGAGTAGTAGTGTTATTGCAGGAGGAATTCTATTCTCACTTCTGCCCAACTGTTAGAATAGGGAATCTTCTACCACTAGGAAATACAAAAAATATGTATAAAGTTCATTTGCTATTCAGTTGCAAAGCAATCTAAAAGGAGTTATCCAAGTTAACAAAAAATTTGTGACATGCTAATAAATGCTGCAGCGGTGACATAGGCGTATGGCAGATGAATACTGAAGCCAGTCCTCAGTGGTCTTGTATCATATACAACTGAGGCCAGTATTTAGCTGCAGTAGTCACGAGCTATATTACCATAAAACTGAGGGGCTACAGTTTAGTATATAACATTTTTTATAGCATTTTATCACAATCGGAAATTTTATTTAATTTGATAAACCTTTTAACTATACACTAGCAGTTAGGTATCATTTCATACTAATTAAATACTAAATGTGCTCCAATTTCGTAATCCTTCTTATTATTAATAAAGTAAACAGTAATAAGTCAAAATAGTAGCTATTTATGGAAAAAACCATGGCCGAATTATAATTCTATAATTCTTATAATGATAGGGGTATACAATCAGTGTCAGCTGCTGCGGAGTGATACTGTAAATAGCCAACCAAAACATTGCATGGAAAAATACTCAGATCAATTCAAAATAATCCATCTACAGATGAGCAGATTTCTTGAAATTCGTTTTGTGGCCAGTTTGTTGAAATTTTATTAATGTCCAAATCCATTGTACAAGAATCAAAGTTGCTCCAGTTGTCTTGAAAATTAGTATATAACACCCTTCAGGGCTCTTTTAGACGAGCGTGTCCTATGCAAGAATCACGCTCCATGATTTCTCATTAGGGACACTACTCATTTAACAGAAACACACGGCATCATACTGATTTATAGTGCTGTGTGTCTCTGCATGCCCTTACTTCTACAAAATTATGCTGACAGCATTATGACAGTATAAGGGCTCATGCACAGCCAGTGTGCTGCCCGCATCTTTTGCGGCCCCTTTGAAGTGAATAGGTCTGCATCCGGACAAAAAACACGGTTGTGTGCATAAGGCCTAATTCAGTAGATACAGATCATGCAGAGACACACAGCATTATAAATCAGTATAATGCCATGCGCTCATGCAAAACGAGTTGTGTCCATATTGGGGAATCACGCTGACACATGGAGCATGATTCTAACACAGGACATGCTTGTTTGAAACAGGCCCTAATCCTTTTTGAATAATCAATCAAATATGGTGGCTCACCCTTCTTAGCAGTATGGAGAGGTGCTAGTGGTTGATTAGTCTCACTCTAGACCACAGAAAAATTGTACATATAATTGATTCGACCAGCACACTATATCTGGATTTTACACTATTAAAATGTCATATTTATTTCATATTATTCAATTGTACATAAATAGCACATTAAAATCTAAATGAAAAAGAAAAGTAACAAAAAAATAAAAATAAAAAATTTCAAATTATTCACTTGATAAACGCAGTGGCACTGCATGTGTGAATAAGGACTTAAATACAGGACACTGGTTTGGCACTGATAAACTTTGCCCTTGAGCAAATTAATTGTGAAAGCTGCTATAATCGGGAGTTAATTCCCAAAATAAGTGGCATGGACTATATGTGTTTTAAAAAAAAAATCGATTTGATTTTATATACAAATTTATTTATTTATTTATTTGTTTCTTTTCTTTTTCATTTAGATTTTAATGTGTTATTTATGTACAATTAAATAATATGAAATAAATATGACATTTTAATAGTGTAAAATCCAGACATAGTGTGCTGGTCGAATCAATTATATGTACACTTAATCCTTTTTGTTTTACAATTATTTGCTCTTTCTCTCCCCCTCACTAAGATCTGGAACGCAATGACAGCAATAGTAAATCATGTTAGAGTGACACCGATATATATAGCTACGGGTAAATGCATGGTTGATGGTATTGCTGTTACTCCAAGAAGCTCAGCTCTCCGCAACTGCCATGCCTCAAGGAGGTGTAATCACATTTACACTGCCTGGCCCTGTCAAAGCACAGAGGGCATGGCAGTTGCATAGAGAATTGAGCCTTTAAGAGTAATGGCAATCCCACCATTGCTCCTAGATGCTAATTTGCATAGATTAAAACATAAGTTTTCTCAGCAATGCAGGCATGTATGAAGATGGGAGCAATACAGATGCCTTTAGCTGCAAAAGGCACATGCAGCAGATCAGCCAGTTTCATGGGTACAAATCTGCTGACAGTTGCCCTTAAACAGGGGCAGAATGCTTGTCTCTATTTATTCATGCACAAGTGATAATTGTAGGAAGAAAGTAGATTGTTGTGAACAAGTCTGGAACAATTCTCCTTTTTAATTAGAAGCGGCAGCAGTACAGTGTGGATATTTAAAGGGTAGGGAGATATTGGCATGTGGCTGCAATAGTAGCGGCAGCAGCACAGCATGGAACAGACAAGGGAGTAGATGTGTGCACGGCTGTTAAGGGGTGGTAGCAGTAGTAGTGGCGACTGTATCGCAGTAATGGATATGGCAGTAACAGTAATGGAAGTGGTAGTAGGGGATTAGCAGCAGGGACTAGCAGCTGCGGTGGCGGCGACAACAGCAGCCATATGGTACGGAACATGATGGTCGGCAGGCCGACAGCAGCAGTGGCATGAAGGCAGTAGTAGCAGTGATACATTATGGAACATGATGGTAGGCAGGCCAACAGTAGAAGCTGTATGGTACAGAATGTGATGGTAGGTAGACAGACAGTAGCATGATGGAGGCTGCAGCAGCAGCCATATAGTACAGAATATGATGTTAGGCAGGCAGACAGTGGCAAGATGGAGCACCAATAGCAAGGGCAGATCTATTCATCCTCCTCAGCCAGGAGAGTGTTAAAATCCTCACAAATCCATGCCTTGTTCATTTTGACAAAAGTGATGTTTTATACTCTGGCAGAAGACAACTTTGTCCATTTGGGTGCCATAACCGCCTGCTGTGCTAAAAATCCTTTATGAGATGACACTGGAAGCAGAGAAAGCATACTGGGCCAGTTTGGGCCACTGTTCCAGTCTTACTGCCCAGAAGTCCATTGAGTCAAGGAACACAGTATGCACCAGAGAATACCTAGAGTCCAGGTAGGACTGAACCTGGGTGTTGAGGCGGTAGGTCTCAGTTTGCCGATTTGCCTCAGCCTGGTGCAGAAACTGAATCATGTTGATGATGCTGACCTGGCCGAAGCTTAGTTTAGGTCTGGCAGGTTTTGAGCCTACACCTACAGTATCAGTAGCATCACCAGTACTCGAGTTTACCATGATAGCAGCAGATCTGGCCCTGGCAGTTTTTTGGGAGGTTCTGGCCATATGTTGCCTCTGCTTTTTATTGCTGCCGCTGCCACCACCCTCCTCCTTCCCAGCACCCTGATCCAGCACCCAGGTCCTGTCTAACAGAAAATCAACATAGTTCTTCCCCTCCCTGCCACTTTTGTCCGACTGTTATGTCATTGTGGGCTCCTTTCCCGATTCCCTGCTCTGCATTTGTACTAAGTACCACTGTCAATACCAATGACTCTACCGCCACCACCGTGGCTACAGGTGCCACCATTACAGCTTTACATGGGGTACCCCACCTCCCCCTAAACCTCTTACTCATGGCAGTTCAAATGCTGACTGTCCTCACACAACTCATCAACAGGGAGGTTCTGTTGACTATATTCTATAGCATATGGTGGGGTTTTGTTGCCTCTTTGGAAAAAAGAAAGTGCCACACTAGGCGGGGGCAGGGAAGACAGAGAGGATGCAAGAAACGGAAAGGCTTCTATGGGGTTGCAAGAGGGAGGAAGAAGGAGGAAAGATCTGACCCCTGGCTCCATGGAACAGTCAGACTCAGACCCCTGTCATTCTGCATGAGTTATCCAGTACTCAATGTAGTAACATAGTTTGTAAGGCTGAAAAAGACATTCCAGTTCAGCTAGTTATCCTGCAAAAGTGATCAAAAGCAAGGCAAATAACCCTCATAAGGTACAAACCAATTTTCCTAATTTTAGGGGGGGGGGGAATCCTTCCCAACTCCAGTCAGGCAAGCAGAATAACTGCCTAGATCAAAGACCCTTCTCCAGCATTCTAGTTACTATAACTTGTAATATTACACTCCAGAAATACATCCAGGCCTCTAGTCAGCAGAGAGTTCTATGGTACCACTGCCCTTACAGTAAAGAATCCCGTTCTATGTTGATGTAGAAACCTTCTATCCTCTGGAAGTATAGGATGTCCCCTTGTCATGGTCACAGCCCTAGGTACAAAAAGTACTAACCTTTAATATATTTTTACATGGTTATTAGATCTCCCCTCTGTAGCCTTATTCTGATAATCTTTCTGGGTTCTGTAGTTCACCCATTCCAGTTATTACTTTAGATGCTCTCCTCTGAACCCTCTCAGCTTTGTTATGTCTTTCTTGTGCACAGGAGCCCAAATTTGTATGCACTTCTCTGACACAACAGTGTGGTATTAAGCAGCAACCTGCGCCAAGTGTATATACAACTCGCTCCTGAGGAAGCGTGGTGTAAGACCACTACCACGCAGAAGCACATTGAGCGAACGTGAGACTATCATTTGTAGTGTTACAAGAGACAGGGCATTTAACAGACTGAGCAGTCAGTTGAGTCTTTTTGGGTGATTTATGCCAGCACTTGCTCCCTGCCTCCCAGGTGGTGTTTGATCACGGCACACTGGGGGTAAAAGCTGGGGAATGTATGGCTTAACCCTTAGACTACACCTACATATGATAGGGATATACTGGCTTAAACAATAGTGACATGCAATTTTCTTAGCTTAGTGGAGCAGGCACAGCCAGGAGCCCGCTCCATTCAGCTAATCCTGTCATGGGTACAGTGTGATCATGTGCTATGTCAGGAGTTAGTAATTCTCCGGGGGGCATGTGCAGTAGTAGCAATATACGCTCCTGCCCGTACTCCCTGCACTGCCGCGGCCCCATTCATAAATTTCACAGCCCGTACTCTGTAAACCACTGAGCAGTCAGCGGTGTACAGAGAACTGAGTTTTAAAGGGGTTGTCTCATCATGGACAATAGAGGCATATCGCAATGGGGGACCCGCACCTATATCGAGAATGGAGCCCGTCAAGGTGGTGGCTGGAGGACTCCGTTCCGGCCACCACCAAGCCGGCTTCCCATAGAAGTGAATGGGAGCGCCAGCGCTTGGCTTATTTCGCCGGCCCCATAGAAAATGAATGGAGGGCGGCTGCGCATGCGCAGTGCACCCTTCTTCACTTGCAGGACTCCGTTCTCGATATAGGTGCAGGTCCCAGCGGTGGGACCCGCACCTATAAGACAATTGGGGCATATCCTAGCGATATGCCACCATTGTCCATGATGAGACAACCCCTTTAGGCGCACAGAAATGCTGCGCTTTAGGTAGGAAAAAGTATAATAAAAATTCAAAGCTGATTAATAAACTATATTAGAAAAAGTTTTATTAGGGCATTCTGGACATCTTATTAAAATTTGATACAAAGGTTTAGTTGCTCTTTAAATATTCAGGTTTATTAACATTTTGGATCGACCAGCACTATGGTTGTTTAACAATAAAATTAATCCTCAAAAATACGACTTGCATAATTGTATATATTTTATAACATGCATTCCAGTATTTGTGATTCTCTTACTGTATATGGCCCATTTTTGTGTTTTATTATTTATGGAGATTATCTCCATTATTGGTCGAATGGATATTGATAGTTGCTGATCTTTTGGTTTATTTTCGTACTAGGAAATATTAACGTTATAGAGCTGTCTGTTTACAGTCAGAGAATCTAAATTGCAAAGTTGCAGACTATCAAGCCGAGTGTTGAAATTGCTAGGACTGTAGCATACACTGCTTAAACATCTATACTATTCTTTTACTATTGACCACTGCTGTGATGTGTGTGCATAGGATAAAATGTTTTTCCAACCACCACCTTCCATGGACCAGCAATGAGAGGGTATCACTGGTTCTAAGTTATAAATAAGGAAAAGTAGGGCAATATCCTTACCAAACAATGTTGGAGACCTTTTTTTTATCATGGATAACTATTATAAAGCTAACAAAAGGTTAAAACAAAAGTGCCCAGTAGCACTGGGTCTCTGTATCATGATTGCCAATACATAATTATGAGTCAATAAAAAATTTTTACAAATAAAAAACAACAACAACTGGCCACTCATTCTGAGAAACCCCTGTGCCCGCTATCCTGAGATCCACCCCCTTGAATGATGCTGCCTAGTATTTGCATTTTCATTTATCTAAACTAAATACAACTTGTTGTTAAATTGCTTCTGGTTCCTGAAACATTGTCTTCCCCTGTGCCAGATATTCAGTCAAGCAGATACACCAATTAAGAGATGGATCCTTGAATTTGCATCTCGACGGAAAGAAGCTGAAGTCAGAAGAGGAGTCATTCGGAACAATAGTCTATGGGACAAGCTACTTTTTAATAAAGTTCAGGTAAGAAAAAAAAAA
Organism: Bufotes viridis; assembly: GCA_033119425.1. Lineage (NCBI taxonomy): Eukaryota > Metazoa > Chordata > Amphibia > Anura > Bufonidae > Bufotes > Bufotes viridis. The sequence continues at coordinate 328,574,587 of CM065590.1, forward strand.
AACTAAAAAAATTATTGAAGGGGGTTTTCACATGGATGTGAACCAATATGAGAAGTTTCATATTTTAGTTTTAGTGTTACTCCAGTAAAAAAAAAAAAAAATAGAAAATTGATGGGCACCCTACTGAATAATTGCAGTGGGGAACTCCCAAGTCAGTTCTGACATTTTTCTATCAGCACTTGAGTGGGGAAAAGACTAGTGTTGCAGTGATGCCAGTCTTACTGTAGTTCAAAGCACAATAAATTTATTAGGAGACACAGACCTCTTAAATTTCTTTTATCTATGATTGTGTCAGGAAATTAAATCTACTCCAGATTTGCACTGTAATTTACATAGGATTCTGGGGTATTATAAATTTGATGGATCGTTGGAGGCCACACCCACTTTTTGGAAATATGTGTTTTGGAAAATGGTAGGAAGTTACAAACTTTTGTTGTGAAGCCATTGATAAACTGATTCCCTCCGATAGTGTCCACCATCTGACAGGGGACAAGTGCCAGATGAGGTGAGGGGAGGGCAGGAAACTTCATCTTTTCCTGCTAATGTACCCGTGTTAACTGCTCATATAATAGCACAAGTAGATATGAGATGGTTAAAGGGAACCTGTCATGTTGAACATGGTGTCTGAGCTGTTGTAGGGCAGAGGGAGCTGAGCAGACTGATATATAGTGACCTCCACAGTACCCTGCTGCCTTAACAGTGACCTCACAGTACCCCGCTTCCATTACAGTGACCTCACAGTACCCTGATGCCTTAACAGTGACCTCCACAGGAGTTGCCCCTTTAATAGTGACCCCTGACCCCTTAACGGTGACCTCCACAGCCTCCACCCCTTTAACAGTGACCTCCACAGCGGCCTGTCCTCTTAACAGTAACATCCACAGTGAACGCCTCTTTAACAGTGACCTCCACAGCCCCCTGACCCTTTAATGCTATGGCTACACGACGACATGTGTCGCGCAACATTTTGTCTCAACTGTTTTTATAATGATAGGCTATAGTTTTACTGCTGCAGGTGAGCTTTAACCTAGGGCTACATGACGCTATGTGTCGCGCAACAATAAGTCGCACAACACACAACTACACTGCTACATGTGTTGCGCAACATTGATGTCGCACCAATGTTACGCGACAATTTTTATAATGATAGTCTATGGTGTTGCACTGCGACATGTGACATGCTTCGACTGCGACAGTTGCAAAAAATCCATCCAAGAAGGATTTTTCTATGACTGTGGCATCGCAGTTGCAGCATGTGACATGTCGAGAGTTCCGGAGATAGCTGAGTACAGCGCTCACCTATCTCCAGAAGTTCCATAAAAATGAATAGAGAAGCTGCTCCGGTCATTTCAGGGGAGCAGCAGGGGGTCTGCAGGGGATATGGCGCAGAGTCTCAGCTGTAGGACCCCCACTGGTCAAATAGTTATTCCCTATCCTATGGATAGGGGATAACTTACCTACTGGAATACCCCTTTAATAAAACACTGGGCAAAACTGATACACACTGCAGAGCCTGCGTGGGAATGATACAAGCAGTTGAATACGGAAGAGAGAATGTATTAAGTGACGACAGGCAAATTTCCTATTGCACAACTGTTTCATTCAAAGAGACAGGGCCGTCTTTAATATTGATTGGATCTTGGGAAATAATTTACTTGGGCCCCCTGGATCCGGCCTTCCCACACCCTAGCATGAAATCACACCCTCCACCACAACACACACACAACCTCATCAATACAATGTACAGGAATGTGCAGTGTGTGAATATATCATGGCCAACCCATTGCTTTCCCAAAGGGAAGCATTGAGAGGCTATTGCGCATGTGTGCCTTCATAGAGATGCTTTGAATCAATGCATTTCTATGAGGAGTGTTTAGCGCGAATGCCAGTGTTGCACATTGTGCAAACACTGGACTAGGAAGCAACTCTAGTGGCGGTCTGATGAGTGGCTACTAGAGGTGTTTCTACAGTTTTTTTTTCTGAAAAGGCAGTGTTTACATTAAAAAGCTTGCAGAGTTAAGGAAAGGATCGGAAAACGGAGCTGCCGGAGTGGAGGCAAGATATTTTACGACGATGTCATTGAATTTGTTAGCAGTGGCCAATGGCAGTGGCGTACCATGGGTTGCCAGCACTTGGGGCAAGCCAAGTATTGTGCCCCCCCCCCCAACCTGTGGCCATGCCCCTTTTTACAGATAATATAGTAGATATCGCTTGCAGTCATACGTAACCACAGATAACACAGTGATAACTCTCTGAGTACAGATAATGTAGAATATGGGTGTGAGCCCCCAGAATTCAGAACACACACAGTGTGACCTGAAGTCTGGGGCCAGGCTGCTACAATGTGGGCCAAATTCTATATCCACCCTCATATCACTACAGAACATACAGGCTAATACAGCACTCCATACCTCCTACATCCAGTGACGTCTCCTTTGATGTAGATGTTCTCTTTGATCGTCTTCTCCTTTCAGACCTTCAGACCAGACCACCATTTTTCAGCCATTTCTCATCTCTGCAGTTTGACAAAAAAAAATCTTAGTTTACTCCTTTTCCATCATCCTCCCATCTTCTGGACAAATCATCCTACCACCCCCAATACTGTGCCACTGTGCTCCCCAATATTATACTGCAGAAACCAATAAACTAATAACACTAGTACCAGACAGATAATGCCCCCTTTAATAATTATTGGCACACAGTGCCCTAAAATAACTATGCCTAGCAAATAGTGCCCCTGACACTAATAGTGTAAACCTAACGTCCCCCAAAAGTAATTGTGGTAAGCTGATACTGTGCCAAGGTGCCTCCACGGTAATAGTGCTCCAAAAAGTCCCACCAATAGTAATAATTCTCTGCTAGAGCACACGTAGTAGTAATAGTGCTCCTGCAGTGCCCCCAACATGTCCCCACTGTGCCCCAGAAGTAATAATGCTCCCATAGTGCCCGTACTAGTAATCTTGTTTCCCATAGATCCCCAGTAGTAATTAAGCCCATCATAATGCCCCCCGGTAGTAATAATTCTCCTTTTAATGTGCCCGTGCAAAAGATACCCCCTTTTAATGCTTCCATTTGAACTAATGTCCCCATAGTGACCCCATAATGTGCCAGTATAAAATACCCCTAAATAGTGCTCTCAGTAAATGCCCCCATAGTGCTCCTCTTCCCCCTTCCTCCTAGTGCCCCCCATAACGTACCAGTATAAAATGCCCCATATACGGTATAGTGCCCCAGTAGATGCCCTCAGTGTCCCCCATAATTTGCAAGTATAAAATGCCCCTTCTAAGTGCCCCCCATAGATGAGCCCATAGTACTCCTCTCTCCCTTTCCCCATAGTACCCACCATAATGTGCCCCTATACAGAGCCCTCCATATAAAATACCCCTTCTTTGTGGCTTAAGTGGAAGCCCTCATAGTTTTCCTCTCCCCCCTTCCCCCATAGTGCCCCCCATATAAAATACCCCTTTTTTGTGGCCTCAGTAGATGCCCCCATAGTGCCCCCAATAATGTGCCAGTAAGAAGTGCCCCATAGATGCCCCCATAGTGCCACCCAATAATGTGCCAGTAAAAAGTGCCACCAATAATGTGCCAGTAAGATGTGCCCCCATTGATGCCCCCCAATGATGTGTCAGTAACTAGTACCATATAAAAAAATAAACACTTATACTTACCTTCATCAGGCTGGCAGCGATGCAGGCCTCTCCCGGCCTGTGTCCCGTGCCGTACAGCTCAGGTGGCAAAATGACGTCATCCCGCCGCCTGCATTGGCCTCTGATAGGCTGCAGGCCAAGTGTCTGCAGCCTATCAGAGGAAGGGGGAAGGAAGACGCCTCTCTCTTGCCCACAGCATCCATCTCTGTCGCTGTCCTGAGGACGGGGATACAGATGAGGTGATTGCCTCACTTGCCCAATTGGCGGTGCGGCCCTGCTAGCGCCCCCTGGAATTTTGTGCCCAGGGGCCACCCCTATGCTACGCCACTGGCCAGCGGGGCTCAAGAGGCAGCAGCTGCCTTGGGCCCCCCAGAAGTAACTGGGCCCAGGGCAGCTGCCCTGCGTTAAAGACGGCCGATATAGAGCAATGAAGGCTATAATTTGTCATTTGTTTTAGTCTTCATTGTAAAGTAGAAAAGTATTTTAAAGAATTTTTGATGAAGCTATTTTCAATTTACCACGGCAACATCTATATTTAACCCTTAGAATACCGGAGGTTTTTTCATTCATTTTTCTTCCCCGTCTTCCTGGAGCCATAACTTTTTTATTTTTCCGTTCACATATCCATATAAGGACTTGTTTTGCGGGACAAGTTGTACTTTCTTATGCTTCTATTTAATGTGCTATACAACATAGCAGGAAAACATTTTTTATGGGTTTTGTCGCTACTGCGTTTCCTTTGCATTAAAACTGACCTTTTGATTCTCTGGGTCAGTACAATAAGAACAATACCACATATGTATAGGTTTTATATGTCTAAACAGTGTAAAAATTAATTAAAACTGAAAAAATAAATGTTTTTTACATCACCATATTCTGACCCTCATAACATTTTTTTATAGTTATTTCTAATGAGCTGTGTTCTGGCTCATTTTTTGCAGGATAATCTAGTTTTTATTGATGCCATTTTGGTGTGTGTGACTTTTTGATTACATTTTATTACATTGTTTTGGGTAAGACTGGGTTCCCACTTCAGGTATTTGATCAGTAATTTCCATCAGTTATTGTGAGCCAAAACTAGGTGTGGGACAAAAACACAGACCAGGTGCAGATCTTTTCGTTATATCTTATCTCTGAGTAGGTTTCACTACTGGTTTTGGCTCACAATAAGGGCTCATTCACACAAGCGTTTTTGCTTTCCATGTACGGGCCGTTTTTTGCGTTCCGTATACGGTACCATTCATTTCATTGGGTCCGTATGTCATCCGTTTTTTGCGGATCCATGCTGTAGAAATGCTATGCCCAGCCCATTTTGCACATGTTTGGTGTTTGCAATGATTACAAAGTTCTTGTTTTTGCGGAAAAACGGAACGGAAACTAAAACACAACAGATCCAAAATACGGAACAACGGATCTGTGAAAAACGGACCGCAAAACCATATGGTCGTGTGAACAAGCCCTAACTGATGGAAATAACTGACCAAACAACTAAAGTGTGAACTCGGCGTAAGAGAAGCGATGAAAAAACATTGTGAATTGGCCAGGTTGATACTTTTTTTGCCGTATCATTAAAATATAAAAATATTTTACTAGTACGGGCATTTCAGACGCGGTGATATCCATGATGTTTAAATTTATTATTTATGTATTTATTTTGTTATTCTAAGGAAATGGGGGTGGTTTCAATTTTTATATTTTTAAATTATTTTATATATTTAACTTTTTTTTTTTTACTTTTTTAAAATGTTTTTGTAGCCAGTCTAGGAGGCTACCATAGGAATTGCAGCTCTAATACGCTGGGTCTCCTCAGAGAGACCCAGCCTATTAGTATTCATTACCGGCATCCCTAATTGCCGCACGGGGATGCCGGTATTAACCCAGAAGTGCGCGCTTCACTCTTTAGATGCCTTTTAGATAAAGGCTTTAATGACCAGGTGTAGCTCTAAATTTAGAACAAGTGCGGATCTTTCCCTTATACCAGGGGTCAGCAACCTTCGGCACTCCAGCTGTTGTAAAACTACAATTCCCAGCATGCTTCATTTATTTATTTGAGAGTTCTGAGAAGAGCAGAGCAAGTATGCATGTTGGAAGTTGTAGTTTCACAACAGCTGGAGTGCCAAGGGTTGCCTACCCCTGCCTGTGTAGGCTCCACTTCTGCTTTTGGCTCACAATCACTGACCAAACATGGACTTGTGAATGAGGCTTAAAAATGGCAGCTAGTCTGTATAATTTTGAGATAATCAGGGTTGACAAACTCTGTATAGCATCAATGAATATGTTGGTCTTAAAGGGTTTCTGTCACTAGAAATGTGCCTCCTAAGCTGTCTGAGATAAGCTATGGGCTAATGTCAGACTAACCTAATAATGTAAATCTAATGCCTCTCTGACCTGTAATAACTCTAAAAAACGATTATGTCATATGCAAATTAGCCTCTAGTAGCAGGGAGGGCGTTGCCCCAGCTCCTAGAGGCTCCGTGTTTCCACCTGCGGCCACGCCCCTCTTCTTCTGATTGACAGTGCCGGGCAGCGCAGCTATCCTGCTTCCGGCCCTGTCTTCATGTCGAAATCCCGCGCCTGCGCCGTCCGCATGTGTATTCGGCGCAGGCGCAGTGAGCTGAGGATGCTGACACCTGTGTCCTCAGCTCACTGTACCTGCGCCGAATACACAAGCGGACGGCGCAGGCGCGGGATTTCGGCCGACCCGATGCGCACAGCATAATTGTAATCTATGATGCTGTGCTCTCCCGTGTGCAGGATGTATGCTGCTTCGGGACATATGGCCGGCTCATGGACCGTATGTCTTGGAGGGCATACGGTCGTGTGCAAGAGGCCTTAGTCCGCTTTCACAGTTTGTGTTTGATCAGTGATTTGCATCAGCAAGGCCGTGTGCACGCAGTTTGCAGATGCAGACCCATTCGCTTGAACTGGTCTGTGATCCACAAGTTATGGTCTGCACCGCAAAAGAAAATACTGATGTGTGACCAGACACGTTTAAATCAATAGGTACGTGTGCTGTCCGTGGAAAATACGGACAGTACACATGAGTGAAATGCGGAAGTGTGGACAAGGCCTAAGGCCTATCTTGCACTTCAGTGATTTGGTCAGTGATTTCCATCAATGATTGTGAGCCAAAACCAGGAATGGAGGCTACACAGATTTGGTATAATTGAAATATTTGCTCCTGTTCTGTGTTTTTGACCTCATTGATCAAATCATTGAGATGTGAACTAGGCCTTAGGGCTCATTTACACGACTGTAGTTTGGGTCCGCATCCGAGCCGCATTTTTTTATGGCTCGGGTGCAGACCCATTCACTTTAATGGGGCTGCAAAAGATGCGGACAGCACTCCGTGTGGTGTCTGCATCCGTTGCTCAGTTTTGTGGCTCCGCAAAAATTATAAATCATGTCATATTCATAGTCATGTCCGTTTTGCGGACAAGAATAGACATTTCTATAAAGGGGCGTCCATTCCGTTTCGCAAATTGCAGAAGGCACACAGGCGGTATCCGTGTTTTGTGGATTTGCGGACCGCAAAACACGGCACTTTCATGTGAACAAGCCCTTATACAGAGAAGGCTGTCAATGACTGACTGCCCACAAGACTCCCCTGCATAACGGAAACGGGACGGATCCATTTTGCAGCCCATAGACTTCTATTATGACGGAATGAATAACGGAATGCCTCTAAAGGAATAGAATTGCGTTATGGTTCGTGGTAACGGAATCCATAACGCAATTCTGCTTTTACCACCAAACAAAGCGTAAACAAATTTCAAAATATTAAATTTGCTCATCTCTAAAAACAATGTCGACATAAACCAAACTAATTTTAAATGGAATGTGTCACCACATACCTGGAAATAAAACTTTGACTGTGTAGCCATGAGATTTCAGAGCCAGGCGTGATTACGTGTATGTTGCCTGGCCCTGTCAGTCAGGCACAGAAAGGGACTGAAAGCTACTGTATATCATCTAGGAGCTGGAGTAGATTTCAGTTACAATTTATGCCAGTTTTCTGATGTACCCGTATTTTTCGCCCTATAAGACGCACCGGCCTATAAGACGCACCTGGGTTTTTGAGGAGAAAAATAAGAAAAAAAATATTTTTAACCAAAAGGTGTGCTTTTGAAGTAACGGTGGTCTGTGCATGACAGTATTATGGGGGGGATCTGTGGATGGCACTGTTATGTGGGGGAGATGTGGATGGCACTGTTATGAGGGGATCTGTGGATGACACTGTGATGGGGGGATCTGTGGATAGCACTGTGATGGGGGGATCTGTGGATGACACTGTGATGGGGGGATCTGTGGATAGCACTGTGATGGGGGGATCTGTGGATAGCACTGTGATGGGGCATTTATGAATGACACTGTAATGGATTGGATCTGTGGATGACACATATATAGCATCTTATGCTATATGTGTCATCCACAGATCATCCCAATTACAGTGTCATCCAAAGATGCCCCTTTTCTAAACATCTGGCCCACAGTGACTGCTTAGGGGGCGGAGCCTGGCAACACATGGCGGGCGGCCCGCGGCTAACAGCGTGACTGAATTTATAACATTCATAATCTTTAATCATGTCCCCTTATTCCCTATAAGCCCAGTACAGTAGCGCTCTGCTAACCTGCTATACCGATCCTCTAGCAGGCAGAGCGGTGCGGCGGCAGGCTGCTGTGTAACGTCCTCACTGACGTCATCTGCCTGCTCCTCCTGCTTCATTCATAAAGTGAAAGGAGCAGGCAGATGACGTCAGTGAGGACGTTACACAGCAGCCTGCCGCCGCACCGCTCTGCCTGCTAGAGGATCGGTATAGCAGGTTAGCAGAGCGCTACTGTATTGGGCTTATAGGGCATTCGCCATATAAGACGCACTGCCATTTCCCCCCCACTTTTGGGGGGGAAAAAGTGCGTCTTATATGGCGAAAAATACGGTAATTATTTTAAGGCCTCATGCACACGACCGTATATTTTTTCCGCATCACATCTGCATTTTTTGCAGACTGAATGTGATCCCATCCATAAGTATGTTCCACAGGGCCACAAAAAAAGATAGAACATATACTATACTTGTCCATTTTGCGGACAAGGATAGGACATTTCTATAAAAGGGGAAAAAAAATGGCCACATGCATACGGCTGGTATCCGTGGTTTGTGGATCCGTGGTATGCAGACTGCAAAACACATACGATCATATGCATGAGGCCTAAATGTGTCAGATGTGGTGGCCCTATTCCCTTCTATTATTATTATTTATTATTAATGCACCATTCATTCAATGGATGATCCTCATTCTTTTTTAACACATTTTCTTACACTACTGTTATTTATGAATTTTCTGGGTACATGTAGAATCTCAACACACATGTATATGACATAAGAAAATTAGTATATAACATTTTACATTGATCTAAGTAACTGTGATATCTTGACTTTACATGCTGTTTTGGTTCTATTGTCTAGGCAAGTCTAGGAGGACGCGTCAGAATGATTGTAACAGGAGCAGCACCTGCATCTCCTACAGTTTTGGGATTTTTACGGGCGGCCCTGGGCTGTCAGGTAAGAGAAGCCGGTTTATCCTAATCTAATAGTACCCACGACACCCAATCAGATCTCATAACAAGCATCTGAATTGTTGTAATTTTACTTCACCCATGTAGCTAGACTATTTAGCCCATCATAATATCTAGTGTTGAATGAACTGAAGCCAAACAAATTGACCTTGATCCGAATTTCAGGAAAAATTTGATTCACGGTGAAGCTGAATTTCCTCGCACTTTGTGGTAGCGAGTCTATTTTTCCTGAAATAGTGGTAATAAAAAAAATACAATACTGATCTCATCCATTTGCGAGTAAAGAGGCTATTGCAGCCATTTTGATTGGGAAATTGGGCAAACAGTTCTTCAATCAAGATGGTTGCAACGATTTTTACGCATGCACATGGATAAGGTGAGTATTTTTTTTTACCCTGATTAACCCCTGAAAGGTCTAAATTGTAGCGGCATATGCCACAATCAGCAATGAACGAGGCATCTGAGCGGTCAATGACAGAGGGCAGCGTGATCGCCGTTCCCAGTCATTGCACCCGCTACATACAAAGGAATGCGCTTTGTGACTAAGTAATTTGTCAGAAATCAAAATTTCTGCAAAGCAGCCAAATCAAATTTTTCATAATTTCACTCATCTCTAATCATATCTATTCCTGTTTACTTCTAAATTTCCCCAGTTCCTCAAAAGACAGCAGTTATACAAGGGTGTTAGCATTGTATTTTGTTAGTACACCAGTGTGGGTAACTTTATCAGAGTTAACAGTGTTGGTGTTCTGCAATAGGTTATTGGATATCACTTAGGCCCCTTTCAAGAGGATATTTCAATACAGGTTCATGCTGAAAAATCCAATTTATCAACATGACTAATTTCCTCATATGAATGGGTCTGCAAACAAATTGACACCATCCGTGTTCTGCCCATTTAAAACTTGTCCGTGTTTGCAATACAGAACATAGAGGAGTTCAAAATTGTCTTTCTGAATGTGACCTTAGACTAAGAGGTTTAAAGGGGTTGTCTGAGTTAAGAAAAAACGTTCTCCCAGGCAGGAAATTTGATAAAATAGTTAAAAGAACAAAACATACACTTATTTTACACCTCAATGCCTTGATGCTTCCCATAAAGCCATGATGTCATCTTCTTTGATGCCTCAATGATGTGTTGTAGGGATCATGTCTGCACATCTGGAATCTAACTAAGGGCTCATGCACACGACCGTATGTATTTTGCAGTCCACAAAACACAGATCCGCAAAAAATATTAATGACGTCCGGGTGCATTCCTTATTTTGCGGAACGGAACAGATGGCCCCTAATAGATCACCAGAACAACATCTGTTTTTTTGCGGACCCATTAAAATGAATGGTTCCGCATACAGTCCGCCAAAAAATGGAACGGACACAGAAAGAAAATACGTTCATGTGCATGAACCCTAATACAGATAAACTTCCCTCTCACCTAAGCTTTCAGCTTGTCAAGAGGAGTCAGCACTCTCCACTCAGCTGCATAGCCAGTAGACTCTGACACTTTCAGATGTCTCTATTTATTTCTCAGTAATGGTCCCAGTAGCCACACCTGGGATTCTCTGGGGAATAGATGTACTGGAGTAAGGTTGTGAACTGGTAGGTCCCACTACCAAACCTACATACCAGTCCAAGAAAAATACAGCCCAGAACAAAGGCTTAAAGAACCTCTCATCAAACTATGCTTTGCTAACACAGCATAGCTTTCTGGATTCTCTTATGCTGTACTTTAGGGATGATATAGGGGAGGAGTGGAGCAGTACCTGGTTTTCTCCAAACATGATGCTTAGAAATAAGGCCAAAAAACTCAATCTTGGTTTCATCAGACGAGAGAATCTTGTTTCTCACAGTCTGAGAGTCCCTTAGGTGCTTTTTTTGCAAACTTTCACCGAGGAAAGGCTTCTTTCTGGCCTTTCTGTCATAAAACCCATATTGGTGGAATACTGCAACGATGGTTGACCTTCTGTAATTTTCTACCATATGCACACAGGATCTTTGTAGCTCAGCCAGAGTGACCATTGGGCTCTTCTCCACTGATTGCAAATTTTGATGGGGTGGCCAGCTCTAGGATGACTCCTGGTTGTTCCAAACTTCTGTCATTTAGGAATTATGGAGGCTCTTGAAAACTTTTAGTAAAGCAGACATTTTTGTACCCTTGTCTACATCTGTTCCTTCATACAATCCTGTCTCTGAGCTCTTCTGGCAGTTGTTTCTTCCTCATGTCTTTCCGAATTATGTCGAATTAACTGAATTTACCACAGGTGAACTCCAGTCAAGGTGTAGAAACATCTCAAAGATGATCAAGAGAAATGGGAGACCCCCAGAGCCAAATTTCAAGCATCATAGCAAGTGAATACTGATGTCTTTGTGAAATTATAGTTATTCCTTTTTAGTACATTTAAAAAAAAAATCTGAAATTATTTTTTCACTTTCTCATTATGGGGTATTGAGTGCAGATTGATGGGGGAAAACATGATTATTTTTATTTTTGCAAAAGGCAACAATATAACAAAATGCTTAAAAAGTCAAAGGCAAACACTTTAAAGATTGACACTTTACCTAGACTTCTCTATTTATTTCAAGCCATTCCCTGTCAAATTGGCATCTCATTTTTCTCCCGTCTTAGGAGAATATCCACACAATTCCTTTGGAAAGGCAAGAGGCTAAGGCGGGCCAAATCCTTTGGAGGAGCTGGTTTACCAAATTTTCTTACTTATTATAGAGCGTCTATTGCAAACTGTGTTCTCGATCTGGTTCACAACTCTACCGCGAAACTATGGGTGGAAATTGAAAGAGATACGTTCCCCCACTTAGTTCCCAGTCTCTTCTGGCTCCCAGCTGAGTCACGAAATCGGATTCCACAATTAAAATTGTCCCCATTACTATCTTCTTTGGCCATGCTATGGGGCAGATTTGTGACTAAACGTAAATTGGCCTCGATTCCTGGCCCCCTTACGGTTCTGAATGGTCATTCCGATTTCCCTGACACCCTTAAAAGCCAACCTAGTTTCAAAACTACGGCCACAGTCCCGATCACCATCAAAGATCTTCACAATAACAAGGGTTTGCTTCCTCTGAATGACCTGTCTCACCTCTTGCCACTTACTCCGGGACGTTGGTTTCTATATTTCCAAATACGTAATTTCCTAAAGTCCTTGACACCTGGGTCTCAGTTCAGTACACATCTGACCTAGTTTGAGAAGTTGTGTATTTCCACTTCAGCTCCAGGTTATGCTGTATCTCTGATTTACAGCGTGTTAAATGATGGAGAGATTGAGCATAGGGAGAATGGGAAGAAGAGCTAGGTATCACTATTACCCCAGATCAATGGAAAAGATCTCTATTGTTCACCCATAAGTCCTCCATATCCAGTAGCTTACAGGAACTCAACTACAAAATGGGGAGTAGGTGGTATAAGACTCCGGCAAAAACACATAAATTCTATCCAACTGTGCCGAACACCTGTTGGCGTTGCCTAATGGCTGTGGGCACGATGACACATGTATGGTGGGATTGCTCTGGAGTTTCTCCCCTTTGCAAGGACATTTTTTCTCTCTACAACCACCTTTACCAGACTAATATATCACCTTCTCCCTTGATTGCATTACTTTCCGTTTTTCCGGGGCGAATAGGGGAAGTTAAGATAAACATCCTTAGATTCTTCATACTTGCCATGAGGCAAATTATTCCACGCCAGTGGAGATCGACAGAGTGCTTACAGAGAATTACATGGGTAACTGCTATGGATGCATTCCGCTATGGAGTCTCAGGCCCTGTTCTCTCTACAGCTTGGGATTCTTGGTTTCAATTTTGTACCTCTCTGCGTTTCTCTGCTTGGTTAACCGACGGAACTCTTACATAAATATGTTCGAGCTTTCTAGAAATATTCTTGGATTGCTAAAATACCACACGTTAAAGGGGTACCCTGTGTAAGGGTAACTGACAAGTTCTACAGTTATTTTTCTCATTCTTCAGATTCTCAATTTGGCAATTTATCAATGTTCTTGAAATGTGTATTTAACAGGTATATGAAGGATATGGGCAGACAGAATGTACAGCTGGGTGCACATTCACTACCCCAGGGGACTGGACCTCAGGTAGGACCGATTCAGTTCGGTTTTAACTTTAGATTGTTAAAAAGGATTCTGTCACCAGAATTTTGCAGTATTTACTACAGTAACATATAAGTAGTCATGTAGATAAAGACTCTGTAATTTTTCATTTTCAGACTGCCCCTCTTTCCCCACCTGTCGGCACTCAAAGCTGCTATAAAATACAGTCTGGAGAGGGCTCAGCAGCCTTGAACAATGTATTTCAATGCAGATTTGAATGCTGACACTAAGGGAATGGGGTGTGATCTGCAGATCTTATCTGTAGTACTGTTCATGTAGTACTACAGATAATACCCCAGAATCATAGTGACATATTCCCTATAAAGGATGTGTAAAGGATTCAATAAACAGACTTACGTTATACCAATCAGCCATACCATTACAACCACCTACTTAATACTGTGTAGGTCCTCCTCTTGCTGCCAAACAGCTCTGAATAGTCAAGGCATAGTCTCTCTATGGATTCCCTATCCACAAGATAGGGGATAAGCATTTGATCACTGGGGATCCAACCTCTGGGACCTTTAGCATTCATGAGAATTGGGGTCCGCAAGTGCTGCCAAACTGTCCCATGAGAATGGAGTGGTGGTGCGCATGTGCGTCCTCTGCTCCATTTACTTATCTGGGACTGCTTTATACACTACACCCCCAGCAGCGCTGTTGCCACCCCACACGCTACGTCACTAGCAGCCATAACCCTGTCCACCCTTTCCCTTCAGTATCACCAACAGGCACAGTGCTGAACACTACCTGCGCCTGCGCTCTTCAAGTTCAACGGAAAACATCAGCCTCAACTTTTTTACTGGGCATGCACCGAAAACGTCACTGGGCTTGTAGCATGCCCAGTGAAAGATTTGTGACTGGTACCCCCAGTTGAACTGGAAGAGTGCAGGCAGCATTCGACAGTTCACCTGTCGGCAATGCTGAAAAGAAAGGGTGGGCGAGTTTATCAGCTGCTGGTGACATAGCAGGGGGGTGGCAACATCGCTGCTGGGGACGTACTGGAGGAAAGGCATGCTTGAGCTCCTTAGGGGGGTGGGCTTGGGCACTCGATGGGGGGTGTTCCTGAGCACCTTTGAATGAAAATAACACCACTCTGGGCAATTTAAAGGGGTATTCCCATCTCAGACAATGGGGGCATGTCGCTAGGATATGCCCCCATTGTCTGATAGGTGCGGGTCCCACTGCTGGGACCCACACCTATATTGGGAACAGAGCGGGGAGATCTGTGGCTGGAGGACCCCAGATTTCCCGGGATCCGTCGACCACCAAGCTGTACTCCCATAGAAGTTAATGGGATCGTACCCCGCATGCGCGTCCCATGCTCCCATTCATTTCTATGGGGCCAACCGATATAGCCGAGCCAGCACTCGGCTATAGTCGCCAGCCCCATACAAAATGAATGGAGGACGGCTGCGCATGTGCAGTGCGCCCTCCTTCACTTTCGGGGGTTTGTTCTCGATATGGGTCTGTTCTCGAGATGGGACCCGCACCTATCAGACAATGGGGGCATATCCTAGCGATATGCCCCCATTGTCTGAGATGGGACAACCCCTTTAATTTCTCATTTGCAATGGATAAGAGTGGATTTTATGAAGACATAAGGCGAGCTCCAAAGAAAAAGAAAAACATGTGGAAAGAAGATATGAAATGCTATAAGGACATACCTTTGGTTTAATATCGATTATCTATGTGTCAGATTCCTTTTAAGATTTGTAAGTGCAAGGTGGGGCCTCCATGAATTTG
This sequence comes from Bufotes viridis, assembly GCA_033119425.1. Lineage (NCBI taxonomy): Eukaryota > Metazoa > Chordata > Amphibia > Anura > Bufonidae > Bufotes > Bufotes viridis. The sequence continues at coordinate 328,589,669 of CM065590.1, forward strand.
GTATTGCTGTGATCAAACTGACCTGCAGAATGAAATTAACAAGTCATTTTTACTGCATAAGAAACTCTGCTGTAAACACAAAACCCATAAAACAATGTTGAAAATACATTGCATTCAATATTAAAAGGTGGCATTAGAAAGTACAACTTATTTTGAAAATTGAATAAAAACGATCTGATATATATAAAAAAATATAAGAAAGTATAACTTGTCCTGTAAAAAACAAACCTTGATATGGCTATGTGCATGAGAAAATATGTGGTTCCTGGAAGGCAAGGAGTAAAAACCGAAAATGAAAATCGCTGCATCAGGAAGGGTTTAATCAGTTGTAACTAAACACATTACTAACATACCCACTTTGCAGCTCAGACAACCATGCTGGTAAGCTGTAATTACTGACCGGCAGAGCTACTAAACGGCCAACATTGGCACGCTGGATCTGCAGCACTGAAAGTCAGCGCCAGCAATGATTGCCCTGACTCATTTTTAAACATGTTTTCTCTGAAACGCAATGTTTTACAGAATAATATAGCTATCTGTCACAAGGGAGCCTGTCTGTATTTAATGCTGCCCATGGTTTGGGCAAAAGGAATATCCCCCTTTGGAAACTGAATAGGGCCACATTAGGCAGAAGATCAATTAGGAGAACATTTATTAAGACCAGCGATTTAGACGCTGGTCTTAGGCCCTCTGTGCTGTAAGTGGATGCGCCAAAGTTATGTAGAGACGCTTCCTCCAGCAGGCCGTGTGACATACTGAAATCTATCTGCGACACTTGTGGCGTATAATTTATAATAAATGTCCCCCATGGTGTTTCTCATATCTTGGTGGTATATTTAGGTTACTAGTATAACTAATAATGTATTCCTGTATTTACCACATAGACATTACTGAAGCTGCCTGCAGTCACTGTCTCACCTATGTGTTCACTTGAGTACTTGCGTGTCATTTGCAGGACATGTGGGCGCTCCACTACCATGTAACTTTATTAAACTAGTCGATGTGGAGGAGATGAATTACTTTGCTGCAAAAGGAGAAGGGGAGGTATGTACTATGCAGTAAACCAAATGTTCTAATTACCAAACCATTCCTTATTACCAATTATTGAAGAATGTATATACCGGTAAATCCAATTTCCAACTTGTACTATTTTCAGCATTAAATACTTGCAGTATTCTGATTCGAAACTTGATATCTATGTATGCATAAAATGGTTCATTAATAAAGTGTAACTAAGAGAAGAATAGTAAAAAGGGCCATTTAATGTATAGTGCAGTGAAATATAACCTTTGCAGGGGCAAGCACAGGGTGCATAAGAAGATAGGAGTGGTGGATGGTGAAGGTACCTCAGGGTGGTAGTTGTCCTGCTCTAGTGCTCCCCTGTGCCATGCAGTATTACCTTTATAGTATTTCCTAGCACCCTGTGATTTAGATGCTCAACTTCTGAATGATATATCAGTAGTAATAATGTGGCTTGTATAAGAATTCAACCACACTAAATACTTTAACCACACATTTGACTACGACATCTCTGGAGTGAAATGTATGTGATCAGTAGAAACCCGGTGGCGGTGGCTTCCGCCGTACATATAGGTTGGAAAGGGGTTAATCCTGCTAGAAGTTTACAAATATATTACATGCAGTCTGCAGTAAAGATGCTGCTGGGTGTTAGCAATAGCGGGCGTGTCTGTCTCTGCCCAATCAAGGCTGATAGTGGCAGACTGTGCAGGGACCCCCCCAAATGGTAACACCCATCTGTATCTTTACTGATGACAATTCATTTATAAACTTCTAGTAGAAATAACAAAGGAATGGTACATTATTGATATTTTTAATTTCCTTTTGTTAGGTCTCTGTTAAAGGGGTTATCCCATGAAAAATAATAGTCTACATTTTTTAAAACAGCATTTTGTAGATGCATGTAACTAAAATGTATTATAGTCACTGAGTTCTCCAATAAAATGTATCTGTATAGCACCACCTGCTGTTCTTTTCCTATTTTCTCTGTCCGCCTCAGTAACATTGTTGAGGTGGACACACATGCTTAGTTCTGTTCTTGACACCAGCCCTATCTACTGACAGTTACAAGGAGAATGCTGCTGCAGAAAGGATATGCCAACCTACAAAACCTCATGCAAAGAAACATGTATATATGACATGGCAGTACCTAACCTTATTACAACACAGAACAAACACCCATGTCTCATGAAAAAATATCAAATTTTATTATGTCACAATTTAATTTAATATATAAAAAATTATTGTAGGATCTATAGAGAAAGACAGAATGGAATATAAGACACCCTGATACAGATGAGATATAACAGTAGAGCAATGATGTGGGGCAATATACAACCAGTATAGGTCCTTAAAATCCGAATAGGACTCAAATTAGGGAAGATGTACAATTATATATATATCTCCCAAGGGACTAATGCATGCAAGGATACAATTAAACCAAAAAAGTATAGGGTATGAGACACAGGGGTAGAAAATCACTACCATATACAAAACTGTGTCCCCCCAAATATGGCTAATACATGCATATCCCCTATCCCACTATCTGAGCCCACCGCCAGTCGATATAACTAGGAGGTAGACCCAAATAAGTGGATCCCTACACTGAAAAATATGGCATGTGAAAAAATGCAATTAAACAATACACATCAATAATGCTGATAAGAATGAGGATAACACATACCCATATTGCACCCGAACACCAACCGCTTGAACTGCACTGAAAACACCCCTACACGTGTTTCACCGTCCAGGCTTCATCAGGAGGTGCAGAAAGGATATGCCCCCTGAGAAAGGGCACATCCCTTGATCTGCAGCTTGAAATAAATCTAGCAGAGCAACTGGAGGAATTAATGTGGGTTCTCTAGATCCATGTGAGAAGGCTTCAGCATTTGTCTCTCTTTCAGATATGTGTAAAAGGACCAAATGTATTTAAAGGCTATCTTAAAGATAAAGACAAGACAGAAGAAGCTTTAGATCAGGATGGCTGGCTTTACACTGGAGACGTTGGAAAGTGGTTACCAGTAAGTCAATTGTTTTTCCATTATAAATTGGGTTTTTCATGACTACATGGCCTGTGCTTATGCTATGAATTTCATAGTCTGCTTAAACCTTTAAAGAGAACCTGGTAACACAAAATGCAGTGTAATCTGCAGGCAGTATGTTATAGAGCAGGAGATTGATGTATAGTTTTTTGTGGAAAAAAACATTCCATAAAACTTGTATTTTATATATTTAAATCTCTGTTTCTTTCTGACTTAAGTTGTTCTACGTGAATGTCCTATCAGTGATTAAGTGCATTGTCTGTGTAAGTGTGTATACAGAGAAAGCTGTCACTGGAAGCTGTACACGGGGACGGATTTAGGGGTGTCATACACCAACAGATTATCTGACCTATCATTTACACAAGCAGATCTTTTGTTATACATACGAACTATTGGTCTGATTGGACAGAAATTTGTCAGTCTGTTGGTGTAATACAGCCCTTAAACTCAGACACAGTAAAGGTTCATATGTATATAGCAGTCTGCTCAGCTCCTTGTGCTCTATAACATGACGCCTGCAGACTGCACAGCCTTTTGTGGTGACTGGTCCTCTTTTTAAACAATACTTTCCTAAATTCTCATTTGTTTTACTTTCTGTTTCACTAAGTAGAATTAAAATATGGAGTTGTCAGAATTCCTATTCCCAGGATAGGCATCTTTATTGCAATGTTGTTTCATGAAAGTATTGGTCATAGGTAATTTTTGCTTGAAAGAAACAAATAATTGACTGAGGAACAAATCATGTTTATTACATTCTAAAATACAAGATTAGACAAAATGGGATTAAAGTCATAGCTAGAATTCATGATAGCATTCAGCAAGCTTCTAGCAGACTTCGGAAAGTTATGGTTTATTGTAATTGTAGGTGTAAATTACAGTACTGTATATAGTGTCACATCATTGCCCTTCAGAAGTAGAGTCTACTTTATAGTAAGCAGAGGAAGGCACTTTTGGTGGCTTTTTCTTAGCCCAGAATTGAAATAGAACTGCTCTTTCTTGGCCTAAAATTGAGCTAGAACTGCAATTCTGGTCTTGTTTTAAAGCTGACAAACTAGTGCTAGCTGCCATAGAGCCAGTGATAGAGCCTTTAGAAACCAGGTCAGGAATTATATCTGTAGGTAAGAGATATACAAGCAACCTCTTCAGCCAGCTGTGATCTCAGCCAATATAGAAGAGGAGAGTGTTGGCCATGCTCACAGTGTACAGAGAAAGGAGCAGAGGCATAGATCTCTATCCTCTCCCTGTATAACTGTAGATGGCCACATGGGAGGGTAAGAGACTTCTGTGCATGTTATTCTACCTCCCCCTTAATGAATCTGACAGCATACTTGTTCTGACTGTTACATATGGGGGTTCTTGCTTTCCAGAAAAGTAGTAAAAAAGATGAGCACCCCTTTGGCTAAATTTTAAGTGACAAAGCAAAGGCTCCGAATACTTACGAGGGTTAGTCAAAAATTATTGCACTGTGGCTGTAGAATTCATTTTAATCAAATGTCATAAAAGAAAAATGCATCCTTTTTTCGACAAAATCTTTGCTTTTTAATACTCTTTGTCCTTCTGTCAACAAGCTATCATATTCCCTCATTAATTAAAAGGCTGAGCTGCAAGCCACAAATGCACCTTTTCATCAGATGTCAATCTTTATCCTTGTAGGGCTTGTTTTAGGGGACAAAACAGGTGATAGTCTGATGGGGCAAGACTAGGACTATGCATTAACACACCAAACAAAGTATTTGTAGAGTGTCGACAGTGTAGACAGCAGTGTGTGGACGTGGATTGTCATGCAAAACCACCTTTAAATAGTAGTCCTTCCTGACAAAACACGTTCGCCATACTTTGCACAAAGTATTCAATAACTATCAGCACCAGACACACCTGCAGACCACAAAAAAAAGAATGACTGCATGTTGCTCTTCTTTCACAAAAATCACACAAATGAACTGATTCAAACCTGCACAGCAGTGACTAGACAGATTATTTAGAAAAATTATGTATTTGTGTTTTCTATAGTTGAATAAAATAAATTCTACAGAGAGAGTGCGAATAATTTTTTTATGAACCTTTTGCTTTGACACTTGAAATTTAGCTCTGGGGGCCTCCCATTTCTTTTAATCATCTTTTAGATGTTCCTACACCTTGATTGGATTCCACCCATGGTAAATTTTGCACGATTTGGAAATACACTGTCTATATAACGTCTTGCAGCTGACAATGCATATCAGAGCAAAAAACAAGCCATGAGGAGGAAAGAACTGCCTGTAGAGCTCAGGCACATGAGAGGGGTGTAAAAAATGTTTGTTGCACTGAAGGTTCCCAAGAGCACAGTGGCATCCATAATTCTTAAATGGAAGTAGTCTGGAAAACCAGTCTAGAGCTGGCCACCGCACCAAACTAAGTAATCAGTGGAAAAGGGCCTTACTAAGAGAGGTGACCAAGAACCCAACCATCACTCTGGCGGGAGTTCCAGAGATCCTGAGTGCAGATGGGGGATACTTTCAGAAGGGCAACCATCACTGCAGCACTCCACTATTCCGGGCTTTATGGCATAAAGAACCCTCTCTGAATACTTAAGTCAATGCAATATATTAGTTTTTGCTTTTTAAAAAATTAGCAAAGATTACAAACATTCTATTTTCACTTTATCAATATGTGGTATTAACTGCAGAATGATGGGAAAAACATTTTTATTTTTTTTATTTTAACACAATGCCACAACATAACAGAATGTGAACAAACTGAAAAAGTGAAAGGGTCTGAAAACTTTCTGAATGCACTGTATCCATTTTTCATCATCATCACTGTACCGACCCACAGATTTAAGTTATCATAGTACTTATACCACACAGTGAATGCTGGAAAAATAAATTCCACAAAAAAGTCATGGTTTTACACAGTTATATTGAAGAAAAAATAAAAAAGCTATGACCTATGGAACACAGAGAAGGGAAATTGTCACTGGTCCTTAAGGGGGTAAATGCCCTTAAAGGGAACCTGCAACCTCACCTGACATCTGTTTTAGCAGCTACTTACATCTCTGTATGACTCTATGATGTGTAGTTGCTAGTTAAAGTCACCTGAGCTGGGCGCCACCTATATTTGTTAGAGATATAAATTCATAATCTACAATAAAAGAGGTGGCATTTGCATGAGGGGTTTCCCCATTTTAATTTGACTGTTATGGGGTTAATATGGCATCAAAAGTCTGATGTTATCTAAAGATTTCATGTTTCTCTTGAATTCAGAATGGTACACTTAAAATCATCGACCGGAAAAAACATATCTTTAAACTTGCACAAGGAGAGTACATTGCGCCAGAGAAAATTGAGAACATATATATACGCAGTGAACCTGTGTCCCAAATATATGTCCATGGTGATAGTCTACAGGTAAGTGCAGTCTTCAGCAAAATCAAAATAAATTATGTATATTTTAATCAGCTTTTTGTTTCTTTGCAAAAACGGATATGGTCGTGTGAATAAGCCCTTATAGATAAACTTCTACCAAGAAGAGCAAAACATAGTCACAAGAATACATTTTCCAGAACTGTCATTTCATGTAAAATACAATTATTTACTAAAACAGACATGTCAGGAGTGGTGACAGCTCCTCTTTAACAAATGTTAGTAGCCTAGCAGCATAGAAAATTTAAAGGGTCACTAAGCTTTCACAAAACATTTGATATGTCTTAGTGGCACATCAAAGGATTAGATCAGTGGGGTCTGAGTGGTAAGCCCCACTTCAGTCGCTAAAATGTGGAGAGAGAATTGCTTGCATAGCATGCTCTCTTATAGCTGAAGAAGAGCAAGCGAGATCTACTCAAAAAAACATCTATGGGCCCATCTTGCTTCTGTCTTTCCTCGTTCTAGCGATCAGTGGGGGTCTTAGCACGTGGACCAGCAACAATCAAAATATTTGATCTCTCTCTATGACATATCAAAAGTTTTTTGAACGCTCATTGACATTACTCCATAAGTTGCAGCAATTGATGAAACTGCTTTAGAGTTGTACATGGTAATATACAGAAAATGCAGTTTTCCCATAGACTTTAATTAGCTAGATTGTGACTACTACCACTGCTACAAGTAGCAGAAATCTTCAGCCAGAGTAGAAATTTCCATGCTGCTCAACAAAGGGCTACTGTTGTATAACAGTCTGTTGCCTATGGTTCATATGCGAACACCAGAATATAGCACATTAAATGATTTTCATGGCCAACATTCACTAAAGGTAAAATAAAACAAAAAAAATGTAATGCAAATTAAAATGATGCGTGGCCCTCAAGTCCAAAAATGTCTTGGTTCTGAAAGGGTCATGAAGAAAAAAAGACATTTTCTGTTTTCTTTCTCATTAGGCTTTTTTAGTTGGCATTGTTGTTCCTGATGCGGAAGTGATGCCAGGATGGGCAAAGAAGAAAGGTTTTGATGGAACATTTGCAGAACTATGCAACAATTTGGTATGAAATGAGCACAAGGAAAAAAATATATATAAAAAATAGAATAAAGAAAACAGAGCAGTGTACTTGTCAACCAATAAAAGATAAAAATTATAAAAATTACCAGGGATATGTTTAAGGGGTTGTCCTGGTTACAGAAGGTTGGCTTATGCTGATGATGAAATTAAAGGGGAACAAATGAAAAAATGTAAAATATTTTTTTAATGAATGGCCGACCATGTAATACAATAATATGTAGTTGACTTGATTCTGTCAAAATGATAGTCACTCCTACAGAGAGGCTTTCTGTTCTGGCTCATAGGTGGTCTTTTATGAGAAAACCAACTGAATCCCGTAAGAACTGACCACTCTGTTTTGACAGTGGATGGTGCAGGTCCTCAGCTTGTAATAATGTCTTTTGGTGTCTTCCTGAGGGCCTCTGCTCTAAGAAACGGATGTTACTACCAACGAGGGTCAGAGCATGCTCCGATCCCGACTGTTAACCATTAGTGACTGATCTTGACTTCTCCTAAAATCTCACGCTGAGCCATGCGCTTCAGTATCCGTCACAGTACAGGAAAGAGGCTCATAGTACAGAAGAGAACTGCCGATAAGCCTCTTTCCTGTACAACTCCTGCACCAGATACTAAAGTGCAGGACACTGCGCCAGACTTTAGGAGAAGTCAGGCCCAGGCGTGATCACATTTGCATTGCCTATTCCTGTCAAGTGCAGATGGCGTGGCAGTTGCAGAGAGAATAGAACCTCTAGGTGTAATGCCGGGCTGCTCCGCCAGTTAGGTAAGGTAAGGCTATCGCCTCAAGCGGCGTGGCCCTGGAAATAAGTAATGTGAAAAAGGCTAGGGCAGCGCTAAGGCCCGCCTATGAGTGATAGTGACATCACCAGCCACACTGCTAGGTGGTAGCCTCCACCTAGCAGTGTAGAAATATAAACAAAAAAGCCCTTGACCTGATAGCCTAATCGGAGGATAGGCTATAAATTGTAAAATCCTGGACAATCCCTTTAAACCCCTAGGATGTTAAGGTATTAACTGAACCAGTTATCGACACCTTCTATCAACATATTTTTAGGTTTAAAAACCTATGTTGAATAATTTCTCAATTACAAACATAACTTTTTTTTTGTATAAATCTTTTTATTGGGTTTATGAAATACAGTACAAACATTCTGTATAACAAACTGGCAAACTCTTTACTGGTTGCCAGTAAAATGGAGAATCCATTTTAAGATCTGCCTGATGACATTCAAGGCACTAAACCACAGGGGACCCAAGTACATAGCGGATCTATTGGAGCTATATGCCCCTACACGGCCCCTCCGCTCAGCTAATAAGATGAATTTGGTTATTCCCAGGATCCACTTAAAATCATTTGGTGTACGGGCATTTTCCTATGTAGCCCCTACTCTGTGGAACTCACTCCCACAATCAGTGCAAGAGGCCCCTTCTGTGGACAGCTTTAAGATAAGGCTAAAAACCCACCTCTTTTTCCAAGCCTTTGAGACTGCAGAACGCAGGGTCACAGCTCTTTGAGTCCCCAGGCTGAAAAGCGCTATAAAAATATTATTATTATCTCCCTTCGAAGTGTGATACAGTTCGACCATTTACAATCATGGAATGGTTGAGCCAGCATGCGATGGCAGCAGTGACACAAGACCATAAAGCAAATACAGATATATCAAATGTCCTAAAAATACATTGTATTAATACATTGTGAAATAGCTGTTTAGAAGTGGATGTGTGAAGGGAAAAGGAGAAGTTAGGGAGTGGAGATATATCCTCCTCTCAGTACAGGAGAAAAGAGAGATGAGAGGTGTTTTTTCCCTGGATACAGTTAAAAAGGCCGTAGATCACCTGAATCACTCTATGTCTCCTCCATGGTTGCCAAAGTCTCACAAACTTGTTGTGTTGTCTGGATGCCCAAACTGGCCAGTTCTTCCATTCTGTAAATCTGTCTAATTTTGTCATCCCATTGATCTAGTGTTGGTGGGTCTGTGCTAAGCCACTTTGAAGGTATCAGCAAGCGGGCCACTTGCACTAAGAGAGTGGATAAATTGGATGCAGATGGGGTCCATGAGTCACTTGGCAACCACAGGAAAACCGCCTCTGGAGTCAGTTGGATCTTTGTGTCACAGATTGTATTAATCTTCAGTTGTATCTGTTTCCAGAACCTTTGTATGATTGAGCAGGACCAAAATATGTGGAGAAGGGATGCAGGTTCTTGGTTGCATCTCCAACACCTTTCGGTTTGAGAGAGGCCTGATTGGAAAATTCATGGGACCTAAGGCGAATTGTGACTATTTCCCGCTCTGAAAATGACTTTTGAAACTCTCTCCCCCAACCCCCTATATATGTCGAACGGCGCGTTTGCTTTAGGGAAAGCAGGGAGTGGTACAAAAATGAGATCAATCTAGGGCGCGTGGTTAGAGGGTATAAAGCTTTTTCTAACCAGGTCTGTTGCCCTTGATCTTTCCCTACGGAAAATATGGACCTGAGGGAGTAGAAGATCTCATGCGTTTCTAGGAAATTCCCTGGTGGGATTATGGTTGAGCAGTAAGGTAGGATGTTGTTCTCACCTATCTCAGTGAGGAGGTTCTTAAGTGGTTTGTCCTTTTACTTGATCCAGAAATTAGGGGCGTAAGCACGGGAGGGAAGAACATAATATGGAATTAGATGACTGGGAAGAAAGATTGGGAGGTGGGACAGAAGGGGGGATGTGTCATGTAGGGATTTAAATGTATGATAGATTCCCCTCGTTAATCCTGGCATTGTAGTCTTAGGCACTGTTAGGCCCTATAAACTAGCCATTTGTTGGTCACTCAGTGCGGCCCGCTCAATATCTACTCCCAAAGTAGCATTGCCCTCTACATATAGTGAGATCCATCTCTTCATCTGGATAGCTTTATAGTATGTCTGTATGTCTGGTAGGCCAAAGCCTCCAATAGAGAGAGGGAGTGTCGTATGCATTCCAGAAAGGGTGTCGTATGCATTCCAGTTTTTTTTTTCTGCCACAGAAAGGAAGAAAAACTGGATCTGACCATGAGAAAGAATGATTTGTTGAGGAAGATAAGTACCTTCTGAAGTATATATAGTACTAGTTTGGGCATGACGTATGTACGTGGAAGGTTCTTACGTCCCGTCCAAGAGACAATGGGAATGGAGAGTGAGGATAGCATTGTTTTAATCTCTCTGATTAGTGGTGGGTAGTTTGCTCCGTAAAGGGGGTTTAAGTTTAGCATGGGCTAATGTGAGGGCCCATAATCCTGGGGCAAGAGGCTGGCAATCAGTCTTCTCCAATGCCCAGTGGCGAGGTTGGTTTCGCCACAGTAACCTTTATTTGTCCACTATGGACATCACAACAGGGGTAGGAAAACTTTCCTGCAGACAGACGACGGCCGTTTCGCGCAATCAAATGCGCCTCCTCAAATGTTGCTCCTGGTAACAGTTACATTCAAGTATAAAACTGTCTCTAGTACATCCAGATATGAAATACAGTCTCTCATGTATACGGAGTTAGGGAACTGTAAGTCCTCAGGGAAAACAGGATCCTTGTTATATATATATATATATATATATATGAAAGCTACTGCTTCAGACTAGGCTTTGGAAGTATAAATAGTCTTAGGCTGGTATTAACGCTCGCCTTATTCTAACCTTGATTAAAGGTGGTTTTCAGAATCATTGAACCTCTATTTCCAGTGCTTTTCTGACAGTTGGCCTGACTGTCCTCAGGATTTAAACTGGAGGTGTGGGTGCCGGAAGCTGTGTCCTATACCTAATTGCAAAGGTGCCTGGGAAGCCTTTAAGTATGGCCGTTATGCTATCCTTTGACTTGAATACTTGTAAATATATATTAATCCCCTTAAAACTTGCTGATTGCAGCTTTGTCACTGGTCACCCCCAAGGGGCAAGCTATAGAAGTAGATTTCTCACCTTTAGGCTTTATCCCTGGACCGTGGAGCCATCAGGGAGAGAGCAGAGAGGCAGGAGGCCCCCCTCCAGCGGGCAGCTACATGGCTGCACACCGACTAAACTTCTTTTCACTGACTACCTAGTAGGCCCAAGCTAAGCTATTTATACACTGTCACACTGTCCCCATCTAGTGGTAAGACTGGTGTAGTGCATTCTAACTGGCCTGAATGAAAGAATCTTACACAGAATCACATAGTGACATGTGAGAATATGACATTAGATGAAGTATAAGATTCAGACATAATATATGACAATAAAACATAGTAAAACCAGTTTGCTGTGCCCACGATCACGAGTGGGACACTGTATAGGCAAAAGAAAAGTTTGCCCCCCCCCCCTCAAGTGACATCACAATGCCCCACCCATATGATCTGCCATTTTAAATAACGCCAGTGCTGCAGTGCCGCCGTGTTTATATTAAAAAGCCTGCAGGGAAAGGCTATAAAGACCAGAGCCACTACATTAAGCTGCAGTGGTTCTGGGGACTATAGTGTCCCTTTAATGTGAGGTAAATTAGAGACTAGTGTCACGAATAATATACTAGATTGCCTACTTACAACCAGATGAGGATGATGATGGGCTCTGGCTGCAGTCTGGCTCCACCTGTGTAGAGCAGGCTCTCTGGAGGCTGTTTGTAACTGTGGTCACAAAAATCAATGTTCTGGGAGAACGGAAGCAGCTCTATTTTTTGGGGCCCTTTACACAGCTCAAGGTCTGGGCCCTGACGGTGAGAATTCCCATAAGGCCCACCCATAAGTCCACCTACATGTTCCACCCATGAGTTTGTTCACAGTGGGTGAAGTGTGTAGGGGATGTGTTGTGTTTTGCTGTAGAGAATCTAATGTGTGTGCTTATAGAATGTAGTGTATAGGGATAGCAGTTTGTGTAGGTGACGCAGTGTGTGTGTGTAGTGGATTGCAGTGTGTTTTCGTGTAAGGGATAGAAAGAAGTTTGTGTTTGTGTATAAGGGATGTAGTGTGTTTCTGAATGTGTACGTGTAAGGGCTGCATGGTGTGTTTCTGTGTATGTAAGGGATGTAGTGTGTGTGTCTGTAAGGGGTGCACTGAGTGTGTGTAAGAGGTGCATTGAGTGTGTGTAAAGGGTGCATTGAGTGTGTGTAAGGGGTACATTGTGTTTCAGTGTGTGTAAGGGGTGCATTGTGTTTCTGTGTGTGTAAGGGAAGCAGTGTGTGTGTCTGTGTGTGTAAGGGATGCATTGCATGTTTCTTTGTATGTGTGCAAGGGGTGTATTGCCTTTGTGTGTAAGGGATGCATTGTGTGTGTGTAATGGATGTCAATCTCCCCCCCCCCTTCCTTGTCATTCTCTTTCTCCCCCCCCCCTGTCATTCTCTTTCTCTCCCCCCTCTCTTGTCATTCTCTTCACCCCCCTCCCTCCCTTGTCATTCTCTTTCTCCACCCCTCCCCTACTTGTCATTCTCTTTCTCTCCCCCCTCTCTTGTCATTCTCTTTCTCTCCCCTCCTCCCTCCCTTGTCATTCTCTTTCTCTCCCCCCTCCCTTGTCATTCTCTTCCCCCCTTCCTCCCTTGTCATTCTCTTTCTCCACTCCCTCCCATACTTGTCATTCTCTTTCTCTCCCCCCTCTCTTGTCATTCTCTTTCTTTTCCCCCCTTGTCACTCTCTTCCTTCACCCCCTCCCTTGTCATTCTCTTTCTCCCGCCCCCCTCCCTCCCCTACCTCTAGTGTAGCGTGGCCAAGCTCTGTATGGTCCGCGGGCACAGGAGCTTTTGTTTCCTGTACCCAGGCGGACTGACAGGAAATGCACACTGTGTGTGCACTTCCTGTCAGTCCGGCCAGGTACAGGAGACAGATGCTCCCTGTGCCAGCGGACCATACAGGGCTTGGCCACGCTAAAATGAGGGAGTGACAGGAGGAAGCGCAGAGCGCCCCCTTGCTGCGCCCTCATGGATGCGCCAGCCTGGGCAGTGCTGCAGCCACCTGAGGCTCTTTATAGAGCGCTCGGGCGGCTGCAGCATGAGGGGGGCCGGCGCTCCTGGCGGCGCCCCTTCCCAAGGGGCGCCCTACGCGGCTGCCTGGTCCGCCTATAGGACGCGCCGGCCCTGATTACAGTATTGAATAAGCATTAAAGCCCCCTCTAGTGGAAGATGACGGTAGCCAATGTGTTAGGATTAAAATCTATGTCTAGTTAGATTTATCAGAAGGAAGGAGCCAACAGACTAAAGATATAAAGTTAGTAAAGTTTAAGCTAAAAAGCTTAAAGAAAGAAATAATAAAATCAGCATTTTGGACTATAAAATAAATATACATTAAAGACTTACAAATTGTAGTAATATATATTGACCTTTACCTTCTTTAGGAGGTTAAAAAAGCAATAATGGCTGATATGGTGAGACTTGGAAAAGAGAGTGGGCTTCATTCCTTTGAGCAGGTATGCAATATTTTTATGGCTATGAATGCATATGGGATATTTCTATAGCTTTTTTGCATGTTCGTGATATTGTTAGATTGCAGTCCAATGTTTGCACCAATATACTGGCAAATTGAGATATAGCATTTAGCTTATTCTTTTTTTCTCTTGGTATACTTCATATAGAAACTATAGCAAATGTCATAAATATACAAGGTGGGAATACCCCTAAAGGGACACTGTCACCTGGATTTCATTTACTGAGCTATTAACATCAACGCATCAGTCTCCATGATTTATATTAAAATATACTAGTATTACTGCCCTTTGTCTTTTCATTTATCTAGAAAATAGCTTTTAATCATATGCTAATTACCTCGATAAGAGCCCAAGGGACTGTCCCTCTGGCCGTTTGAGCCCAGGCGCGCCCATTATTTCGAAGCCCAGCCCCCCCACTGATAATTTATTCACTGCTCATCTCCAGCGTAATGTGTTTGTTGCCCTCGAAATCTCGCGATTCGCTCGACCCGGAAATGCACGAGATTTCAGGCGCAACAAACACATTACGTCGGCGATGAGCAGTGAATAAATTAGCAGTGGGGCGGTGCTGGGATCCAAGTTAATGGGCGCGGCTGGGCTCCAACGGCCGGAGGGACAACCCCTTGGCCTCCTTATTGAGGTAGTTAGCATATGATTAAAAGCTATTTTTTAGACAAATGAAAAGACAAAGGGCAGTAATACTAATATATTTTAACATAAATCGTGGAGACTGATGTGGTGATGTTAATAGCTCAGTAAGTGAAATCCAGATGACAGTGTCCCTTTAAATATGCACATAATTGATTCCCTTCCTGCTGAAGACAACGCAAATTAGAAACAGCATATGGTGCTGGGATTAAAAACTGCAACAAAAACATCACCATCTTCTACTCAAAATATTTAATAAACGAGATTTTGTCTACATTAATAAAGTTGGTGATCTTAGTCCACCGTAATCCACCATTTGAACAATCCATTCAGAAGGGGGCATGCTGCCACCAGAATCTCAGCAGTGACATGTCCCCGAGTAGCATGTGACCGCTGAGCCTCTGTGATTTCATGCCACTCAAGGACATATCGCGGAGCTAAGTGAATATCTCCTATGGTCAGCTTGACCATGGACGAGAAATTATCACTTCTGGTTCGCAGGGCCAGGAGCAGTGATTACAAGAGACAAGAATTGAGGTGAAATATATATATTTTTTTGAGGGGTGTCAGACAACTCCTTTAAGGATCAGTTTTCACAGTATTAACATATGCTACCCTTTTATATTTCTTTTAATTGTCCGCCTTTACACTCAATTCATGCAAAGTTTTTCACAATGCTATGTTTTGTCACAGGTCAAAGCAGTTCATATCCATAAAGAGATGTTCACTGTACAAAACGGTTTGCTGACACCAACCCTCAAGGCAAGGAGACGTGAACTCAGAGACTTCTTCAAACAAGAGATCGAAGAGCTTTATGCTACTGTCTCTGTGTGACAAACTGTGGATGGCCAAGCTCTCGCTAAAATGTCTACTGTCATGCAGAAGTCATTCCAATATGTGGATATCTTTTTTTTTTTCCCTTTCTTTTTGAGTTTTAATTTTTTTTAACCACGTTATCATCAAAGTTCTTGGAATGCATAAAAGCAATGAAAGACAAGAGAGGTTAAATTAACCAGTTACCATTTTCTGTTACGTTACTAGCATGTACTGTACAGCAGCAGCAGACTGAAGGCTAATACTGATAGTTCAGTATGTCAGCACAGCTTCAGTAAGGACGTTTTGTTTTTGAGCACAAAAGATATCTTAGAAACTACTGTTTAATGAGTGCACGAAAAACATAAAAAAACAAACAAACAAAAAACCTGTTTTCTGGATTGCAAGGACAGCTGCGTCCTTTTTATATAGCTGTAAAGGAATCATAGCGGTACATATTGCGCAAGCTGTGTAAAATGTTTAAAGATTTCAATAAAATAACTATATGATATAAGTTACGGACTTCTTGCTCTGCTTATTGTAGGTGTTACATTTTAGGTTATATTGACCCTGCATCTGCAGTGTATGCGCAGGGATAGCACCAAGGTGTATACGTTAAACTAACCCATAGGCCCCATTATACTGATGGAGACCCAAAGAATGTACTTTCGGCATCCTTTCAGCTTTGAATGCTGGGGTTTCTTTTTTCCCGTTTTACTTCATGGAATAATGCAGTAGTCTCCGCTATTCCATACTTACCTGCTCCTGCTCCAGACTCCCGCTGCCATTGCCATGCTCTGCTCCCACTTGTCAACATCCGTTTTCAGGTTGTGGTGGGGGGGTCATGTGTGCTTCTGCAGTGATGACATGTCTTCAATATTCCCTTGCTGACGTGCCTCAGTCTGCTTAGACAACATCCCTGACAAGGGTCAAGTGTATTTTGGTGCAAACTAATTTTCACCACACTAAAAATGTCATTTTTTATTTTTTTTTATAAAAGCACCATTGCAGTTTTCACCAATGTGTAAGGCCTCATGCACACGACCGTTGTTTGATTCCGTGTCCGTTGCTCCGTTTTTCGTGATTTTCTGCAGACCCATTGGTTTTCAATGGGTCCGTGGAAACCTCGGCAAATGCACCGTTTGTCCTCCGCGTCTGTGGTCCGTGATTCCAGTCCGTCAAAAAAATATAACCTGTCCTATTCTTGTCCGTGAAAAACGGTTCACGGACCCATTCAAGTCAATGGGTCCGTGAAAAAATGCGGATGGCCATCCGTGTGTCATCCGCGTTCCGTGTCCGTTTTTTTTGCGGATCCCTTGGCAGGCACTTGGGAAAAATTGTCAGCCTGTCTTTTGGTAAAATATTTTGGGTCATGTCCGCTAAAAAAACGGAAGACACACGGAAACACAACGGAAGGCAAAAACGGACACGGATCACTGAACAACGGAACCCCTTTTGCGGACAGCATAAAAAAACGGTCGTGTGCATGAGGCCTAAACCTGGTGTGAAAATTCATACAATGCAAACTTTCTTTTTTTATGTATTAGGCTAGGTTCACATCTGCTTTAGAGGCACTATAGTCCACTCCTTAGTCGTTGGGTCCATATCTGTCATGTGATGTATCTGGCACTGCCATTACTTTAGTGTTTGATCCTATAATGGGAAATAAAAACAGAAATACCAGCGCAGATGTGACTCTAGCCTTGTGTTTCCATTGTAGCAAAATACCTGCATGCACAAGATGTCCTCTCACTGAACATCGGCAACCTGTTAGTGGTTGAGAATTAAAGCATTTCTCAAGTGATAGAAAACAAACCATACAGAGAGAGATTTTCAGTGGTGGGGTCCAGAGGCTGAGACAGTGATCCATGATCAGCTTTATTCTGACAAGGTGAAGACTACTGTAGACATCTATTACATATGGTCCACATTTGCTTCCCTTGAAACAAGTTTCAGTGTTGCAACTCTCTACAGAGCATTGCAACCTCTTCATTCATTAGGTGACCTTAGTATCCAACCATGAGAACTGCTCTTATGTCTTCAGGTAGGATCTGTATTTAAATTAAGCTAGGGAGCACACCTTTATTTTAGCCATTTCCTAGTAGTATCATTATCATTATAATTGAATTGGGGCAAATATGATTGTTCCTAGATTTGATTGTAAAATGCGCCACAATCTGGTGCATAATGTTGCAAATTAGGCAGAATGGGGCAAATCTGTAATCAATTTGGACAAACCCCAGCAGCGTGAATTATCCTACATGGTGATGACGTAATGGAAAAAACAAAAACAAAATGGCCGTTTCACCTTTTTTAGTGGCTTCATCTGCAAAAAAAAAAAAAGAAGGAATTAAAAGTAATCAACAAAGGCAAACAAACCTCAATGAAAAATACAGACTTTGCGTCCAGATTTTGTAAACAATCTATACCCCCATCGCCTCTTACTGCATTATTTTTTATTGACATATAGGATATTCCTAGACAATATAGAACCCCAACTGCCCATTTGTTTCTAGTGGCCAAATTGCTACTAACAAAATACTGGAAATCTGCGACTGTACCATCATTAGCGGAAGTCACTCAACGAGTTACCCAGAACTGCTCCTATGAGAGGATTATGGCTTATAAAGATCACAACTCAGAGAGGTTCCATAGGTCATGGCAATCGTGGCTTTCGTTTACACCTTGATTTGTCACTCTGCTGTGTTCTTGCGCATCAGACCATTTGTTTTGTTTTGTTGTACACTTTTGTATCTCCATTTATCTATTCTATTCCAAATTATGTAATAGTCTCTAACCGACTGTACTACTTCTCAGTGTTGCACTCTTACGCTTTGTTTGTAAAACCTTTAATAAAAAACGTATTGAAAAAAAAAAAAATACAGACTGCCTGGCAAAAAATGAAACCTCACTCTGCTCCATGGATAGGAGACAGAATATGGCAAAGCAAAGAAAAAAATGTTTTTCAAAGTTTTTATTTTAAAACACAATACTATAAAGATGTAGTAATGCTGTAATTTCACATACCTGCAGATTAAGTTAACATTCAATTTCACCGCCTAGGGAATGCTGGGAAAACAAAACCCATTAAACAATGGTGGGATTGCATTTTTTTCCAATTCCACCTCATTTAGAATTTTTCTTCCAGCTTCCCACTACATTATATGCAGTATTAACCCTTTAAAGACATGACAGAAGCTGCGCCCACCCGATTAGCGGCAGGGGTCCGTCAGTCACTGATAGCCGTACCCCTGCTGTATGAGCCGGCATCGGTCAAAACACAGCCTGTGAGATCCAGCGCCCTGGATCTCACAGGCAGGAAGCTGTAAGTGTATTACGAGGTGTAATACACTTACAGCCAATGCATTACAATACAGAAGTATTGTGATGCATTGTAAAGTGGATCAGACTCCAAAAGTTAAATTCCCAGAGTGGGACAAAAAATAAAGTTTTGCAATTTTTTTTAAAAAAGTTTCAAGTAAAAAAAGCATCATATTCCCAAAATAAAGTAAATTATTATTTTTTTTTAAATAGGGAAAAGAAGAAAAGTAGACATATTAGATATCGCCGCATCTGTATCTGTATCTGTGGCTCTAGAAAAATATCACACGACCTAAGCCCTCAGGTGAACACCGTCAAAAAAATAAAATAAAAATTGTGATAAAAAAAATATTTTTTTGTCACCTTACATCACTAAGGCCTCTTTCACACTTGCGTTGTTAGGATCCGGCGGACACTTCCGTCGCCTGAAGTGCCCGCCGGATCCGTAACAACGTAAGTGAACTGAAAGCATTTAAAGACTGATCAGTCTTCAAAATGCTTTCAGTGTTACCATGGCAGCCAGGACGCTATTAAGTCCTGGTTGCCATAGTAGTAGTGGGGAGCAGTTATCCCCAGAGCGCCCCATGCGCTCTGGGGATCATGCACGTGGGGCGCCCTGACGTCACTCTGGAGCGCCCCGGGAGCCGCACGGGCGGTAAGTATACTGCTACCCCGCTCCCCACTACACTCTACCATGGCAACCAGGACTTTAGCGTCCTGGCTGCCATGGTAACCATTCAGAAAAAGCTAAACGTCGGATCCGGCGATGCGCCGAAACGACGTTTAGCTCAAGGCCGGATCCGGATTAATACCTTTCAATGGGCATTAATTCCGGATCCGGCCTTGCGGCAAGTGTTCAGGATTTTTGGCCGGAGCAAGAAGCGCAGCATGAGGCGGTATTTTCTCCGGCCAACAAACGTTCCGGTCCTGAACTGAAGACATTCTGATGCATCCTGAACGGATTTCTCTCCATTCAGAATGCATTGCAATAATCCTGATCAGGATTTTTCCGGCATAGAGCCCCGACGACAGAACTCTATGCCGGAAAAGAAATACGCAAGTGTGAAAGAGCCCTAAAAGTGCAACACCAAGCGTTCAAAAAGACACTAAAACATGATTATTTTTGTTTAAAAAATGCTTTTATTGTGTTAAATGTAAAAAAAAAGTAGACATATTAGTTATCGCTGCGTCCGTAACAACCTGCTCTATAAAAATACCACATGACCTAACCCCTCAGGTAAACACCGTAAAAAAGAAAATAAAAACGGTGTAAAAAAAGCCATTTTTTGTCACCTTACATCACAAAAAGGGTTAATAGCAAACGATCAAAAAGTCATATGCACCCCAAAAGAGTGCCAATCAAACAGTCATCTCATCCCGCAAAAATTATACCCCACCTTAGACAATTGCCCCAAAAATAAAAAAACTATGGCTCTCAGAATATGGAGACACTAAAACCTTATTTTTTTTTGTTTCAAAAGTGATATTATTGGGTAAAACTTAAATAAAGAAAAAAAGTATACATATTAGGAAGCATTGCGTCCGTAACAACCTGCTGTATAAAAATATCACATGACCCAATCCCTCAGGTGAACACTGTAAAAAAGATAAAATAAAAACGTTGTAAAAAAAGCCATTTTTTTGTCACCCTTCATTACAAAAAGTGTAATACCAAGCGATCAAAAAGTCATACGTATCCCGAAATCATACCAATCAAACCGTCACCTCATTCCGCAAAACATGAGACCCTATCTAAGACAATTGCCCAAAAAAATAAAAAAAATGTGGCTCTCAGACTATGAAGACACTAAAACAAGATTTTTTTTTCAAAAATGCTTTTATTGTGTAAAACTTAAATAATTCTTGTGGAACACCTGAAGGGTTAGGCCTCTTTCACACGGGCGTCACGTTTGACGCCCAGATCAGAGGCGGGTGCATTGCGGGAAAATGCGCGATTTTCCCGCGCGAGTGCAAAGCGTTTTAATGCGTTTTGCACGCGCGTGGGAAAAATCGGCATGTTTGGTACCCAGACCCGGACTTCATCACTGAAGTCCGGTTTCGGGTTGAGTATTCTGTAGATTTTAATATTTTCCCGTATAACATGGTTATAAGGGAAAATAATAGCATTCTCAATAAAGAATGCTTTGTAGAATGTGGATTAAGGGGTTAACAATAAAAAACTTAACTCACCTTAGCCACTTGATCGCATAGTTGGCGATCTCTCCTCTCTTCTTCAAGCATTAGCTGCACTCTAAAGGACCTGTGATGACGTCACATCACATGGTCCAATCACATGGTCCATCACGGACCATGTGATTGGACCATGTGACGTGACTTCATCACAGGTCCTTTAGACTGGGTGAAGGTGCCCAAAGGCGGCGTGCAAACGGCCGGTGCCCAGGCCCAGCTCAGATTTTCATAAGCAACCACTCCCCTTTCACCCATTCGGCCCGCCCTTTGTCTGGATCTTCGCCTCCTTCGTCCGTAGCCAAATCCCACGCCTGCGCTGACGAACGGGAGGTCCGCGCCTGCGCACTGGTTTACCCAATACTGGCAGAAGCATTGGAGTATCCAGTGCGCAGGTGCCGGCCCGTATGTCACATTGCAGCAAGCGCCACATCAGAGGGCTGTCCCGGACTTCAAGAAGAGGCGTGCATAAAATCTGATTAGAGTCAGAATATATATTGTCATAGTTCAAAAGTACATGTCACCTTTTATATATAAAAAAAGAGCCCCACAGTTCTGTACTTCTGCCAGTAATGGGTAAACCAGTGCGCAGGCGCGGACCTCCCGTTCATCGGCGCAGGCGCGGGATTTGGCTACAGACTAAGGATGTGAAGATCCAGACAAAGGGCGAGCCGAATGGGTGAAAGGGGTGTGGTTGCTTATAAAAATCAGCGCGGCATCGGCCGTTTGAACGCCGCCCCTAGGCATCTTCACACACTGATTTGCATATGGAATAAAAGTGTTTTTTAGACGACCTATGGAACGGACAACAATATGGTAAGATGCATTTTAATGCGGAGGCTGTATTGGACACAATGGTGTATATATAACCCACTGTACTTCCAGTATATAGTATACTCTCCATGTGTAGCTGTTACCTATAGATAACCCACTGTACTCCCAGTATACAGTATACTATCGATGTGTAGCTATCACCTATAGATAACACACAGTACTCCCAGTATATAGTATACTCTCCATATGTAGCTATCAACTGTAGATAACCCACTGTAATCCCAGTATATAGTATACTCTCCATGTGTAGGTATCACCTATAGATAACCCACTGTACCCGAGTATATAGTATACTTTCCATGTGTAGCTGTCACCTATAGATAACTCACTGTATATACTCTCCGTATGTAGCTGTCACCTATAGATAACCCACTGTATTCCCAGTATATAGGATACTCTCCATATATAGCTGTCAACTATAGATAACTCACTGTACTCTCAGTATATAGTATACTCTCCGTGTATAGCTGTCACCTATAGATACCTCACTGTACTCCCAGTATATTGTATACTATCCGTGTATAGCTGTCACCTATAGATAACCCACTGTACTCCCAGTATATAGTATACTCTCCATGTGTAGCTATCACCCATAGATAACCCACTGTACTCCCAGTATATAGTGTTCTCTCCATGTGTAGCTATCACTTATAGATAACCATGTATAGCTGTTTATCACACACAGATAACCCACTGTACTCCCAGTATATAGTATACTCTCCATGTATAGCCATGTATCACACACAGATAACCAACTGTACTCCCAGTATATAGTATACTCTCCATGTATAGCCATTTATCACACACAGATAACCCACTGTACTCCAGTATATAGTATACTCTCCATGTATAGCTGTATATTACACACAGATAACCCACTGTACTCCTAGTATATAGTATACTCTCCATGTATAGCTGTTTATCACACACAGATAACCCACTGTACTCCCAGTATATAGCATACTCTCCATGTATAGCTGTTTATCACACACAGATAACCCACTGTACTCCTAGAATATAGTATACTCTCCATGTATAGCCATGTATCACACACAGATAACCCACTGTACTCCCAGTATATAATATACTCTCCATGTATAGCCTGTTATCACACACAGATAACCCACTATACTCCCTGTATATAGTATATTCTCCATGTATAGCCGTTTATCACACACAGATAACCCACTGTACTCCCAGTATATAGTATACTCTCCATGTATAGCCATTTATCACACACAGATAACCCACTGTACTCCCAGTATATAGTATACTCTCCATGTATAGCCGTTTATCACACACAGATAACCCACTGTACTCCCAGTATATAGTATACTCTCCATGTATAGCCATTTATCACACACAGATAACCCACTGTACTCATAGTATATAGTATACTCTCCATGTATAGCCATTTATCACACACAGATAACCCACTGTACTCCCTGTATGTTGTATACTCTCCATGTATAGCTATCACCTATAGATAACCCACTTTACTCCCAGTATATAGTGTACTCTCCATGTGTAGCTATCACCTATAGATAACCCACTGTACTACCAGTATATAGTATACTCTCCATGTGTAGCTATGACCCATAGATAACCCACTGTACTCCAGTATATAGTATACTCTCCATGTATAGCTGTATATTACACACAGATAACCCACTGTACTCCCTGTATATTGTATACTCCCCATGTATAGCCATTTATCACACACAGATAACCCACTGTACTCCCTGTATGTTGTATACTCTCCATGTATAGCTATCACCTATAGATAACCCACTTTACTCCCAGTATATAGTGTACTCTCCATGTGTAGCTATCACCTATAGATAACCCACTGTACTACCAGTATATAGTATACTCTCTATGTGTAGCTATCACTTATAGATAACCCACTGTACCCCCAGTATATAGTATACTCTCCATGTGTAGCTATCACCTATAGATAACCCACTGTACTACCAGTATATAGTATACTCTCCATGTGTAGCTATCACTTATAGATAACCCACTGTACCCCCAGTATATAGTATACTCTCCATGTGTAGCTACCACTTATAGATAACCCACTGTACCCCCAGTATATAGTATACTCTCCATGTGTAGCTATCACTTATAGATAACCCACTATACCCCCAGCATATAGTATACTCTCCATGTGTAGCTATCACCTATAGATAACACACTGTACTCACAGTATATAGTATACTCTCCATGTGTAACTATTACCTATTTTTTTGCGAGTGTACGGGCAGTTTTTTGTGTTCCGTATACGGAACAATTCTTTTCAATGGGTCCGCAAAAAAAAAACGGAAGGTACTCCATATGCATTCCGTTTCCGTATTTCTGTTCCGTTAAAAGATAGAACTTGTACTATTCTTGTCCGCATCACGGACAAAGATAGTACTGTTCTATTAGGGGCTAGATGTCCCTTTTTAGATGTCCCTTTCCGCAAAAAACGAAATGCGGATCGGTGAAACGGTCGTGTAAAAGAGGCCTAAGTAAGGCTGAGTTTACCACTTTTTTTGATCTGTCAGAAGAAGAAAAAAGAACCCTCCCCCTCCCAGGATTCTATTGCATCAGTAATGCATAGGATCTTATGTGGGTGCTTATCACAAATAACCAGCTCTACTCAAGTATAAATTACATGTGTAGCTGTCCACCACCTATTGGTAATTCACTACACCCTCATTATATATGATTCTGTCCAATGAGGCTAAATTTTGAGGAGACCTTATTACCAGTAATTAAAAAAAATGCACAATTTCGCAATCAAGTTCAGTCAGTTAAGTCTGTGATTGCGTTCAGTTGTTCAGTTTTTTTCGCGTGTGCAATGCTCATTGATGCATTTTTCACGTGAGTGATAAAAAACTGAAGGTTTACAAACAACATCTCTTAGCAACCAGCAGTGAAAAACACGCATCTGCACTTGCTTGCAAAAACGCAGAATATAGAACATGCTGTGATTTTTATGCTATGCACAAGTGATGCAAAAAAAACAACACTCATGTACACAGACCCATTGAAATTAATGGGTCCGGATTCAGTGTGGGCGCAATGCGTTCGCATCACACATTGCACCCGCGTGGAAAATTTGCTTGTGTGAAAGGGGCCTAATACTGATGACCTATCCTCTGGGCCCGACTCTCAGGACCCCTGACGGTCAGCTGTTCGAGAAGTCAATGACACTCATAGTAGCACAGCGGCCTCCTCTCTGCTTTCTCTAGACCAGTGACGACACGTTCATAGGTCACGTGGCCTAGGAGCAGCTCGGCCACAGTGAAGGGGCTGAGTGTGATACCAAGCACAACTGCTATACAATGTAGGGTGCTGTGTCTGGTGAGAAGGCTGAGGCGCTCAAAGTGCCTTCTCAAACAGCTGATCAGCGGGGGTCCTGGGTGTCAGACCACACTGATCAGATACTGATGACCTGTCCAGAGGATAGTAGAATCAAAGTAGGTAAGAGCAGCACACTGAGATCTCTCTGGGCAGGAATAGGAATGCATCAGCTGTGCCAAAACCGCAGATCCAATGCGGTCACACAGTACAACACGGAAGGAAGGGCTGCAGCAGCATCTCCAGTATTCTTCTTTATTCTGAATACTTCAATGCATATATACATCAGATGAACTGCAATGCGTCGGCTGCAATCAGCCTTTGTCAAGCATAAATACAAAGTGATCCACTCCACATATAAATAGTGAAAACCCACTCCTCCCATAAAAGTGCATACCCAATCAGAAATACAGAGTCAATTCCCCACTATGAGTTAACCAATTGCAATCAATGGCAATCTCAAGTCCCAATTTGCATACCAATTTACATCACCTGTGTGGTCATCTGTGTTACCTACAATGATGGTGATATATTACTTTACTCGTCTTACTCGTCGGTGATATATGTCCGCGTCTGCCCAGCTCCATTGCGCATGTCTGCAACCATGACGCTCCTGCGTTGCCAGTGAGAAAGTGTTCGGAGGTGTGTTCGAGCGAGGCCTGGCGAGCTCCCAACTGTGATCCCATGCTGTCACACAGGATCTCGCGATACGGGCCACAGAAGCGACCAAGATGGTCACATGATCTGTGCTTACAACAAATGCTGCTGCAGCCCCTCCTTCCTTGCTGTCCAGAGGATAGGTCATTATTAGTAGTAAAGTCTTGGAAAACCCTTTTAACTTTCTAAAAACACCAGCCTATTAAATCATAGAAAAATGTGAGTCTGCCAACTCTGATGCCAGTTCTTGTGCCCAGAACCTCATCAGCATCAGCTTCTGTATTTTGGCAGTAGCAGATCCCTGGCCCAAATTCATTTAACCCTTTAAATCACACCTTTGTGCCCACTTTGATGCCCATTTTTGTGCCCATCATTTCTATTTAAATACCACTTTTAACTGATTTACCTTTAGGCCCCTTTCACACGAGCGTGTCCAGATTAGGTCTGGATGAGTTGCGGATGCGTTCAGTGAAAACTGTGCGATTTCACAGGCAAAGCCATTCAGTTTTGCCTGCGATTGTGTTCAGTTGTTCAGTTTTTTCCGCGCGGGTGCAATGCGTTTTGATGCGTTTTTCACGTGCGTGATAAAAAACTGAAGGTTTACAAACAACATCTACTAGCAACATCAGTGAAAAACGCAACGCACCCGCACTTGCTTGTGGAAGCAATGCATTTTTCACGCAGCCCCATTCACTTCTTTAGGGCTAGGGCTGAGTGAAAAACGCAGAATATAGAGCATGCTGTGATTTTCACGCAATGCAGAAGTGATGCGTGAAAAAAAACGCTCATGTACACAGACCCATTGACATGAATGGGTCAGGATTTAGTGTGGATGCAATGCGTTCACTTCACGCATTGCCCCTGCGCGGAAAACTCGCTCGTGTGAAAGGGGCCTTAGAACAGTTCACTGCAATTATTTTTATTGCTGGCAATAAGGTCTCCTCAAAATTCATAAAAAAATAAACAAAAAATACAAACAATGTGAATAAGAAACTGACGATAGGAAAACAACTTCAGCCTTGTTGCTCTCCATGTGCAGAAATTTATCACATGCATGCGTAGCCATCCATTTTATATATATATATTGCCCACTGTACCCCATTACACAGCATACCCTGCATGTGTAGCCAGCTATTATATATATAGTATATAAAAACACCCACTGTACACACATATATATTTATTTATAACACCCACTGTACATACATATATATTTATTTATAACACCCACTGTACACACATATATATTTATTTATAACACCCACTGTACATACATATATATTAATAAACCCACTGTACATATATATATATATTTATAACACCCACTGTATATATATATATATATATATATATATATATATACACACACACATTTATAACACCCACTGTACATATATATATATTTATTTATAACACCCACTGTATGTATGTATATATATATATATATATATATATATATAAGAAAAATGACGGCACTAGTCAAAATTGGAGGAAAAATGCTGGGTGCACGTTCCAAGGTATAGGTTTCTTACCCCAAAATACTGTAGAAAAAGCGAACAGCACTCCGATAAAAAGTGGAAAAAAAGGAACTCCTTTATTCACCTGAACAGTGCTACGTTTCGGCTCCTACAAATAGAGCCTTTCTCAAGCAAAGAACACATACATAATGGTGATATATATATAGTGAAAACCAAATTAACATACAGGTCATGTGGCCCAATCACAATAGTGGGTGTTGACTATTAATTAGTCAAACACATGTGATGAAATACAATTGACATAGTGATACAAAAACATAGGAAATCGGAACAGAGCAATCAGATGGGATTATGCACAGATTTACTAATATACATATATTTCATAATAATCAAAAATTACATTATAATGCCCAAATATCCTCTGTGGATTATGCGTTGTTTGTGAAATAAAATTGCAAGACTGTGGGGAGGAGTTACAAACGGGTAATCAGCGGACATACCAGTCAGTTGAAATCCAATGTGTTTACACAAAAAACGGCGTTACTTGGAATTCATTGCGCCTGCCTGGAGTAATCCAATAGGGGTGCATATCGATGGTCAGATGCGCTATGCGTCAGAATGCTCATTCCGCGCATGCGCACCGGCCAATAAGGTTCCAAAGCGCCATCTTGGTTAAGGGAAAAGACGGGAATAGAGGGTATTCGAATCCAGCGCATGTCCAGTTGTGGAACAATGTTATGAAACAATGTTACGGCTCCATATTGTTGATATATCAGCTTCTATATCGAGTGTGATGTATTGCTGGCAGGCAAAGGACAAACCCCATCACAGGGTTGTGACCTCGCCACTGAGGGAAAGACTTGTGAACATCCACGATCACATGGAGTCACAGCAGGTCATACCCAAAAGCCATATGCACATATTCCACTCGTGAGGGATCTCCTCAAGCTGATGAAGCCATATCTGGACAACTGGTATGTCATAAGGAAAAACATAAAGAGATGGACACAATATATCTCTAAACACCCTATATTGAACTCAAGGCAGGACAATGCCAAACCGATATAGAAGGTACATTGTATACATTATAGTCGATGTCACTTGACTGGTTGGCCGCACTCAGATCATCCTTGAGCTCCAATCCCCATGTTCTCGCATACTGTTGTTGGTGACGTGAATTATCTAGAAAAAATAAAAAAATATATAATAGTTAATGAAATGTTCTTATGGTTCTTTACATCTACAGACCAGATACTGAGCAATATCCAGCAAGGAAATAGGGCAAGACACTTGTCACTGATTATCACCCAAGTTATAATCTACATTCAAACCATTGGGGCAAAGACTCCCCAACGTGTGTATCCACCATAGCTCTCTGCGTTTGAGTAACTTGGACCTATTGCCCCCGCGTCTGTGTACGGGTATGTGGTCTATAATCCAACATTTATGTTTGTCTGCTACCCCCCTTGGGGCCAATATCCGCCTTGACCAACTTGGTCAAGGCGGATATTGGCCCCAAGGGGGGTAGCAGACAAACCACGTTAACACAACCAAGTCAAGGTTGTTTCCCATGTCTGGGATGTGTTAACTGTAAATATATCAAGAAAAGTAAGAGTTATGTACATCCTTCCACGGGGACAACTTACAATATCAAGTTTTATCTAACTTGTGATTCCAGTTTTGTGATTTATGTTCTATCATGCCCATGTAATTTACTTTATGTGGGAGAGACCACCACAGAACTGAAAACACGTTTGAACAATCACCGCTATTGCATTAGGAAGAAGCGTCTGGACCTGCTGGTGTCCAGACACTTCACGGAGGCAAAACATAAAGAAAGTGATCTCAAATGTTGGATTATAGACCACATACCCGTACACAGACGCGGGGGCAATAGGTCCAAGTTACTCAAACGCAGAGAGCTATGGTGGATACACACGTTGGGGAGTCTTTGCCCCAATGGTTTGAATGTAGATTATAACTTGGGTGATAATCAGTGACAAGTGTCTTGCCCTATTTCCTTGCTGGATATTGCTCAGTATCTGGTCTGTAGATGTAAAGAACCATAAGAACATTTCATTAACTATTATATATTTTTTTATTTTTTCTAGATAATTCACGTCACCAACAACACTATGCGAGAACATGGGGATTGGAGCTCAAGGATGATCTGAGTGCGGCCAACCAGTCAAGTGACATCGACTATAATGTATACAATGTACCTTCTATATCGGTTTGGCATTGTCCTGCCTTGAGTTCAATATAGGGTGTTTAGAGATATATTGTGTCCATCTCTTTATGTTTTCCTTATGACATACCAGTTGTCCAGATATGGCTTCATCAGCTTGAGGAGATCCCTCACGAGTGGAATATGTGCATATGGCTTTTGGGTATGACCTGCTGTGACTCCATGTGATCGTGGATGTTCACAAGTCTTTCCTCAGTGGCGAGGTCACAACCCTGTGATGGGGTTTGTCCTTTGCCTGCCAGCAATACATCACACTCGATATAGAAGCTGATATATCAACAATATGGAGCCGTAACATTGTTTCATAACATTGTTCCACAACTGGACATGCGCTGGATTCGAATACCCTCTATTCCCGTCTTTTCCCTTAACCAAGATGGCGCTTTGGAACCTTATTGGCCGGTGCGCATGCGCGGAATGAGCATTCTGACGCATAGCGCATCTGACCATCGATATGCACCCCTATTGGATTACTCCAGGCAGGCGCAATGAATTCCAAGTAACGCCGTTTTTTGTGTAAACACATTGGATTTCAACTGACTGGTATGTCCGCTGATTACCCGTTTGTAACTCCTCCCCACAGTCTTGCAATTTTATTTCACAAACAACGCATATTCCACAGAGGATATTTGGGCATTATAATGTAATTTTTGATTATTATGAAATATATGTATATTAGAAAATCGGAACAGAGCAATCAGATAGGATTATGCACAGATTTACTATGTTTTTGTATCACTATGTCAATTGTATTTCATCACATGTGTTTGACTAATTAATAGTCAACACCCACTATTGTGATTGGGCCACATGACCTGTATGTTAATTTGGTTTTCACTATATATATATCACCATTATGTATGTGTTCTTTGCTTGAGAAAGGCTCTATTTGTAGGAGCCGAAACGTAGCACTGTTCAGGTGAATAAAGGAGTTCCTTTTTTTCAGCTTTTTATCGGAGTGCTGTTCGCTTTTTCTACAGTATATATATATATATATATATACACACATTTATAACACCCACTGTACATACATATATATTTATTTATGACACTCACTGTACATACATATATATTTATAGCACCCACTATACATACATATATATTTATTTATAACACCCACTGTATGTATATATATATATATATATATATATATATATACACATTTATAACACCCACTTTAAATATATATATATTTATTTATAACACCCACTGTATATATATATATCTATATAAAACATCCACTGTACATATATATATTTATAACACCCAATATATAAAATGTGTGAAGCTTGAGAAAGGCTCTATTGCTGAGCCGAAACATCGCTGTTTTTTTTGCCACATGGGTGAAAAAAATCCAAATTTTATTTATTTTTTGGAGTGCTGTCCGATTTTCTTTTTTCTACATTTTTGACATTGAGCATACGTCCCTGGACACAGCACCCATTCTGTTGCTTGTTAATCGGTGCCGCCATCTTTTTTCCATTGATATATATATATAAATCAGGGATGCTCAACTTGCGGCCCTCCAGCTGTTGCAAAACTACAACTCCCAGCATGCCTGGACAGCCTACAGCTATCAACCTACAGTAGGGCATGGTGGGAGTTGTAGTTTTACAACAGCTGGAGGGCCGCAGGTTGAGCATCCCTGATATAAATAATTTGATAGATAGATATAGATAGGATAGATTAGATAGATAGATTAAATAAATAGATATAGATAGGATAGATTAGAGATATATAAATAACCCACTGCACCCCATTACACAGCATACTCCCCATCCATGATATATATAGCCATCTCTTATCTATCTATCTATCTATCTATCTATCTATCTATCTATCTATATATCTTATCTAATCTATCTATTTTATCTAATCTATTTTAGCCTATGTGTGGTACATTCCGTCTGGCATTCATTACTATACCCCTTGGCCTATGTGTGGTACATTCCGCCTGGTATTCATCACTATACCCCTTGGCCTATGTGTGGTACATTCCGTCTGGCATTCATATTTGTCACGTGCACGCTCCCCTCTACTAGTGATTGGTTTGCGCTGCTAGAGACTGGGGAAAGTACCCTTGAGGCCGCTCGGAAAGATGCCACGAGTAAAACCTAGCTGCAATAGAACACCGTACATACGTGGATCGCCATATTCTCCACGCACCAAAGGCCCGATACGTCTCGTGATGGGGGCGAAAAGTGAGTTTTGCGCCCTCAGTTAGCCGTTGTGTGCCTCCGCGCGGGCCGGACCGCGCCCTCTGCTAGTCACCCGCCACATGTCACGTCTCTCCCTAGCACCGGCAGTGTATGGCTATTGCCTGAAGTGGTTCTAGGCCCTGCAGTATTGTCACTGCCGTTCCAGTGAGATGCCAAGACAAGTCCTCCTTGCATCCAAGACTTGAAGATGGGCCTTTGAAATTTTCTGAATGGACCATTGTTCCTGACACTTTAAAGGAGTTATCCAAACCCTGTAATACCCCCTCTAATGCCCGGACACCTCACACAGGTTGTACTTACCTTGCTCCCTGGCACCCACCGTTGCTTCTGATACCTGTACATCCACCACATCTCCCCATCTGCTGATCAAAACATCTGGCAATGGAAGGGGGAGCCTCCCTAGCATAGCGGGTGATGCTAGGAAGTCCCTTCCTCCGGTCTCAGCCTGTTGGCTACCCCCCCCCCCTCGCCAGGTGTTTTAGGGTACTTTCGCACTTGCGTTATTCTTTTCCAGCATAGAGTTCCGTCAAAAGGGCTCTATGCCGGAAAAGAACTGATCAGGCATATCCCTATGCAATCTGAATGGATAGAAATCTGTTCAGTTTGCATCAGTATGCCTTCCGTTCAGTCACTGTCAGGCGTTTTGGCCGGACATAATACCGCAGTATGCTGCGGTATTATGTCCGTCCAAAATGCCTGATCAGTCGCTGGAATGCCGGATCCGGCATTAATTTACATTGACTTGTATTAGTGCCGGATCCGGCATTGCGAAACAACTGAAGGATGGATCCGTCCTTCAGACCGGGAAAACTGTGAAAAAGAGTGCAGGACGGATCCGCATGTATCCGTCTACAAATGCTGTCACGAACGCAAGTGTGAAAGTACTCTTAATCCTCTGCAGAGATATAGTCTTCACAAACGGCGAGGTTGCCGGGGAAAAAGGTAAGTACCGGTCATTAGAGGGGGCATTTAAGGGTTTGCATAACCCCTTTAAGGAGTCTTCTGAGACTTTAAATACTGCTGACCTATCCTCATTAGTATCTGATTGGTCAGGGACCGACACACTGGACCCCGCCGATCAGCTGTTTGAGAAGGCAGGGGTGCTCGTAGTAGTACCACGGCCTTCTCACAGCTTTTCCTAGGCCAGTGACGTTACATTGACATACGTCACACACCGTAGGCGCAGCTCAGCCCATAGAAGTCACAGCCACTATACAATGTATGGAATTGTGCCTGGTGAACTGAGAGAAGGCCGCTGCGCTCACAGATGAGCCAGTGCCTTCTCAAACAGCTGAAAGGCAGGGGTCCCGGGTTTCAGACCCCCCACCAATCAGATTCTGATAATCTATTCTGATGATTGGTCACCAGTATTAACCACATCCCGACCGCCTAACGCAGGGATGCATCCTGCTGGCAGCCGGGATGTTCCTCCTTGACGCATCATCTCGCGAGAGGCGAGATTTCAGTTCACAGGATCGCGCCGGGAGGAAGTTTAACTACAGCCTGCCAGCGCTGATCATGCGCTGGCAGGCTGTAGATGTTAAAAAAACGCCATCTAAATCGCATAACAGACGCTGTTTTGTAAACAGCATCTGATATGCCTGCTGCCTGCTCCTCTGGTGGTACCTTTTGCTTGTGACCACCAGAGGACACAGGCAGCTATGTAAGTGCACCAATCACCACACCCCCCCCCCCCCCGGTCACTGATTAACCCCTGATCACCCCATGCCACCCCCCTGATCACCCCCTGTCACTAATCACCCCCCTGTAAGGCTCATTTAGACATCCGTATGTGTTTTGCGGATCCACAGATCCGCAAAACACGGACACCGGCATTTTGCGGATCTGCACATTGCCAGAACTATATAGGAAATGCCTTTTCTTGTCCGCAATTGCAGACAAGAATAGGACATGCTCTATCTTTTGCGGAGCTGCGGCCTGATGTTTCGGGGCCGAAACCCGGAAGTTCGCGGCCGCAGCTCCGCAAATGCTGATGCAGAGAGCACATAGTGTGCTATCCGCATCACTGCCGGCCCCATTCACACTGAATGGGTCCGCATCTATTCCGCAGAATTGCGGAATAGATGCGGACATTTTTGCAGACGTGTGAATGGGGCCTTCCTTCGCAAGCACTCCTATGACCTTTCCCCTCTTTTTTTTTTGCACATTTTTTGGCAGAGATTTTTTCATCCACATTGATCGATGCGAATGAAGAAATCTGTTCCGGTCATTTATTTTTTTCAGCCCAGAGGCTGAACGGAAAAAAAAAATCTCATTACCCGTATGCTCAATATAAGGAGAATCACAGAAACTCCTAATGCTGGCCATACGTGTAATGATTGCGGAGACCCTCAAATGCCAGAGCAGTACAAACACCCCACATGTGACCCCATTTTAGAAAGAAGACACCCCAAGTTATTCCGTGAGGGGTATGGCGAGTTCATGTAAAATTTTATTTTTTGTCACAAGTTAGTGGAATATGAGACTTTGTAAAAAAAAAAAAAAAAAAAAAAGTCAATTTCCGCTAACTTGTCCAAAAAAAAAATCTTCTATGAACTCGCCATGCCCCTCACGGAATACCTTGGGGTGTCTTCTTTCCAGAATGGGGACACATGTGGCGTATTTGTACTGCCCTGGCATTTTAGGGGTCCTAAAGCTTGAGAAGAATTCTGGAATCCAAATGCGTAAAAATGCCCTCCTAAGGCCTCTTTCACACTTGCGTTCTGAGGATCCGGCAGGCACTTCTTTCCCGCCGGATCCGTCAGAACGCAAGTCGCCTGAAAGCATTAGAAGACTGATCAGGATCCTGATCAGTTTTCGAAATGCTTTCAGGTTACCATGGCAGCCAGGACGCTTCTGAAGTCCTGGCTGCCATGGTACTCCACAGCAGTGTACTTAACTGCACTGTGGCTGCTGGGCACTCCTTCATGATGTCACAGGTCCCTGCGGAGCATAGATCAATGCGCCGCCCGGACCTGTGACGTCATGAAGGAGCGCCCGGAGGCCGCAGCGCAGGTAAGTACACTGCTAGCGTGAACTTTAGTAGTGTCCTGGCTGCCGATCGGCATGGTAACCGATCTGAGCCCCAGATCGGAACTGCTGCTGCGCATGCGCAGAGCTAAACGTTGGATCCGGTCGATGCGCCGAAACGACGTTTAGCTTAATGGCGGATCCGGATTAATGCACTTCAATGGGCATTAATTCCGGATCCGGCTTTACGGCATGTCTTCCGAATTTTTGGACGGAGACAAATCCACGGCATGCTGCGGTTTTGTCAACGTCCAAAAAACGTTCACATACTGAACAGAAGACATCCTGATGCATCCTGAACGGATTTCTCTCCATTCAGGATGCATTGGGATAATCCTGATCAGTATCTTTCCATCCTAGAGCCCCGAGGACGGAACTCTAGGACTGAAAGCAAAAGCGCAAGTGTGAAAGGGGCCTAAAAGGTGAAATGAAACATGAACTCATCATGCCCCTCCGCGAATACTTTGGGGTGTCTTCTTTCTAAAATGGTGTGATTTGGGGGGTATTTATACTTTCCTGACATTCTAGCACCTGAAGAAACATGACAGGCGCTCAGAAAGTCAGAGCTGCTTCAAAATGCGGAAATTTATTTTTTTGCACCATAGTTTGTAAACGCTATAACTTTTACCCAAACCAATAAATATACACTTATTGGACTTTTTTTTTTATCAAAGACATGTAGAACAATAAATTTAGAGAAAAATTTATATAGAAATGTAGTGTTATTTGAAAAATTTTACAACAGAAAGTGAAAAATGTCATTTTTTTGCAAAAATGTCGTTAAATTTGTATTAATGGCAAAAAAAGTAAAAATGTCAGCAACAATGAAATAGCACCAAATGAAAGCTC
The DNA here is from genome assembly GCA_033119425.1 of Bufotes viridis. NCBI lineage: Eukaryota > Metazoa > Chordata > Amphibia > Anura > Bufonidae > Bufotes > Bufotes viridis. Next base: position 328,625,208 of record CM065590.1, read on the forward strand.
TATTAGTAGAAGAAAAGGAGGTAAAATTCATTTGGGTGGTAAGTTGTATGACGGAGCAATAAACGGGTAAAGTAGTGTAGTGCAGAATTGTAAAAAGTGGCCTGGTCATTAAGGGTGTTTAAGCTAGGGGGGCTGAGGTGGTTAAAGACGTTGTCTCACCTCATAATGTTATACTTAAAGAGGACCTTTCATCAAGATAAGGCTATAGTAATTCTTACCCTACCATGCTGGGCACCCTCCACTGATGTACAATCCGTGTTTATTTTCTCAAAATAACCCCCTGATCGTGTATTATTCGCCCCGTTTCTTCAGCCGCCTCATATGCAAATGAGGTGGATTTTTGTACGGGGCGGCGACTTTTCTTTTGCCTGGGGAGTGGCTTTGTTACTTCCTGGCTGAGAGCGCAGCCAATCATAGCGGGAGTGGCTACAGCTCTGAATAGAAAAAACGCTGGACTCTTATCACCTACTGGACTCAAATCAGCGCATTAGCATATGGAATAAAAGTACCTTTTCTCCACAATAAAGCTACAGATCGCCAAGTGAGAGGTATCATTATATTCAGCAGAGTGAGCCCTACAAGGCAGCATGCCTGGTTTATCAGGGAAGTTCCTGGTGACAGGTTCCCTTTAAGTATAATATTTGTCCAGCACTCGTCACGCCTCCATATACGGTTGATGTAGGGTAAACCATAGGAGTTCCTGGGTCCCTTGGGTTGACACCAATTTTTGTTGCGGGAAAATGAAGATGTTAATGAGCAGGTCATCTCCCCAAACGAGTTTTGAAGTAACTGACCTCTTCCTCAGTGGTTGCCAGCTCAATTTCTATTGTTTTGTGTTACACCTAAAGCCTCATTCACACATCAGTGTTTGGTCAGTGATTTCCATCAGTGATTGTGAGCCAAAACCAGGACTGGAGCCTCCACAGACATAAGGAATAAGAGAAAGATCTGCACCTGTTCTGTGTTTAGAGCCGCTCCTGGTTTTGGCTCATAATAACTGATGGAAATCACTGACTGAACACTGACTGTGTGAATGAGGCATAAGTATGACAAGTAGTTGGTTCTAATAATTATAAACATATTGGGGAAGGTATATTGAAGCACAAAAGTGATTTCCCACAAAAAACGCACCAAAGCACATGCATTTTTTTACATGGAGACTACGAGGTGTAGTAAATGATATACATGGGCCATAATCCTATTTTCTATTTCTTAATGGCATATTTTTCTCCACATCGTATAAAAATACAACAGAGATTATATAAACTGCAGTGTTATCTGGATGAACTATTTATATAAACTGCACTGCTATGTAAATGAACAAACTGCACATGAAGATCTGAAGTGGAATGATAGTCCAGTACGGCTTTTTGGGTAGACAATAGGCCCACTAGCCAGATACAAAATGACGAAAGCCACATTGAGCAGGCAACCACTGAGGAAGAAGTAAGTTACTTCGAAACGCGTTTGGGGAGATGACCTCCTCATTCACATCTTAATTTGCCTCCAACAAAAATTGGCGTCAACCCAAGGTACCCAGGAGCGCCTATGGTTTACCCTACATCAACCCTATATGGGGGCGTGATGGAATTGTGCATTTACTAAAGGTCTTGAATAATAGAGACCAAGCCGACCTACGCCGTAATATTGGGGAACAAGGAGGAACAAACCTGGTATCGGGATGAAGCCATCAAGGGCAAGAAGAGGTATTTAACATTTCATCAACACGTGGGAACCCACGATAGTTGAATAGTATATTAAGACTCTGTACTAGAGCTGCTCATTACAATGAACTGATTCGTATGAATCCTTTTAAGTGCACCCCCCCATAGAAGACTATACAACTATTACATATACGCTTATTGTTTTCCCAAAAACTTAACACAGTTCTTGAGTTCGAACGTATAATGATGTGCATACAAAGTTGCCAGCTGAATTTCGCAGATAATTACTCACTATATAGAACTGAACGCAGGGATCAGTACCATCTGGTTAATAACAAGGGTAATACAATGCAGCCTAAAACATAGGCAATTTAATCATAAAACTGGAAGTCGAACACGAGCGCCATCTAGTGTTCAAAAATCAGAATATATCAGCAAATTGATTTATACCTAAGATTTTTATTGTTTTATGTTCTATCATTTTAATGTATATGACATATATTTTATGCATTTTTGTAATTAATAGATGAGTCTATTGGATCAATAAAATTAGGTTTTTATTTACTTGGGTCTCCTGTTCTCTCAGCGCACCATTGTTGCGAGTGCCGGACAAATATTATACTTAAATACTTTCATCCATATCCTGACAGGGTCAGTCTTGTCTAAGAGTCAGTCTTGTCTAAGGCACCCACCCCATCTTCACTAACGGGTGAGCCTCTAAATATCACATCCAATATAAAGTTATACTTATTGTGTGTGTAATTGTATTTTCAGTTGCTTACTAATATACTGTGCCACGCTGGCGCACTAGGAGAGAGGTATCTTGCCTTTCTGATCACCGGGAATTGCGAGAGCAAGCGCACATAGAGGCCAGTGCATTCGCTTCTGTCCCCGGCCACCTCTTTGTGTATTGTATTCTTAGCTCCCGTCCCCAGCCACCTCTTTGTGTATTGTAGTCTTAGCTCCCGTCCCCGGCCACTTTTCTATATATTGTATTCTTACCTCAAGTCCCCGGCCACCTCTCTATATATTGTAGTCTTAGCTCCCGTCCCCGGTCACCTCTTTGTGTATTGTATTCTTAGCTCCCGTCCCCAGCCACCTCTTTGTGTATTGTAGTCTTAGCTCCCGTCCCCGGCCACCTCTCTGTGTATTGTAGTATTACCTCAAGTCCCCGGCCACCTCTCTATATATTGTAGTCTTAGCACCCGTCCCTGGCCACCTCGCTATATATTGTAGTCTTAGCTCCCATCCTTGGCCATTTGTATTGTAGTCTTACCTTAAGTCCCTTGCCACCTCGCTATATATTGTAGTCTTAGCTCCCATCCTTGGTTATTTGTATTGTAGTCTTACCTTAAGTCCCTTGCCACCTCGCTATATATTGTAGTCTTAGCTCCCGTCCCTGGCCACCTCTCTATATATTGTAGTCTTAGCTCCCGTCCCTGGCCACCTCTCTGTGTATTGTAGTCTTACCTTAAGTCCCCGGCCACCTCTCTATATATCGTAGTCTTAGCTCCCATCCTTGGCCACCTCTCTATATATCGTAGTCTTAGCTCCCATCCTTGGCCACCTCTCTGTGTATTGTAGTCTAACCTCAAGTCCCTGGCCACCTCGCTATATATTGTAGACTTAGCTCCCGTTCCTGGCCACCTCTCTATATATTGTTGTCTTAGCTTCCGTCCTCTCTGGCCACCTCTCTGTGTATTGTAGTCTTACCTCAAGTCCCTGGTCACCTCTCTATATATTGTAGTCTTAGCTCCCGTCCCCGGCCACCTCTGTGTGTATCGTAGTCTTACCTCAAGTCTTTGGCTACCTCTTTATGTATTGTAGTCTTAGCTGTAGCAAGTGGCCACCTCTCTGTGTATTGTGGTCTTAGCTTCCATGCCCGGCCACCCCTCTGTGTATTGTGGTCTTAGCACCCATCCCATGCCACCTCTCTGTGTATTGTGGTCTTAGCTCCCGTCCCCGGCCACCTCTGTGTGTATCGTAGTCTTACCTCAAGTCTTTGGCTACCTCTCTGTGTATTGTAGTCTTACCTCAAGTCCCTGGCCACCTCGCTATATATTGTAGTCTTAGCTCCCATCCTTGGCCACCTCTCTGTGTATTGTAGTCTAACCTAACACAATAAGTATAACTTTATATTGGATGTGATATTTAGAGGCTCACCCATTAGTGAAGATGGGGTGGTTAGGCCACCTCGCTATATATTGTAGACTTAGCTCCCGTTCCTGGCCACCTCTCTATATATTGTTGTCTTAGCTTCCGTCCTCTCTGGCCACCTCTCTGTGTATTGTAGTCTTACCTCAAGTCCCTGGTCACCTCTCTATATATTGTAGTCTTAGCTCCCGTCCCCGGCCACCTCTGTGTGTATCGTAGTCTTACCTCAAGTCTTTGGCTACCTCTTTATGTATTGTAGTCTTAGCTGTAGCAAGTGGCCACCTCTCTGTGTATTGTGGTCTTAGCTTCCATGCCCGGCCACCCCTCTGTGTATTGTGGTCTTAGCTCCCATCCCATGCCACCTCTCTGTGTATTGTGGTCTTAGCTCCCGTCCCCGGCCACCTCTGTGTGTATCGTAGTCTTACCTCAAGTCTTTGGCTACCTCTTTATGTATTGTAGTCTAACCTCAAGTCCCTGGCCACCTCGCTATATATTGTAGTCTTAGCTCCCATCCCCAGCCACTCTCTGTGTATTGTGGTCTTAGCTCCCATCCCCGGCCACCTCTCTGTGTATTGTGGTCTTAGCTCCCATCCTCGGCCACCTCTCTGTGTATTGTGGTCTTAGCTCCCATCCCCGGCCACCTCTCTGTGTATTGTGGTCTTAGCTTCCATGCCCGGCCACCTCTCTGTGTATTGTGGTCTTAGCTCCCGTCCCTGTCCACCTCTCTGTGTATTGTGGTCTTAGCTCTCATGCCCGGCCACCTCTCTGTGTATTGTGGTCTTAGCTCCCATCCCTGGCCACCTCTCTGTGTATTGTGGTCTTAGCTCCCATCCTCGGCCACCTCTCTGTGTATTGTGGTCTTAGCTCCCATCCCCGGCCACCTCTCCGTGTATTGTGGTCTTAGCTTCCATGCCCGGCCACCTCTCTGTGTATTGTGGTCTTAGCTCCCATCCCATGCCACCTCTCTGTGTATTGTGGTCTTAGCTCCCATCCCTGGCCACCTCTCTGTGTATTGTTGACTTGGCTCCCATCCCCGGCCACCTTTCTGTGTATTGTGGTCTTAGCTCCCATCCCCAGACACCTCTCTGTGTATTGTGGTTTTAGCTCCCATCCCCAGACACCTCTCTGTGTATTGTGGTCTTAGCTCCCATCCCCGGCCACCTTTCTGTGTTTTCTGGTCTTAGCTCCCATCCCTGGCCACCTCTCTGTGTATTGTGGTCTTAGCTCCCGTCCCCGGCCACCTCTTTGTGTATTGTGGTCTTAGCTCCCGTCCCTGGACACCTCTCTGTGTATTGTGGTCTTAGCTCCCGTCCCTGGCCACCTCTCTGTGTATTGTGGTCTTAGCTACCGTCCGTGGCCACCTCTCTGTGCATTGTGGTCTTAGCTCCCATCCCTGGCCACCTCTCTGTGTATTGTGGTCTTAGCTCCCATCCCCTGCCACCTCTCTGTGTATTGTGGTCTTAGCTCCCATGCCCGGTCACCTTTCTGTGTATTGTGGTCTTTGCTCCAATCCCCGACCACCTCTCTATATATTGTGGTCTTAGCTCCCATCCCCAGCCACCTCTCTGTGTATTGTGGCCTTTGCTCCCATCCCCGGCCACCTCTCTGTGTATTGTCGTCTTAGCTCCCGTCCCCGACCACCTCTCTATATATTGTGGTCTTAGCTCCCATCCCCAGCCACCTCTCTGTGTATTGTGGCCTTTGCTCCCATCCCCGGCCACCTCTCTGTGTATTGTGGTCTTAGCTCCCATCCCCGGCCACCTCTCTGTGTATTGTGGTCTTAGCTCCCATCCCCGGCCACCTCTCTGTGTATTGTCGTCTTAGCTCCCATCCCCAGACACCTCTCTGTGTATTGTCGTCTTAGCTCCCGTCCCCGGCCACCTCTCTATATATTGTGGTCTTAGCTCCTATCCCCAGCCACCTCTCTGTGTATTGTGGCCTTAGCTCCCATCCCCAGACACCTCTCTGTGTATTGTCGTCTTAGCTTCCGCACTCGGCCACGTCTCTATGTATTGTAGTCTTAGCTCCCATTCCCGGCCACCTCTCTGTGCATTGTAGTATTAGCTCCCTTCCCCACTCACCTTTCCTGTGCTAGTGCCTGACAGAGTGATTGTATCTGTCTCTTAGTAACCCTCTCTGGAGACAGACCTCCTGCTTGCTCAGACCCACTATAATGTCTAGATGCGAATATATAGAGATAACAGTGTACAGTCTGGAGGGCAGCGTGTAAGGACTCCTTCAGACGACCCTATGAATGAGCCCGTCTCTGTTCGGGGCCGCAAAAGATGCGGACAGCACATAGTGTGCTGTCCGCATCTGTTGTTCCGTTCTATGGCCCTGCAAAAAATATAGAGAATGTCCTATTCTTGTCCGTTTTGCAGACAAGAATAGGCATTTCTATAATGGGCTGCCCGTTCTGTTTCGCAAATTGCGGAATGCACACTGGCGGTATCCGTGTTTTGTCGTCTGAGTGCGCCCTCAGTCAGGAGGAGAAGCCCCGCTCCAGGTCTTAAACACAGAGCTATATGCCGGGAAAGCAGGAGGGGAGTCAACCCATTTAAAGTCCTGGAAAAGCCATTTAACACTATGCTTATGTCTCTTAGGGGATTCGGGTCTCTATATGCAAATGAGGACTTATGCCTAAAACCACATGCACATGTCGCATATTAGGCATGGATTCACTGTAATAGTGTAACAGCAATGTATATGTCGTTTTAAAATCTCTTCTACAAGGTGTAGACATTTTCCATTTGTAAATAGACTTGAATTCCGAAGAATTTCAGTTGTTTGTACGGATTTCATTCTTTTCAGTGTGAGTGAGGGGTGCACAACCTTTTTTCTGTTCTGAGGGTAGTACTGTGACATTGCTCGATTTTAGGGGGCTGCAAAAAAACAAAGTCTTACACAGGCTGATGAAAAGTGAATAGGGAGGGATGATCACTACCGCAGTCATTCCTCCCTCATTCAGTTCTGTGGATTGTCATGGAGATGTGCTGATAATTACATCTTTCATCCTTATAAAATAGCGTGATTTCTCATTTATTGGCTGATCAGTGGCACAATTATACAGGCCAGTTACCAGGAATGAGCACTTGTTCCCAGTAATTGATAGTGCAGTGTAATAGGTGCTTAAAGGGATTTCCCAGAAAAAAGGTTTTTTTAACATATGCCCGCAGCATGGCCTTAAAACACGGGATTCATACTTACCTGCTCCATGCCGCCCCCGCTTTCTCCATCTTCCTTTTCTCGCGCTGTCAATACATTTATTTAGCAGTCATGTGGCCACAAGCAGCATTTCACCGCTGAAGCCAGACCTTGGCTGGAACCGTGCATGTGACCATGCCCTCGGCCAGCGAAATGTGAAAAGCTCAGTGATTGAGGATGGAGACCACGGCGGTGGCGGCATGGAGCAGGTAAGTATGAATAATCTTTTTCAGGGGCCATGCTCCAGTAACTTGTTAAAAAAAACATTTTTACAGGAAAACTCCTTTAACCCCTGCAGGTGGTGACATTTCTTCCATCCTGCCTGCTATTCATAAATGAGCGCCTTTCTTCACTGCAGAGGTTGGTGCTCACAGGTAATTACTGTCTCCTGCCCCCCAGTTACAGGCGCCATGTAATAACCAGTAAGCAGCTAACCAATAAGCGCTTTCCCCACTAGGAAGGTAAACACTTTAGTCACCAGGCCTCAAAAGGCTTTAATGACCAGACACTTTCTTTATTTAGCACACATGGTGGTTCAAAGGGTTGTAACTTTATTAGTTGGACTACCAAAATCGTTTTTGAAATATTTTTGCATGACATGTGGGGCTTTTTAACATACTTTTACTTTTTCTACTTTTATTTGGGTGCAAAAATTTTTAACCACTTCAACCCCCCTAGCTTAAACACCCTTAATGACCAGGCCACTTTTTACAATTCTGCACTACACTACTTTACCCGTTTATTGCTCCGTCATACAACTTACCACCCAAATGAATTCTACCTCCTTTTCTTCTCACTAATAGAGCTTTCATTTGGTGGTATTTCATTGTTGCTGACGTTTTTACTTTTTTTGCTATTAATCAAAAATTACCGAAATTTTAGCAAAAAAATGACATTTTTCACTTTCTGTTGTAATTTTTTTTTAAAAAACTACATTTCTATATAAATTTTTCGCAAAATTTATTGTTCTACATGTCTTTGATAAAAAAAAATACAATAAGTGTATATTTATTGGTTTGGGTAAAAGTTATAGCGTTTACAAACTATGGTGCAAAAAAGTGAATTTCGGCATTTTGAAGCAGCTCTGACTTTCTGAGCACCTGTCATGTTTCATCAGGTGCTAGAATGTCAGGATAGTATAAATAACCCCCCAAATGACACCATTTTAGAAAGAAGACACCCCAAAGTATTCGCGGAGGGGCATGGTGAGTTCATGTATAATTTCATTTTTTTTCACAAGTTAGCGGAAAATGACACTTTCTGAGGAACAAATAATAATAATAAAGTTTCCATTTCTGCTAACTTCTGGCAAAAAAAAATAAAAAATCTCCCACGGAATCACTATGCCCCTCAGTGAATACCTTGGGGTGTCTACTTTCCGAAATGGGGTCATTTGTGGGGTGTGTTTACTGTTCTGGCATTTTGGGCGGGGCTAAATTGTGAGCATCCCTGTAAAACCTACAGGTACTCATTTGAATTTGGGCCCCTTTGCGCACCCAGGCTGCAAAAAGTGTCACTCGTGGTATCGCCGTACTCAGGAGAAGTAGGGCAATGTGTTTTGGGGTGTATTTTTACAAATACCCATGTTGGGTGAGAGAAATATCTCTGTAAACTGACAACTTTGTATAAAAAAATTTAAAAAGTTGTCATTTACAGAGATATTTCTCACACCCAGCATGGGTATATGTAAAAATACACCCCAAAACACATTGCCCTACTTCTCCTGAGTACGGCGATACCACATGTGTGACACTTTTTTGCAGCCTGAGTGCGTAAAGGGGCCCAAATTCCAATGAGTACCTTTAGGATTTCACAGGGCATTTTTACGCATTTAGATTCCAAACTTCTTTTCACGCTTTAGAGACCCCTAAAATGCCAGGGCAGTATAAATACCCCACAAGTGACCCCATTTTAGAAAGAAGACACCCCAAGGTATTCCGTGAGGGGTATGGTGAGTTCATGTAAAATTTTATTTTTTGTCACAAGTTAGTGGAATATGAGACTTTGTAAAAAAAAAAAAAAAAAAAAAAAAAAAAACAATTTCCGCTGACTTGTGCCAAAAAATAAAAATTCTGTGGACTCACCATGCCCCTCACAGAATACCTAGGGGTGTCTTCTTTCCAAAATGGGGTCACATGTGGGGTATTTATACTGACCTGGCATTTTAGGGGCCCTTAAGCGTGAGAATCCAAATGCGTAAAAATCAGGGCTGTGGAGTCGGTAGATAAATTTTCCGACTCCGACTCCGACTCCTCAGATTTTGAAACTTCCGACTCCGACTCCTCGACTCCGACTCCTCTGTATTTAATATGCAAATACGAAGCTGTTCCACCAAGTTCTTCTAATCTCCTCTAGCACAGAGGTAGTTGAGCAGAAGCTGCTGCCTTCTCATTTGTGTGCTGATCTTCTGCTGAAGATAGAGCAGTGGGAGGATCCAGGAAGGGGCAGGGGAAGGGGCATTTCTTTTAAAACATGATTTTCCTAGTAGAATCCCATAGTCATGTTTAAAATTTAAGCTAACAATCTGAGTTTACATGTTTTATAGCCTTAGCTGAATGATAGCAGTTTTTCAAATGGTTTACAGCTTCAGTCTTGAACTATTGACTATCCATTCCCTTCACTTATAAAAGTGTCTGCAAATTCACTATCTTTGTGCCCAATGGGGCAGCGTCTCCTGCGACTTTGTGCCCAGCCGCGCCCGAAGTAAAGCTTCCCAGCGCTGTTCCCCTCGTTATTATTCACTGCACTGGCCTGTTTTTTCAGGCTAGCCGAACGCTGAATTCCTGCGCAGGCGCACGTGTAGAGTGCTGGCAGCAGCCTCGTCTGGCTATGCTGAGGCTGTGCCAGCTTTCTCTCTTCCTCCTCGCTACGTAGTCCTGTCTAGTGCTGCCAGTACTCTACATGTGCGCCTGCCCCCTTGGGCACAAAGGTAGAGAATTTGCATATTGATTAAAACGTTTTTAAACACAAGTAAACCTCAACTGGGGGTAACAGTCGTCTAGTTGTATTCCTAATCCTCGGATGAATACCAGCAGATATATCAGCCTGTCAGTGTCCCTTTAACTGCATAGTAAAGCATATGAAAAGCTTCTTCACGGTCACTTAACGTCTTTGTTTAGCGGTAACGTGACGCACTGCATGCATTGGCCTTTATTCTTACAGTAGAGAAGTAATTCATTATAACTTTATCTGAATTGGGACATTTAAACCTGCTTTTTTTTCTTGTCTCTTGCGAGATGACGCGCCACCACGTCAAGGAGAAACAAACCTGCTGCCACCTGGACGCAGCCCTGCGTTAGGCGGTCGGCAGGCGGTTAAAAAGAAGTCTGTGATCAACTGACTTTTCTCTACTTAGCCCTTTTTCCTTTTTTTTTTCTTTCTTTTATTTGTATTTTATTATATTTTTTGTTCTATTATTTATTATTTTAGGCCCCTTTTACATCAGTGTTTTAGCTTTCCGTCCTAGAGATCCGTCCTCGGGGCTCTAGGATGGAAAGATACTGATCAGGATTATCCCAATGCATTCTGAATGGAGAGCAATCCGTTCAGGATGCTTAAGGATGTCTTCCGTTCAGTATGTGAACGTTTTTTGGACGTTGACAAAACCGCAGCATGCCGTGGATTTGTCTCCGTCCAAAAATCCGGAAGACATGCCGTAACGCTGGATCCGGAATTAATGCCCATTGAAGTGCATTAATCTGGATCCGAAATTAAGATAAACGTTGTTTCAGTGCATCGCGGGATCCGACGTTTAGCTCTGCGCATGTGCAGCAGCAGTTCCGATCGGGGCCCCAGTGTAAGCTGGGGCTCCGATCGGTTACCATGCCGATCGGCAGCCATGACGCTACTGAAGTCCTGGCTGCCATGGTAAGTACTCCGCAGCAGTGTACTTACCTGCACTGCGGCCTCCTGGCGCTCCTTCATGACGTCACAGGTCCGAGTAGCGCATTGATCTATGCGCCGCGGGGACCTGTGACGTCATGAAGGAGCGCCCGGCGGCCGCAGTGCAGGTAAGTACACTGCTGCGGAGTACCATGGCAGCCAGGACTTCAGTAGCGTCCTGGCTGCCATGGTTACCTGAAAGCATATTGAAGACTGATCAGGATCTTCAATTGCTTTTAGTCGACTTGCATTCTGACGGATCCGGCGGGCCGGAAGTGCCTGCCGGATCCTCAGAACGCAAGTGTGAAAGAGGCCTAAATAAGTTATTAAATTTTTTTACATTATAATTTTTTTTACTTTTTTACTTTTAAATATATTTTTGTGACATTCTGTCCTCTGGATTTTATTTAGTGATGTCAGAGTAGAGGGGGCTGAATACAAATGCATGCCACATTTTCCAGATTTGTATTAAAAATTTCGAAAACCATATATCATTTTCTTTTCACTTCATCCACACTTACTTCTTGGTCTTGTGTTGGTCTATCAGATAAAATTCCGATAAAATACCGTATATACTCGAGTATAAGCCGACCCGAGTATAAGCCGACCCCCCTAATTTTACCCAAAAAAAACTGGGAAAAGTAGTGACTCGAGTATAAGCCGAGGTGGAAATGGATGTCACTGTTATGGGGGATCTGTGGATGACGCACTGTTATGGGGGGATCTGTGGATGACACTGTTATGGGGGATCTGTGGATGACGCACTGTTATGGGGGATCTGTGGATGACGCACTGTTATGGGGGGATCTGTGGATGACACTGTTATGTGATGGGGGGGATGTGGATGGCACTGTTATGGGATGGGGGGATGTGGATGGCACTTATGGGATGAGGGGAATGTGGATGGCACTTATGGGATGAGGGGGCTGTGGATGGCACTGTTATGGGAAGGGGGGGATGTGGATGGCACTTATGGGATGAGGGGCTGTGGATGGCACTGTTATGGGAAGGGGGATGTGGATGGCACTTATGGGATGAGGGGATGTGGATGACACTGTTATGGGAAGGGGGATGTGGATGGCACTTATGGGATGAGGGGATGTGGATGACACTGTTATGGGAAGGGGGATGTTGATGGCACTTATGGGATGAGGGGATGTGGATGACACTGTTATGGGATGGGGGCTGTGGATGGCACTTATGGGATGGGGGCTGTGGATGGCATCCACAGATCCCCCATCCTATAACAGTGACATCCACATCCCCCATCCCATAACAGTGACATCCACATCCCCCATCCCATAACAGTGCCATCCACATCCCCCTCATCCCATAACAGTGCCATCCACATCCCCCATCCCCATTACCGCTCATGTATAGTTTTTAAATTCGATTATTCTATACAGTTATTCTTACTATAATTCTTGCCCCCTCTGTACTTCATCACATGCGGCAGTCGGGCAGTGAATACTTCAGGCCGGGCGGGAGAGCGAGTGCAGTGTGACTGACGTCACGTGCCTGCGCCGCCTGCTTCATTCATAAAGCAGGCCGGGCAGGCACGTGACATCAGCAAGTCACGCTGCTCTCGTCTGCCCGGCCTGAAGTATTCACTGCCCGACTGCCGCATGTGATGAAGTACAGAGGGGGCAAGAATTATAGTAAGAATAACTGTATAGTATAATCGAATTTAAAAACTATACATAAGCGGTGGGGCCGGAGCGCAGTGAGCGCATCGGCCCTGCCGAAAATGCCCGCCCCAGCTCCTCCCCCCGCTCCTCCTCCCACTCCGCTCTTCAGATTTTTAATTTATGACTCGAGTATAAGCCGAGTTCGGTTTTTTCGGTCGAGTATATACGGTACATTTAAGTTTGTGGGTGTAATGTGGAAAAGTTCAAGGGGTTTACATACTTTTTCAAGACACTGTATGGAATGAACCTACCTCTTAGGCCTCATTCACACGACCGTATGGCTTTTTCAGTGTTTTGCGGTCCGTTTTTTTTGGATCTATTTTTCCGTTTTTTGCTTCTGTTGTGTTTCCGTTTCGTTTTTCCGTATGGCATATACAGTACAGTAATAACATAGAAAAAATTGGGCTGGTCTTAAAATTTTCAATAGATGGTTCCACAAAAAACGGAACGGATACGGAAGACATACGGATGCACTTCCGTATGCCTTCCATTTTTTTGCGGACCCATTGACTTGAATGGAGCCACTGAACGTGATTTGCGGACAAGAATAGGACATGTTCTATATTTAAACGGAACGGAAAAACGGAAACGGAAGGCATACGGAGACACTTCAGTATTTTTTGCGGTCCCATTGAAGTGAATGGTTCAAAATACTGTCGTGTGCATGAGGCCTTAGGAGCCTTGCAGACGAGCGTGTGTCACTCTGCGAGTCCATAGTGCAGCACCCTTCCTGAACTCCCAGCACTGCCGGGGTCACATAGCATTGCTCGAAAAATTAGAAGATCATACTAAAGTTCATTTATTTCAGTAATGCAACTTAACCCCTTAACTCCTTAAGGACACATGACGTATGGGTACGTCATGTGTCCAGTCCCTAAAGATGGCGCCCGCTCCTGGCCGCTGCGGGCACCATCGCTGCGGGGGTCCGGCTGATTCCTGTAGCTGACCCCCGCAGCTGATGATCGCGGTCGGCAGCGCTGCCGACCGCGATCATTTAACCCTGCAGATGCCGTGATCAATCCTGATCACGGCATCTGCACGCGCTAAAACCGAAAGTAAAACTTCGGCAGCGCTCCGGCTCCCCTAGTGGTGATCGGGAGAATCGGAGCGCTGTAAGGGATAGCCTCAAGCCTTTCATTCAGCATGAGGCTATCACTTACTATTTCCTATGGAGCAGTTGTTAGCAATAGGGCTTCATAGGAAAGTAGTAAAATCCTCATAAACTCCAATACAAGTGTATTGGAGTTTATGATAGAAGCAATCAGGTAACTGATTTATATAGGTCCCTATGGGATCTATATAAAAGTGTAAAAAATTAAAAAAATAAAAAAATAAAAAATAAATAAAAAAACCTAAAAATTTAAATCACCCCCTTTCCCCAAAATTAAAATAAAATAATAAAAAAATAAAAAAATACACATCATGGGTGTCGCAATGTGTGAAAACGCCCATAGTATAAAAATATAAAAATATATTTCCCATACGGTAAACAGAAAACGGAAAAAGCGCCCAAATGGCCGATTTGCCGTTTTTGGACGCTTCATTTCCTCAAAAAAAATTAAATAAAAAGCGATCAAAAAGTCCTACACACCCCATAATGGTATCAACTAAAAGTTAAGATCGCCCCGCAAAAAATAAGCCCCCATACAACGCCATACACTTATTTACAAATACGTTATAGCGGTCAAAACATGGCGACAAAAAAAAAAATAAATAATTTTCCCACTTTTGAATTTTTTTTCACTATCAAAACGCAAGAAAAGCTATACATATTGGGTATCGCCGGATTCGTACTGACCTGTAGAATAAAACTAAATGGTCAGTTTTATCGCAAATCAAACGTCGTAATTTAGAAACCCGTAAAACTGTGGTGAAATTGCTTTTTTTTTGCAATTTCACCCCATTTGGAATTTTTTTCCCGCTTCCCACTACACCGTATGCATTATTAAATGATGGCGTTGGAAAGTACAACTTGTCCCGCAAAAAATAAGCCCTCATATGGCCATGTGAACGGAAAAATAAAAAAGTTATGGCTCTTGGAAGGCATAGAGCGCAAAACGAAAACGCAAAAATGTAAAAACCCTGTGTCCTTAAGGGGTTAAGGACTCAGCCCTATTTCACCTTAAGGACCCAGTCCATAGTCTGATGTAAACACTGTAGTTAGTCATTCTGTAGTCTAGCCTTAAGGTGGGTTTACACATCCCGATGTAACAGCCTATTGTAGGAAACAGTCAGCTGCTCGTTCAGTGAAGGAAACCGCCGCTTTTACATGCAGCGATCCCCTTCACAGTATGAAAACAAAGGATCACTATTGGGATTCCTCATTCCCCATAAAGAATCATTGTTTCTGGGCAGCAGATCGCTGTTTAGACAGAAGGATCTGCTGCCCAGAAACGATAATTGCTGTGCCTCCCCGAACGACAGAATCACCCGATGAACGAGCGAACGTGGCACCTTTTAGACAGGCAGATTGTCGGGCTGTGGTCAGTCAGTCCATAGTCTGGTGTAAACACTGCAGTCAGTCAGTCCATAGTCGGTCTAGTGTAAATGTTGCAGTCAGTCCATATTTAACCCCTTCAGGACCCTGCCATTTTCACCTGAAGGACCAGGCCATTTTTTCTAAATCTGACCAGTGTCACTTTATGTGGTGATAACTTTTAAACGCTTTTACCTTTGCAGGCCATTCTGAGATTGTTTTTTCGTCACATATTGTACTTCATGACAGTAGTAAAATGGAATCAAAAAATTTCTTTTTTATTTATAAAAAAATACCAAATTTACCAAAAATTTTGAAAAATTAGCAATTTTCCAAGTTTCAATTTCTCTACTTCTATAATACATAGTAATACCGCCAAAAAAGTTATTGATTTACATTCCCCATATGTCTACTTCATGTATCGATCATTTTGGGAAGGCCATTTCATTTTTTGGGGATGTTACAAGGCTTAGAAGTTTAGAAGCAAATCTTGAAATTTTTCAGAAATTTTCAAAAACCCACTTTTTAGGGACCAGTTCAGGCCTGAAGTCACTTTGTGAGGCTTACATAATAGAAACCACCCAAAAACTACCCCATTCTAGAAACTACACCCCTCAAGGTATTCAAAACCGATTTTACAAACTTTGTTAACCCTTGAGGTGTTCCACAAGAGTTATTGGCAAATGGTGATGAAATTTCAGAATTACTATTTTTTGTTACCTTGCCTCAAAAAAAGTGTAATATAGAGCAACCAAAAATCATATTTACCCTAAAATAGTACAAACAAAACTGCCACCTTATCCCGTAGTTTCCACAATGGGGTCACTTTTTTTGAGTTTCTACTGTAGGGGTGCATCAGGGGGGCTTCAAATGGGACATGGTGTCAAATAACCAGTCCAGCAAAATCTGCCTTCCAAAAACGATATGGCGTTCCCTTCCTTCTGTGCCGTGCCGTTTGGCCATACAGCAGTTTACGACTACATATGGGGTGTTTCTGCAAACTACAGTATCAGGGTAATAAATATTGAGTTTTGTTTGGCTGTTAACCCTTGCTTTGTTACTGGAAAAATTGATTAAAACGGAAAATGTGCAAAAAATAGCTGTTTTGGGACCGTTTTTACTTTTTGTTATTTGCATAGTTGATCTGACAGGTTAGATTGAGTGCTATTTCTATAGAGCAGGTTGTTACGGACGCGACAATACAAAATATGACTACTTTTTGGGGGGGTTTGTTTCAGTTTTACATAACAAAGCATTTTAGAAAAAACATTTTTTTTAGTGTCTCCACATTCTGAAAGCCATTTTTATTTTTTTTTGGGTGACAGTCTTATGTACGGGCTCATTTTTTGCGGGATGAAATGGCGGTTCGATTGTCACTATCTTGGGGGGAATATGACATTTTGGTCGCTTGCTATTACACTTTTTGTGATGTAAGGTGACAAAAGTGGCTTTTGATACGGTATTTATATATATTTTTTTGCTGTGTTCACCTGAGGGGTTAGATCATGTGTTAGTTGTTTAGAACAGGTTGTTACGGATGCAGCGAAACATAATATGTATACTTTTTATTTATTTATTTAAGTTTTACACAATAATATCATTTTTCAAAAAAAAAAAAATCTTGTTTTAGTGTCTCCATAGTCTGAGAGAGCCATATTTTTTTTATTGTTTTGGGTGATTCTTCTATGTAGGGGCTCATTTTTTGCGGGATGAGATGGAAGTATGAGTGGTACTATTTTGGGAGGCATACGCCTTTTTGATCGCTTGGTATTACACTTTTTGTGATGTAAGATGACAAAAAATGGCTTTTATTTACACCATTTTACTTGAGAGGTTAGGTGATATTTTTATAGAGCAGGTTTTTTGGACGCGACGATACGTAATATGTGTAGTGTATTTTATTTTTTTAACTTTTATTCAGTGATTTTTTTAAAGTTTTTTTTTTACTTTTTTTCACTTTTCTTTACATTTTGTTTGTGGATCCAGTGGGTCTGAGGTCAGTATAATACAGTACCGTACACTATATAGTGTACTTTGCTGTTTTTTTTTTACTTTACATAGTCTGATCAGACTTCTGCCATTAGCAGAAGTCAGATCAGACTTACATTACCATGGGAAGCAGAACACCTCTGAAAGCATCCTGTTGCCATGGTAACTATCACCCGTTGCCAGAACAGAGCAGCTGGTGATGGGGAGGGAGGGGAGCTCCCTCCCTCTGCGATCCCATCAATAATCGGGGGCTGCAAGGGCACAGCAGCCCCCGATGGGAGAGGGAGGAAGCTCCCTCCCTGTTAACCCCTTCCATTCAGCGGTCCGTACGCAATGTGCTGACTCTCTTCTATATACCCACTAGACCACCAGGGAAGCATTAGAGGAGGCGGGCGGGGGATCGCGATTGCGATCCCGCCTGCTGCACCTTCCGCGCCGACCGCAACCGTTCCCCCCTGCACCCCCACTGGCACAATATGATTGTGGGCTGCAGGGAGGGGGGTATAATTTAACACATTTTAAGTCTTCAGAGATCGCAGAAAGCGCTGCAAACCGCAGGTCTAAATTGACCTGCGGTTTGCTACGATCGCCGTTAAGGGGGGGGGGTCGTTGTGACAGGATGCCTGCTGAATGATTTTAGCAGGCATCCTGTTCCAATTAACCCCTGTAGTGCCGCAATGTACTTTTAAAGTTATGACATACCGGTACGTCAGGGGCCCCCCTATCTTAAACACCCTTAATGATAAGGCCACTTTTTACAATTCTGCACTACACTACTTTCACCGTTTATTGCTCCATCATACAACTTACCACCTAAATGAATTTTACCTCCTTTTCTTCTCACTAATAGAGCTTTCATTTGGTTGTATTTCATTGCTGCTGACATTTTTACTTTTTTTGATATTTTGCTTTTTTTGACGAAATTTTAGCAAAAAAAATGACATTTTTCACTTTCTGTTGGAAAATTTGTCAAATAAAACTACATTTCTCTATAAATTTTTCTCTAACTTTATTGTTCTACATGTCTTTGATAAAAAAAAAATGCAATAAGTGTATATTTATTGGTTTGGGTAAAAGTTATAGCGTTTACAAACTATTGTGCAAAAAGGGAATTTCCGCACTTTGACTTTCTGAGCACCTGTCCTGTTTCCTGACGTACTACAATGCCCAGACAGTAGAAACACCCCATAAATGACCCAATTTCGGAAAGTAGACACCCTAAGGTATTCACTGAGGGGCATAGTGAGTTCATGGAAGTTTTTATTTTTTGTCACGAGTTAGCGGAAATTGATTTTTTTATTTTTTTTCCAAAAATTTCATTTTCCGCTAACTTGTGACAAAAAATAAAAACTTCCATAAACTCACTATGCCCATCAGCGAATACCTTAGGGTGTCTACTTTTCGGAATGGAGTCACTTGTGGGGCATTTTTACTGCCCTGGCATTTTACACTGGGTTCAGACCTGGGCGTTCGTGCAGCGCGTTTAATTCGCGCGTTTTTAACGCGCAAATTAAATCGCGCTGCACAAAATAGGAATCGCGCGTTTAACGCGCGTCCCTATTAAACTCTGTTTATGGGGACGCTAGTTAAACGGGCCAAAAAACGCAAACATACTTGCTTTTGCGTCGGCCGTTTTTCCGCGCGTTCGAACGCGCATAAAAACGCGCAAGTGTGAACCAGGCCCATAGGAATGCATGCGTACTGTACAGTTGCGCGTTTTTATGCGCGTTCGAACGCGCGTAAAAACGCTAAAGTGTGAACTGAGGGTTAGGGGCCCCTAAATCGTGAGAATCCAAATGCGTAAAAATGCCCTGTGAAATCCTAAAGGTACTCATTGGATTTAGGGCCCCTTTGCGCATCTTGGCTGCAATAAAGTGGCACACATGTGGTATCGCCGTACTCAGGAGAAGTAGGGCAATGAGTTTTGGGGTGTATTTTTACTTATACCCATGTTAGGTGAGAGAAATATCTCTGTAAATTGACAACTTTGTATAAATTTTTTTTTAAAAGTTGTCGTTTACAGCGATATTTCTCACACAAAGTATGGGCATATATAAAAATACACCCCAAAACTCATTGCCCTACTTCTCCTGAGTACGGCGATACCACATGTGTGCCACTTTTTTGCAGCCAATATGCGCAAAGGGGCCCTAAAACCAATGAGTACCTTTAGGATTTCACAGGGCAATTTTACGCATTTGGATTCCAAACTTCTTCTCACGCTTTAGGGGCCCCTAAAATGCCAGGGCAGTATAAATACCACACAAGTGACCCCATTTCGGAAAGTAGACACCCTAAGGTATTCGCTGATGGGCATAGTGAGTTCATGGAAGTTTTTATTTTTGTCACAAGTTAGCGGAAATGGAATTTTTTTTTTCTTACAAAGTCTCATATTCCACTAACTTGTGACAAAAAATAAAATTTTACATGAACTCACCATACCCCTCACGGAATACCTTGGGTTGTCTACTTTCTAAAATGGGGTCACTTGTGGGGTATTTTTACTGCCCTGGCATTTTAGGGGCCCCTAAACGTAATAAGTGGTTTGGAATCCAAATGCGTCAAAATGCCCTGTGAAATCCTAAAGGTACTCATTGGATTTAGGGCCCCTGTGCGCATCTTGGCTGCAAAAAAGTGGCACACATGTGGTATCGCCGTACTCGGGAGAAGTAGGGCAATGTGTTTTGGGGTGTATTTTTACATATACCCATACTGTGTGTGAAAAATATCTCTGTAAATGACAACTTTTTCCATTTTTTTATACAAAGTTGTCAATTTACAGAGATATTTCTCTCACCCACCATGGGTATATGTAAAAATACACCCCAAAACATATTGCCCTACTTCTCCTGAGTACGGCGATACCACATGTGTGCCACTTTTTTGCAGCCAAGATGCGCAAAGGGGCCCAAATTCCAACAAGTACCTTTACCCTGGGTTCTGACCTGCGCGTTTTTGTCGCGCGTATTTCAGCGCGTTTTTGCAAATAGGAAACGCGCGTCGTACGCGCGTTCTTGTGATTGACTACTGTGGTGTCAATTACAATACGCGCGACAAACGCCCCAAGAAAAGCTCAAGTACTTGTTTATGCGTAGGGCGTTTTACAGCGCGTTCAAACGCGCTGTAAAACGCGCAAGTGTGAACCAGTCCCATAGGGAAGCATTGGTTTGCTTGTGTTGAGCGTTTTACAGCGCGTTCGAACGCGCTGTAAAACGCGCAAGTGTGAACTTAGGGTTAGGATTTCACAAGGCATTTTTACGCATTTTGGATTCTCACGCTTTAGGGGCCCCTAAAAGGCAAGGGCAGTATAAATACCACACAAGTGACCCCATTTCGGAAAGTAGACACCCTAAGGTATTCGCTGATGGGCATAGTGAGTTCATGGAAGTTTTTATTTTTTGTCACAAGTTAGCGGAAATGGAATTTTTTTTTTTTTTACAAAGTCTCATATTCCACTAACTTGTGACAAAAAATAAAATTTTACATCAACTCACCCACCATACCCCTCACAGAACACCTTGGGGTGTCTGCTTTCTAAAATGGGGTCACTTGTGTGTTATTTTTACTGCCCTGGCATTTTAGGGGCCCCTAAAGCGCGAGAAGGAGATTGGAATCCAAATGCGTAAAAATGTCCTGTGAAATCCTAAAGGTACTCATTGGATTTAGGGCCCCTTTGCGCATCTTGGCTGCAAAAAAGTGTCACACGTGGTATCGCCGTACTCGGGAGAAGTAGGGCAATGTGTATTGGAGTGTATTTTTACATATACCCATGCTGGGTGTGAAAAATATCTCTGTAAATGTCAACTTTTTCAATTTTTTTATACAAAGTTGTCAATTTACAGAGATATTTTTCACACCCAGCATGGGTATATGTAAAAATACACCCCAAAACACATTGCCCTACCTCTCCCGAGTACGGCGATACCACATGTGTGCCACTTTTTTGCAGCCAAGATGCGCAAAGGGGCCCCAATTCCAATGAATACCTTTTAGAATGGCATTTTTACGCATTTTTCTTCTCGTGCTTTAGGGCCCCTAAAATGCCAGGGCAGTAAAAATACCCCAAATGTGACCCCATTTTAGAAAGAAGACACCCCAAGGTATTCTGTGAGGGGCATGGCGAGTTCATAGAAGTTTTTTTTTTTTTTGGCACAAATTAGCGGAATTAGATTTTTTTTGTTCTTTCTCACAAAGTCTCCCTTTCCGCTAACTTGTGACAAAAAGTTCAATCTTTCATGGACTCAGTATGCCCCTCAGAAAATACCTTGGGGTGTCTTCTTTCCAAAATGGGGTCACATGTGAGGTTTTTGTACTGCCCTGGCATTTGAGGGTCTCTGCAATCATTACATGTATGGCCAGCATTAGGAGTTTCTGCTATTCTCCTTATATTGAGCATACAGGTAATGAGATTTTTTTTCCGTTCAGCCTCTGGGCTGAAAGAAAAAATGAACGGCACAGATTTCCTCATTCGCATCGATCGATGTGGATGAAAAAATCGATCGATGTGGATGAAAAAATTGCCAAAAAATATGCAAGAAGAAAAAGAGGGGACTGGCGATTGCCAGGACATAGGGGCTCCGCCCAAACATCCATACCCACTTCAGCTCCTATGTCCTGACAAAGGTGATTTCTCCATTCACATCGATCAATCGATCGTTGTGGAGGAAGACATCTTTGCCAGATTTTTTATATTAAATGTTTGCCAAAGCATATGAACTCCAACACCTCTCCTCAGCTCATATGCCTGGGCAAACGTACCTGTACTGCAGAGGAGAAATCTCGTCTTGCAGCGCCGCATACACTGACTTCACGTGTCTTCTGACAGCAGCGCAATGCTTCTCTCAGAATGCACATCAGTGCTGCAGCGTTTTCGTCGGTTGGTCCGTTGGTCTACCTGGAAAATAAAGGGTGGTTATGGTTGAAAAAAAAAAAAAGAAGAAAAAACAGGCAGCAGGCTCATAAACTTGAACGTTACAAACTTAACCTGGACATAAAACCTGAACATAAAACTTTTTTTTATCAAACCTGAACATCAAAACTTTTAAAACCTGAACTAACTCAAGATTTTTTTTTCTTGTTACCTGTTTAATTATTATTTTTTTTTAACCATTTCATGCTTTATTTTCCTAGCAGAAACCTCTCCTTTCCCATGGGACAATGTGTAAAGTGTAAATCACACAGAGATGGTGCGAAGTACATTATGCACTTTATCCCAAGTGAAAGGAGAGGTTTCTACCGTTTCACATTTCTGCTGTAGCACACCAGCACCCCTATGTGTTAGGGTCTCTCAAAACCTAGTATCCTGAGAGACCCTAGAGCCTGAGTGGAAAAACTACCTGTGTCCTGCTGTCCCTACGTCCCTAAGTGTACCTGAGTGTGGTACTTCTGGAAACACTCCCCTAGGCATAGGGCAGGGTGGTCAGGACAGAAATAGCGGGTGTCATGCCTTATTCCACTCCTGCTACAGACACGACATCTTTTTCGGGGTGGCGGTTGGTTTGAGGTACCAGCAATGACATTGGGGAAATGTCGCTCGTGTAGACGGCTCACTACACTGGTGGTTGGGGCCACGGAACCTCCTGGATACAGGAGGTTCGCGATGATCTCTTCCTGAAATTTGAGGAAGGATCCTGTTCTCCCAGCCTTACTGTAGAGAACAAAACTATTATATATAGCCAATTTAATTAAATATACAGACACCTTCTTATACCAGCGTGTGGTCCTGCGGGAAAGCAAATATGGGGCCAACATCTGGTCATTGAAGTCCACCCCTCCCATGAGCAAATTATAGTCGTGGACCGAGAGGGGCTTTTCAATGACACTGGTTGCTCGTTCAATTTGGACTGTCGTGTCTGCATGAATGGAGGAGAGCATGTAAACGTCACGCTTGTCTCTCCATTTCACCGCGAGCAGTTCTTCGTTACACAAGGCAGCCCTCTCCCCCCCTTGCGGGACGGGTGGTAAGGAGCCGTTGGGGGAAGCCCCGGTGACTAGGTCGCGCGGTACCACAGTAGCCAATCTGTTTTAGTAACAAATGCCTGAAGAGGGGCACACTTGTGTAAAAATTGTCCACATAAAGATGGTACCCCTTGCCGAATAAGGGTGACACCAAGTCCCAGACTATCTTCCCACTGCTCCCCAGGTAGTCAGGGCAACCTACCGACTCCAGGGTCTGATCTTTTCCCTCATAGATCCGAAATTTGTGCGTATAGCCTGTGGCCCTTTCACAGAGCTTATACAATTTGACCCCATACCGGGCGCGCTTGCTTGGGATGTACTGTTTGAAGCCAAGGCGCCCGGTAAAATGTATTAGGGACTCGTCTACGCAGATATTTTGTGCGGGGGTATACAAATCTGCAAATTTCTGGTTGAAGTGGTCTATGAGGGGCCGAATTTTGTGGAGCCGGTCAAAAGCTGGGTGGCCTCTGGGACGGGAGGTGGTGTTGTCGCTAAAGTGCAGGAAACGCAGGATGGTCTCAAATCGTGTCCTGGACATGGCAGCAGAGTACATGGGCATGTGATGAATTGGGTTCGTGGACCAATATGACCGCAATTCATGCTTTTTTGTTAGGCCCATGTTGAGGAGAAGGCCCAGAAAAGTTTTAAATTCGGAAACTTGGACTGGTTTCCACCGGAAAGGCTGGGCATAAGAGCTTCCCGGGTTAGCGGTAATAAATTGTGTGGCATACCGATTTGTTTCTGCCACGACTAAGTCATAGAGCTCCGCAGTGAAGAACAGCTCAAAAAACCCCAGTGCCGATCTGATCTGAGCTGTCTCCACCCGAACTCTTGACTGGGAGGTGAAAGGGGAACTAATGGTGCTGCTGAAGTTGGGGGCTGCCAATCAGGGTTTGCACCTCAGGGATTCTAGGGGCTCTACGGGCCTGTCTGCGCGGTGGCTGCGACGGGGGAATTACTGCACGTGCCACCGTACCAGCTTCAACTGCCCTTCTGGTGCTCGCCACTTCACCATGTTGTACGGCAGTGCTGGTAGAAGGTCCAGGATGTGCCTCACCACGTAATCCGGCAGCGCCAGCCCCACTCTGCTGCCCTTGAAACGGATCCTGCGCTTCCTGTGGTCTACCGACACGGGGCCGAGTACGCCTGGTGCTATCAGGGACCTCAACCTCCTCGTCCGAACTTTGGGTCAGACTGCCACCGCTTTCTACAGGTTCATATTCTGACCCGCTAGATTCGTCAGATGAGGGTTCCCATTCCTCATCCGACTGGGTCAGAATCCTGTAGGCCTCTTCAGGAGAATACCCTTATTTGACATTTGGGCGACTAAATTTAGGGGGTATTCCCTGAGACTACCCAAGAAAAAGAGCAAGCCTGTCTTACAAATGGGAGACTAGCGAAGTACAGGAAGCTGCTGCGATTGATAAAAAAGATCAAAACTGATTTTTTTATCGCCGCAGCGCTTGTGAAGTGATTGTGCAGTGATAAAAAAATATATATATTTTTTGTCACTGCGGTGGGGTGGGCGTGGGTGAACGCACGTGTGGGCGACCAATCAGGCCTGATCGGGCAAACACTGCGTTTTGGGTGGGGGGCGAACTAAGGTGACACTAATACTATTATACTATTATAGATCTGACTGTGATCAGTTCTGATCACTTACAGATACTATAAAAGTACAAATGCTGATTAGCGAATCAGCTCAGTGACTGCGGTGCGGTGCGGTGGGCTGGGTGTTAATGGAAGCTAACTACCTACCAAAGGGGCCTAAACTAAACCTAACAGTCAATACTAGTGGAAAAAAAAAGTGACAGTTTACACTGATCACTTTTTTCCCTTTCACTAGTGATTGACAGGTGATTGATATGGGGTGATCAAGGGGTTAATTGGGGTGATGGGGGGTGATCAGGGCCTGAAGTGTGGTGCTTGGTGTACTTACAGTAGAGGTGTGCTCTCTTCTGGGTCCAACCGACGAAAAGGACCCAGGAGAGGGCACAGAAGCCATTTAACACATTATATTTATAAATATAATGTGTTAGATGGCTTGCGATTAGTTTTTTTTAAAAATCATCAGCTTGCCAGCGATGATCATTGGCTGGCAGGCTGATGACCTCTTCTTGAACTTGTCTGCGCGGCGGCATCAGCGCGAAATCTCGCATCTCGCGAGATGACGCGCTGATGCGTCCACTCATAGCTACATGACCACCCGCTGGACGCATCCGTGCGTTAGGCGGTCCTGTAGTGGTTAAGGACTCGGGAATCATGACGTACCGATACGTCATGCGTCCTTAAGGGGTTAAAAGCGGCTATGCGTCCAATCCAGGAAATTTCTAAAGTGGAGTATCTTTTTAGTTTCTGTTATATTGACTGAAGTAATGGAATATTATTTGTTTTGTACAAAGATTGTGTTGAGTGTGTCACTTGTACCCCTGGGTATTTTATATTTTATATGTGACGCCTGCCAGTCAAGTGAATAATTTTGTTTAAGAGTCATGTGTGTTCGGGCTTTGATGTTTAGTGGGAGTATTTTGGACTTGTTTACATTTAATTTATAATATGAGAGCTTGCCAAATTCGTGTAAAGTAGTCAGGGAGTGATGTAATGAGGTTTCTGGGTTTGTGAGAGAGAATAATGTCATCAGCGAATAGTGAGCTCTTATGTGCCCTAGAGCCCACTGTTATCCCTTCAATGTTTACATGCTGTCTGATCGCCTGAGCTAGGGGTTCTATAGTAAGTACGAATATTAGGGGGGGATAATGGACACCCTTGACGGGTGCCATTTAAAGGGATCAGACAACATACCGTTTGCCAACACTCTGGCCTAAGCGGTCTTGTATAATGATTTGATGGCATCTGCGATATAGCTGGTAAATCCCAATCTTTCCAGCTCCGAAAAGGCAAAGGACCAGTTAATGCGGTCAAATACCTTTTTGACATCTAAGACTACTAATAATGTCGGGCATTTTGTTTTTTCGGAATGATCTACAAGGTTCAGTATCGATCTAGTGTTGTCTGACGCTTGTCTGCTTTTGATGAATTCAGCTTGATCAGGATGTATTATGCTAGGTAGAATTTGGGATATTCTGGAAGCTATGAGTTTGGAAAACAATTTGATGTCTGTGTTAAGGAGGGATATGAGGCAAAAGTTCTGTGGAGTTGTTGGTCTTTCCCTGGTTTGGGGAGGGTCACTATATTAGCTGATAACATTACTTTGTCGAAGGCTCTTGTCGAGATAACTTCCGAAAACAGTCTATGTATATGTGGTGCTAGGATATTTCCATAAGTTTTAAAATACGTATTCGAGAGACTGTCTGCGCCTGGTGCCTTGTTCATGGGTAGGGTCTTGATGGTTTGTAATATTTCTTTTTCCGTTATGGGAGTATTTAGTGCCTGTACTTGGTCAGGAGATAGCTTCAGGAGCGATAATTTACTTAAGAAGGAGTTTATGTCTCCATTTGTCGGCAGAATTATCCCATTTACCTCTAAGTTGTAGAGGGATGAATAATATTCCCGAAAATGGTTAGCTATGTCTTTAGGGTCGTATAATTTACGGGATCCGAGAGCATGGAGCAGATAATGGATTCTAGACTTTTGGGTGCGTTGTTTTAGTTGTCTCGTCAATAGTTTGCCACACTTATTGTTTTGGTAATAATATTGTACATTTAAGGATCTCATTTGTTTTTCATATGTGTATAATAGGCATTCATTTAATTTTATTCTGAGTTGCCGGATCTGATCCTGGAGATTAAGGGATGGTGATTTTTTGCTTATTGTTTCAATGTGTTGGAGTTGGTTGTATATTTCTGTGAAGCGTTTTTCTCTCTCTCTTTTTTTATTTGGGCTCCCAATTTAATAAAAATTCCCCGTGTAAAGGCCTTATGGGCATTCCATAGTGTGGTCAGGTGTATTTAGATACCGAACCGGAGTTCAGTTGAATGTAGTCCGTGATTGCGTTTTGTACTTCTGCTTTGTAAGAAGTGTGTGCCATTATAAAAGCGTTGTCTCCACATGTATGTGGACGGTTTAACATGGGATTCTGGCAAAGTCATGGTGATAGCAGCATGGTCAGACCATGTAATCGTTTTGATAGTGGATGAGGAGACCGTCTGTAGGATATTCCTATCTACTAAAAACATGTCAATCCTTGAATATGAATTAAAGGGGTGTGAGTAAAAGGTAAAATCCTTTTCTGGACCATGCTGCATACCCCATATATCAAACATCTGATGTCGGTGGATCTATTGAGGTATTGTATCAGTGCGCCATTGGGAAATGGGTGTAGTGTCCCATGTCACATCTGGGACTTTATTACAGTCACCACAAAGGACTAGATGACCCTTTTTGATTTTATCCGCTTTTTGAAACACTCTATTGAGGAAGTGAATTTGTCTATGGTTTCGAGCGTATGACCAATGTGTATTCAACGTTATGTATAAGTCCCACTAGAATGATGTATCTTCCCTTAGGATCAACCTTGAGAGAGCTCATAGAGAAGGTGACTGAATTTTTGATGGCTACTAGGACTCCCCTTTTTCATAATGCGCTTGATATATCTGGAGTATTGAGGATGTTTGATCCTGTGAGCATCTTTCTGTGTGATGTGTGTTTCTTGTGCACAAAATATATCTGATTTAAGAGATAATGCTTCTTTCTACATCAGAGAGCGCTTGTAATGGCTATTAAGCCCCTTGACATTTAAGGAGATTATCTTAATCACCATTATGTAACATATGATAGCTATACCGTGTAGTTGGCATTACAAATATGCACTATGGGGTGGAGAAGCAGGAGAGGCCGCAAGGGACATCTATGTTAACCACGGTTCGAGGAGTCTGAGGAGAGAGGATATCCTTGTCTTAGTAAAGAAAAAGAAAAATACAGAACCAAATAAATCATAATGTGAACTATGGAAAGTGTTCCACTTAACACGTGGAACCAACTCTTGGATTTAAACATCTTCTGTCAGAAGACGCTTTATCTCTTGTGAGCAGCTAGAAGGTTACTAGTGTCCAGCAAACTAAGTAGTTCAAACTAGCAAATAGAACAAACTGGATAATAGTACAGTCTGGCCTTTTCCGCAGCATTTCTATGTTGAAGTCCAGATGACGAGGTTCTCATCACTAGTTGGATGATCATTTATGCACAGATCTCTTTCATTCGTATCCCACTTTGACCGGAGGTGGAGTAGGCAATGCTTCTGGTTGCTGTAATGTGATGTTCCATCCTGCCAGAAGTTTGGTTCCCTCTTTCACTGAAGAGATCGTGTGTGTAGTGTTGTTGCAGGTAACAATGATTTTTTACAGGGAAACCCCATCTGTAGAGTATGTTGTTTTCTCTTAATGAGGTAGTGATTGGTAAAAGCTGTCCGATTTTACCGATCTTTAAGTCTGCGTTCTGCAGACATGACTTTTTCCTTGACATGGTAGTAGTGTACTCTCACCAGTACGTCTCATGGTATATTTTCTGGTAAATGTTTGGGGCGAATTACCCTATGTGCCCTATCCAGAGTAATGTCCAGAGGAGTACAATCGGGTACTAATAATAGTAGTAGTATTTTTTGTACGTAGGGAGTTAATTCTTGTGAAATTTCTTCAGGAATCCCCCTAAGCTTTAAGTTGTTTCTTTTGTATCGATCCTGCAGATCTACTACTTTGGCTCTTAGTGCTATAACTTCCTCTTCTAATGCATGGTGCGCATCTATCAAGTGGTTGTGTGAGCCTGCAAAGTCCCCCATCTTGGTTTCAATGTGGGTCTCTCGGTGGTCTAAGTCTTCAATTGACGCTTGCAGTGGGGTTATCAGCTGAGTGAGACCCTGCTGTAAAGATTGATTAAACACCAGCAACATTTCTTTGAGTATGACGCTGGAAGCTGGGGCATCAGAAGTAGGGATAGATGCAAAGCAATTTACTGATGAGGAATAAGTATGAGAAATAGATGTTTCTGGGTCTGATACCTCGCAGTTTTTGTCCTCATGGTGTAATCTTTGCTTTTGTTTTGCAGGGCTCGTGGATGGAGATGTCCAAGATGGAGCCCGAGGGTTGAGACATTTTTCGCCACCTGTCCCCTCTGCTTTCTCCCGTGGTGAATGTGTCCCCAGGACCGCCAGAATATTTGCTTCGCTGGCTGGTAAGATGCAATTTTCTGTACCTTGATCCACAGAGGTATCACAGTCTTCCTGGCTCTCTGGAAGTGGGGAATTTAACGATTCAGACGAGTCAGTGTCTCTGGAGTCCCGTCTCCCTCTTGTCTTTGTCCGCCTCAAAGTAGAAATCCAACTTGCTTTGGGACTTAAAGTCCTCTTTTCCCCATTGTCATCATAGAGTCCGGGGTGTGGGAAAGGATAGCTGGAGTCACTTTTTCGCCTTTTGCTATAATGAGCTGCGTCTGTGCCGGAGCGCTAATCTTATGCGGCCATCTCTACTCGCGGCCAAGCCACGCTCCCCCATGGGTATACTCTTTACTAGGCATTCATATCTGAGGTCAATTTGTTCAAAAACTTATGGGGTCATTTATCAAACTGGTGTAAAGTAGAACTGGCTTAGTTGCCCCATAGCAACCAATCAGAACCCAACTTTTATTTTGGACAGCTCCTTTGGAAAATGAAAGGTGGAATCTGATTGGTTGCTATGGATAACTAAGCCAGTTCTACTTTACACCGGTTTGATTCATGAGTTAGTTTTTAAAGAGGACCTGTCACCACCCCAGACATGTTTATGGTGAGCCATTCCTTTATTATTCCTGCTAGAAGTTATGATTGAATTGCTACCAGTTGGTTCTTTTTCCCTGCACAGTCTGACTCTATCCAGTCAGTGCTACCGGTGTCAGACTGTACAGGGACCCCCCTCCCCCCCAACTGGTGTCACCCCTCTGTACCCAGATGGTACAGCCCTAATACTCCTACCCTCATTATATAGAAATTGCAGATTAACCATTTGTTGCTTTGGTGTATAAACATCGCAAGTCCCCTCTTGAATTCAATAAACTCTGAGGGATCTGGTGTAATTCATTACAGACCCAATACTTACCTCTACCTCTTTGGCATTGAACCCACTGCGTTGCAGCACAGAGTGTTCCCCCTGCATGTTGCTAATATTCTGTCTTTGTACTTGAGTCACCATAGGTCATTATTCATATATACACTTAAAGGGGTTGTCCACTTTTTTTATTTTGGTGACCTAGCCTCAGGATAGGTCATCAATATCAGATTGGTGGTGGTTGACTGCTGATCAGCTGTTTGAAAAAAAAGCAGTACTTGTTCATCCGCTCCCTTCTCTTCACTCCCTATTCAAGTCAATTGAAAGGAGACGTCCAATTGAAGTGAATAGGACGGCTGAGTTGTAATTACACCCGCTCGACAGCTGATCGGCAGGGGTTCTGGAGTCGCACTCTAGTCGATCTGATATTGATGACCTATCCTGAGGATAGGTCATCAATAAAAAAAACTGACAACCCCTGTAAGTGGATATATGTATAGATATGACTCATGGTGACTCAAGTATAAAGACAAGATATTAGCAACATGCAGGGGGAACACAAGGTGTTGCAATGCATTGGGTTCTGAGTAATGCCGAAAACACGGATAATCAGTTTTCAGATACTTATTGATATATGCTACTTCAGAGAAAAGCTACTGTGTTAGGTACCTGTACATGTATTTTCCTGGAAATCCTATTTGTTTTTTGTTACATTTGTATGTAAACTATGTACTAGTTGGATGCAGTTTTAATGTCCTTTGATCTGTTTCACATTTTCATCAATAAAACTGAGTTTAAATAAATATGTTAAAGGGGTTATCCAGCCCCTAAAATGCCTCCCCATACGCTCAGGACCCTCACAGAGCTTTACTGGGTAGATATTTTCATCCGTGTGACGGGGAGATACAGGAGCGGGCCGTGGGGTTGTCAGAAGTGACGCAGGTGCCAGAGAGCCAGGTAAGTACAAGCTCTGTGAGGGGCCAGGGCTTATGGGGAGGCATTTTTGGGGTTGGATAGCCCCTTTAATAAAAAATAAAGCCTCATCCATCTGCTGCCCACAAGAATCTTGCTTTACCTTGCATCTCTCAAAGGCAGACCCACAGGATCTGACACAGTATTTGTGGATAGTGTGGCTCACAGTATTCACTGAAGGATGTAGTATGTATCAGCAGACATATGTCAATGAATAAGAAGGTTCTGTGAATGCTACTGGATCACCGAACTAGGCATATTATACATTGGCATGCTAAAGTTTGCGGACCCCTAGTCAAAATTACTGTGAACCTTTAAACAAGTTGAATGTGAAATAATTTCAAAAAGGCATAAAGTTAAAGAAGAAACACACTTTTCGACGTTTTAAGCAATATGCTACTGCACAGTCTAGTATCTCCTCTTATGAGAGAACATGGAGCTCGGCACGCTCAATGTTCTCTCCGGCCAGACAGTGGAGAAGGAGGGAGGGAATCCCTCCCTCCTATGACGCGGCCGCTGCTGAGCCCAATGAAGTGAGCACTCTCTGAAGCTGCCCACACCACTGCCACCAATGAATGTGTGGCTAATTAAAGCAGGAGGCAGGACAGGGGAGGTAATAAACTGCTGCGCCGTCTGAGCTAGTGAGCCCGGCGAACGGCAGCGGCAGCCTCCCCCTGAGTGTGTTGTGTCCTCCCCAGCATCATCCCGAGCCCCAGAGTCAAGCAGTCAGCATAGCAGGTACCCGTCCTGGCCACCAATGATAATTAACCTTTAATACAGATACAGGAGGCGGGCAGAATCACAGAGCCGGCACTTAGGGGTTAACTGCCCCAGCGCCTTGTCATAGAGGACGGCACCCACCTCCTGTATCTGTATTAAAGGTTAATTATCATTGATGGTGCAGGTCCCCCCCCCACTATTAAAAACATTGGTGGCACATTGCGTCCTCCCCCTCCCCCCAGTATTAAAGTCATTGGTGGTGTAGCTTCCCCCATGCCATCAGGCTCCCGCCCCCTAATGCCATCAGCTTCCCCCAGGCCATCAGACTCCCCCTAGCGCCATCAGCCCCCCCATGCCATCAGCTGCCCCCCCCCCAGTGCCATCAACTGCCACCTATACCCAGTGCCATCAGGCTCCCCCACCCAGTGCCACCATCTTCCCCTCCTATCCATAGGTTCCAAGCGCAAGTTAAATAAAATACTTACCTCTCCTGTAGGGGCGCTGCTATCTTCTTTATAGGCTGCACTGGGACCTAATGTCACGCAGCGTCAGGTCATAGTGTGTGCTTACGTGCACTATGTCCTGATGATGAATCAGGATCCAGTGCATCATGGTGTGGGCCAGCGGGTGACATCACACAAAATTTGCATCGAGGATTGTTTTGTGTTGAGTTACTCTATTTAAATCGATTTCATACAAAAATTGAACCGGCACTCTCAATCTGAGTCTATAGAAAAATTTATTATAAGGGTATACACTTTAAAACAATAATTTAATATTCCATCACAAAATAAAAGGGAGCAATGTGAGTGTTAGTATGCCCGATCACACCACATAGTATCTCTGATCACCTTATTAAAAAAAAAAATAATAATTAAAGGAAAAATCCTACTGGTATTCACAGCAAGAATTTTGTGCACTGTTCAGACTTAACAGAAATATTAGTGATGCGTTTTTTCTTGAAAGGGAAAAAAAAACCATTTGAATTTATGGAGATGGTAAGTATCCGGGTCACAGCAGATGTTGCGATCTTTTGAATATTATATT
Source organism: Bufotes viridis (assembly GCA_033119425.1). NCBI lineage: Eukaryota > Metazoa > Chordata > Amphibia > Anura > Bufonidae > Bufotes > Bufotes viridis. Next base: position 328,657,936 of record CM065590.1, read on the forward strand.
GTCCACGGTATTCCGATCAGTGTAATATCTCATATACTTAAAGTCTTGTACAGTGTAACAAAAGATAGCTGTTTGAAGTTAATGGATCACTTTCTTTAGTTTGCTATTCACCGCGCTCTCTCAGAGACCCCAGCCTATTCACTCCGTACTACACACAGTGAATACACACAGTGTATATTTTGTAACTCACTGTTAGTTGCTGAGGGACTTCACCGAACTCGGCCGATTGTGGCGTCCCACGTGGCAAACGGCAAACGGTTTCTTCGTGTAATCGGAGGGCGGGTCTCCTGCAGCGCTAGAAAGAGGATGGTGTCCACAGCAAGGTAAAATTCGGAGTAGGCGCGCTTTGCTCCTTTTTAGTCGAATGTAAATTTCGTATGGTTCCAAGGAGTGGCACTTTTCAGACCATACGCGTTTCGTGACTGTGATTTTTCCCTTCTTCAGTGGTAAAGTGCCCGCTCCTTCTCTGTGCCGTTTAAATACCTGTGGTTCCAGGTGAGGGAAATGAGGAGAGAAGACCTCCTCCCTTCAGAAAAAAAACACTGAGATTCTGGCTTCTCCAGCCTGGTTCCAGGCACAGGAGAGCTGTGCCTGGAACCAGGCTGGAGAAGCCAGAATTAACTTGTCTATGTCTTTTGGAGATCATTTCATCTTCACCTTGCTTAATTGTTCGCAGTAACAGTAATTTTGACCAAGAGTGCCCACATTTTTGCATGCCACTGTATGTTTACATAGTTTCATTTATGCTGGACACAAAATGTTGCTGGTGCAAGGTTGTTAATGCCACTGGATAAATGAGTTTGGTGCTTTCTACTAGATTAATTAGTACTGAACACCGTTTATGGCAGCTTAACCATGCTAGGTTATTTTTATGGTAAGAATTTAACCCAACCTGTTGGGAAAACATCAGCTCTCCGCCCACCCCCAAAATGTTACATTTGTAGGTTCTTGGAAAGCATCTGGTCATGACTCAATTGAATCATTATGCAGACATGGTATTTTATGTTGATAAAATATTTTCTGTTTTCGAAAATTTGTCTTAGATGGAAACAAATCCAAACTGGAAAAAACAATGGAAGAAAGTATTGGGCCAGACAGGTCAGTGTTTTTTAGTTCCTACATCCTACATTAACTGATCTGAAAAGTCTGCGTAGGAATCAACCAATTCTGTGTGTATATTGTATCCTAACCGTGAGATGATCCTCTCACCAAGTAGAAACAGGGCATTTAGTGCGGGGAGAGTAGCCATCTTCATTGGTTATAGATCTGCCTCAGCCTTACCCTTTGTATGTAATCTTGACCTCTTGTAACTTCAGTGTGTAAGGCCCCATTCACACGTCCGCATTTTAGTCCGCATCTATTCCGCAATTCTGCGGAATAGATGTGGACCCATTCATTGTGAATGGGGCCGGACGTGATGCGGAGAGCACACTATGTGCTCTCCGCTTCCGCATTTGCGGAGCCGCGGCCCCGAACTTCCGGGTTTCGGCCCCGAGACATCCGGCCATGGCTTCGCAAAAGATAGAGCTTGTCCTATTCTTGTCCGCAGCCTGCACGGTGCAACACCAAGTGATCAAAAAGGCATATGCCCCCCAAAATCATGCCAATCTGTCACCTCATCCCGCAAAAAATGAGCCCCTGCCTGAGACTATCGCCCAAAAAATAAAAAAAAACTATGGCTCTCAGAAGCACAAAAATGCTTTTATTGTGTTAAATGTAAAAAAAATTAAAAAAAAGTAGACATATATATTAAGTATCGCCGCGTCCTTAACAACTTGCTCTATAAAAATACCACATGACCTAACCCCTCAGGTGAACACCGTAAAAAAAATAATATAAAAACGGTGTCAAAAAGCCATTTTTTTGTCACCTCACATCTCAAAGTGTAATAGCAAGCGATCAAAAAGTCATATGCACCCCAAAATAGTACAAATCTAACCGTTACCTCACGCCGCAAAAAACGAGACCCTACCTAAGACAATCTACCTCATATCGTGTCCTACAACTTTGTTTATGAAAATTTTTGAGGTCTGAGGATCATCCTTACCCCAGCAGATAGACTCAGAAACATTAGCTTAGTCAATCAGTGGGAATAAGAGGCAATTGCGAGCGCCCATAGATTTATGCGCCTGCTTCTAGAAGAAGAGAAGCTGACCTTTGATGCTAAACAAAAAAAGTCAACACTCTGAGAGAACAGGCACTAAAATTTAAGGGAGATACCCAATTTAAAAAAAAAAAAAAAGAGATATTACAGAATACAATCAACAGGTTTCAATACACAGTCCATGAGCGAAAACACCAGCAATATGTAAGAGACTCTATTGAATTCAAGGAGAACAGGGCCTACCTCTTCTTAAATAAGACACAACAGAAGGAAGCACAAAGTGAAATATCTTCCTCCGAAGCAGAAGGATCAGATACTGACATAGGGAGAGGAAGAGGCAGTGGAAGGGGACATAGGGGTAGAGGGAGAGCAGGAAAAGGCCATTATAACAGGACCAACACTAAATACTATACTATAGGGTACCCAACATTTGCCACTTCAGTTTATACACCGACACCCGCATCCTCAACCTCCTCTTTTTTAGCTCAGGCACCCACAACAGCACATTATCAATTAAGGAACAAGACTCAGGGGGTAACAGAAACGTAATTACCTCAGATAATAAATTCAAAATGATCAATTTATCTTCTTATCAACTGATTAAAAATAACATATTACTTTTAAATAAAGGACTATGCTATGTTTCTACAGTCCAATTTGATAGTTTTGAATGGAGCAAAGACATTGACTTCTTTGTTCAGAAACTCCTATGGCATAAACACTTTTGCATGCAGGATAAGAAAAAATGTGATTAACTAAATATAAATGTCCGTGAGTTGGCGGCAACTAGGACCCTAGTGGAACTCATGGAGGGAGGGGAAAAGGATAGAGCAAAGGGTCCATTTACAGCACTGAAGTTGAAGAGTACTCAAATGCCACCCCCTTTACCAGACTCACATATTTCTATTTTCCACAAACTGGTCCGAAATTAAAAGGTGCAAACAACCTAAGTAGAGAAGAATATTCTTCCCTAAAAAGCTTCAACGTGAACGGAATGTGATAATAAAGCCCTCAGATAATGGGGGAAATGTGGTCCTGATGGACCATATAACATACAAGAGAATGTGCTTGGATATTCTGGACGATAAAGAGTCATACAAAGTATTACCTAATAATCCGGGTCCAGTCTTCTGCCATGAACTAAAAAACATCTTGGAGGGGTGGAAACGGAAACTGATAGATCAATCAGAGTATGACTTTTTGTTGCCTCAGAATCCGGTCACGGCCACATTGTACTCCCTACCCAAAATTCATAAGGGCACTACGTCACATAAGCGGCGTCCAACTGTGTTGGGGGTAGGGAGCTTGGGACAGAATGTAGGCATCTATGTTGATAAACTGATCCGACCATTTGTGGAAGCTCTTTTGTCGTACATACGCTATACGGTGATCTTCTGTGGCTGAATGGCGTGTGTATAGATGAAGAGATCCTGTTCGCCTCCATTGACGTGGAAGCTCTCTATAGCTCAATTCACCACCACCTGGGCTTAAGGGCTTTGGAGAGCTATTTATCCACTAGAGATAAGACTAGCATCACACAATGCGTTTGTACTGGATCTTCAAAATTTTTATCTAACCCGGAATTATTTTATTTTCAATGACTGCTATTACCACCAGCTCAGGGGTACCACGAAGGGGCAGTCCCTGTGCGCCATCCTACGCAAATTTATTCCTGGGCTGGTGGGAGGCCATTTACATCTGGTCTGAACATCTAAATAAGTGGCATGAAAATATAGTTCTATGGCTTAGATTTATAGATGATGTCTTTGAACTATGGAAGGGGACTGAAAATTATTTTACTGAGTTTGTGAAAATCATCAATGTGAACGATGTAGGACTCAGATTCACCTCAGTGTGTGACAATAGGTCCCTCCCCTTCCTGGATGTACTAATTTAGAGAGGTCCTGATAATAATATTACGACGTCAGTGTATCGCAAAACACCACGACCAAGGCTTATGACCGAAGGACCAGATTCAGGGACAGAGGATATCCCGACGTGATCTTTAGGTCTGCATTTGAAGTAGCTTGTACTGAAAAGAGGGACTCTCCTGGTCCCAAATGAAAATAAAAAAAAACGGACACAGTAACATCATCTACCAATAAGATCCGAATCATAATGCACATGAGAAAATTAGGCAAATACTCACTAAATACTGGGATATATTGTGTGCTGACCCAGACCTTTAAAGAGTGCTCAGACCATACCCTCAGATTACTTACAGAAGGGGACAAAGTCTGAGAGATAGACTTGTCAACAGCCATTTATAGCCCCCAGAAAAAACAGGGAACTAGTTGTCTAGATTCTCTAGAAGACCACTAGGAACATTTAACCCCTTAAGGACCGGGCTCATTTTCACCTTAGGACCAGGCCATTTTTTGCAAATCTGACCAGTGTCACTTTATGTGGTGATAACTTTAAAACGCTTTTTCTCATCCAGGCCATTCTGAGATTGTTTTTTCGTCACATATTGTACTTCATGACACTGGTAAAATTAAGTCGAAAAATTTCATTTTTATTTATAAAAAAATATCAAATTTACCAAAAATTTGGAAAAATTAGCAATTTTCCAAGTTTCAATTTCTCTACTTCTATAATACATAGTAATACCGCCCAAAAAGTTATTGATTTACATTCCCCATATGTCTACTTCATGTATCGATCATTTTAGGAATGCCATTTTATTTTTTGGGGACGTTACAAGGCTTAGAAGTTTAGAAGCAAATCTTGAAATTTTTCAGAAATTTTCAAAAACCCACTTTTAGGGACCAGTTCAGGTCTGAAGTCACTTTGTGAGGCTTACATAATAGAAACCATCCAAAAATGACCCCATTCTAGAAACTACACCCCTCAAGGTATTCAAAACTGATTTTACAAACGTCATTAACCCTTTAGATTTTCCACAAGAGTTAATGGCAAATGGAGATAAAATTTCAGAATTTCGATTTTTGGAAAATTTTCCGTTTGAATCCATTTTTCCAGTAACAAAGCAAGGGTTAACAGCCAAACAAAACTCAATTTTTATTGCCCCGATTCTGTAGTTTTCAGAAACACCCCATATGTGGGCGTAAACTGCTGTATGGCCAAACGGCAGGGCATAGAAGTAAGGGAACGCCATATGGTTTTTGGAAGGCGGATTTTGCTGGACTGGATTTTTGACACCATGTCCCATTTGAAGCCCCCTGATGCACCCCTAGAGTAGAATCTCCAAAAAAGTGACTCCATCTAAGAAACTACACCCCTCAAAGTATTCAAAACCGATTTTACAAACTTTGTTAACCCTTTAGGTGTTCCACAAGAGTTATTGGCAAATGGAGATGAAATTTCAGAATTTCTATTTTTTGTTACCTTGCCTCAAAAAAAGTGTAATATAGAGCAACCAAAAATCATATTTACCCTAAAATAATACAAACAAAACTGCCACCTTATCCCGTACTTTCCAAAATGGGGTTACTTTTTTGGAGTTTCCACTGTAGGGGTGCATCTGGGGGGCTTCAAATGGGACATGGTGTCAAATAACCAGTCCAGCAAAATCTGCCTTCCAAAAACCATATGGCGTTCCCTTCCTTCTATGCCCTGCCGTTTGGCCATACAGCAGTTTAGGACCACATATGGGGTGTTTCTGAAAACTACAGAATCGGGGCAATAAAAATTGAGTTTTGTTTGGCTGTTAACCCTTGCTTTGTTACTGGAAAAATTGAAAGCTATTTTCGGACCGTTTTTATTTTTTGTTATTTACATCGTTGAACTGACAGGTTAGATTGTGTGCTATTTCTATAGAGCAGGTTGCTACGGACGCGGCAATACCAAATATGGCTACTTTTTAGGGGGTTTTGTTTCAGTTTTACATAATACAGCATTTTTGAAAAAAAAGATTTTTTAGTGTCTTCACATTCTGAAAGCCATATATTTTTTATATTTTTTGGGCGACTGTCTTATGTAGGGGCTAATGTTTTGCAGGATGAGATGGCGGTTTGATTGGAACTATCTTGGGGTGCATATGACATTTTGGTCGCCTGCTATTACACTTTTTGTGATGTAAGATGACAAAAATGGCTCTTGACACCGTATTTTTTTATTTATTTTTTTTGTGTTCACCTTAGGGGTTTGGTCATGTGTTATTTTTATAGAGCAGGTTGCGACGGACGTGCCGATACCAAATATGTATACTTTTTATTTATTTATTTAAGTTTTACACAATATTATCATTTTTTAAAACAAAACAAATTATGTTTTAGTGTCTCCATAATCTGAGAGCCCTATTTTTTTTTTTTTTTGGGGTGATTGTCATATGTGGGGTATCATTTTTTGCGGGATGAGATGACGGTTTGATTGGCACTATTTTTGGGTGCATATAACTTTTTGATCGCTTGCTATTACAGTTTTTGAGATGTGAGGTGACAAAAATGTTTTTTTTTTACATTGTTTTTATTTTATTTTTTTAACAGTATTTACCTGAGGGGTTAGATAATGTGATATTTTTATAGAGCAGGTTTTTACGGACGCGGCAATACATAATATGTATACTTTTTATTTATTTATTTTACTTTAACACAATAATAGCATTTTAGAAAAAAAAAATTATGTTTTAGTGTCTTCATAGTCTGGACACTTTTTAGGACTCTTTTTTTTTTATTATTCAGTGATATGTATTTTTCTTATTTTTACTTTTTTTTCACTTTTTTGACATTTTTGTGACCCAGACCCACTTGATTCTTGTAGATCCAGTGGATCTGATGTCAGTATAATACAGTACAGTACACTATATAGTGTACTGCACTGTATTTTATTACTTTTCACAGTCTGGTCAGACTTCTGCCTTTAGCAGAAGTCTGACCAGAGTTACTATACCATGGCAAGCAGGACGCTTCTGAAAGCGTCCTGCTGCCATGGTAACCATCACCCGCTGCCATTACAGAGCAGCGGGTGATGGGAAGAGAGGTGAGCTCCCTCCCTCTACTTTCCTCTCCTGTCGGGGGCTGCAAAGGTACGGCAGCCCCCGATGGGAGAGGGAGGGAGCTCCCTCCATGTTAACACTTCTATACCGCGGTCCGTACGGACCGCGGTATAGAAGGGGTTAAACTGCTGACATCTGCAGCACAGATGTCAGCAGTTTATAGCAGGGGGTCAGCAATGTGCTGACCCCCTGCTATTACCCACTAGACACCAGAGAAATGGATTGAAAGGAGGCTTGCGGGGAATCGCAATTGCGATCCCGCCTGCCGCACCGCCCGCCTCCCGTGCCGCCCACCCGCATCACCGCCCGCATTCCCCCCCCCCCCTGCACTGCCCGGGGGGACAATAAGATGGCGGGGTGCAGGGGGGGGTTAAAATTTAACATTGGGGGCATATTTTAGTCTCTGATCCCCGCGGTATCGCACAGAGCGCAGCAAACCGCAGGTCTGAATTGACCTGCGGTTTGCTGCGATCGCTGACATGGGGGGGTCACAGGACCCCCCTGGGCATTGTGCCAAGATGCCTGTTGATTGATTTCAGCAGGCATCTTGTTCCGATCACCGCCACGTGTGCAGCGGTGATCGGAACTTCTCAGGGCGTACATGTACGCCCTTGGTCCTTAAGTTCCAGGACGCAAGGGCGTACATGTACGCCCTTCGTCCTTAAGGGGTTAAAGAGGACCTTTCACCTGTCCAAAGTTTGTTAGTCAATGGTATGTGCATGCAGAGCGGCACCCAGGGATGTCCCTGCACTTACTTGTATCACTGGGTGCCGCTCCGTTCGCCCGCTGTAGCCCCCGGTACTGGCGCACGTGCTGCTGATAATTTTGCCTTGGGAGGAGACATCCTCTTTTGCCCTGGGCGTCTTCTTCTCCCAGGCTAGAGCGCTGGCCAATCGCAGCGCTCAGCTCATATCCTGCAACCTAAATATTAATTTATACAGTCTCATTTATTTTAATAAGAGAAAAACTAAAGTTACGTCTTATTTTTCACACAAGGTACACTTAGTTTAGTATTTAATATTGAGATCACTGAGTCACTAGAGGAGAGGTCAGTTTAGACCAGGCATCCTCAAACTGCGGCCCTCCAGCTGTTGTAAAACTACAACTCCCACAATGCCCTGCTGTAGGCTGACACCTGCAGGGTGTTCGGGCATGCTGGGAGTTGTAGTTTTGCAACAGCTGGAGGGCCGCAGTTTGAGGATGCCTGGTTTAGACTATCTACCTCATATCGTGTCCTACCTAAGACAATCGCCCAAAACATAAAAAACTATGGCTCTCAGAATATGGAGACACTAAAACATGATTTTTTTTTTGTTTAAAAAATGAAATCATTGTGTAAAACTTAACCCCTTAAGGACACAGGACGTACATGTACGTCCTGTGTCCGGTCTTTAAAGATGGCACCCGCTCCTGCTCCATGCGGGCGCCTTAGCCACGGGTGTCCGCATGGTTCCTGTAGCAGACACCCGCGGCTAATGTCCGCGACCGGCAGCGATGCCGATTGCGGACATTTAACCCCTCAGATGCCGTGGTCAATACTGACCACGGCATCTGAGTGCGCACAAACCGAAAGTTTTACGTGTGGCGATCGGAGGAGCCGGAGCGCGCCTGTAGTAGCCTGGGTCACTATGAATGAAACCCAGGCTGCTCTGTAGTATTTCCTATGGAGCCTTGCCTGTAATAGGCTTCATAGGAAATATGCGATTTTTTCATATATTCCAATGCTATTGCATTGGAATGTATGAAAATCGCAATCAGATGATTGTAAGTTATAGTTCCCTATGGGAACTATATAAAAGTGTAAAAAAAATAAATAAATGAAAAGTTAAAAAATAAAAATAAAAAACATAAAAGTTCAAATCACCCCCCTTTTGCTAAAATAAAAATTAAAAAACTAAAAATTTTTAAAAAATAAACATCATGGGTGTCGCAATGTGCAAAAACGCCCATAGTAAAAAAATATAAAAAAATATTCCCCATACGTCAAACAGCAAAACGGAAAAAAGCGTCCAAATGGCGGATTCGCCATTTTTGGTCGCTTCATTTTCCACAAAAAATTACATAAAAGGTGATCAAAAAGTCATACACACCCCAAAATGGTATCAATAAAAAGATAAGATTTTGACGCATAAAATGAGCCCCCATACAGCTCTGTACATATAATTACAAAAAAGTTATAGGGGTCGAAACATGGTGACAAAAAAGTAAAACAGATCTTTTCCCACTTTTGAATTTTTTTTTCACTATCAAAACGCAAGAAAACCTATACATATAGGGTATCGCCGGATTCGTACTGACCTGTAGAGTAAAATTAACCAGTCAGTTTTATCGCACATCGAACGTCAGAATTTAAAAAGCCGCAAAACTGTGGTGGAATTGCTTTTTTTTTGCAATTTCACCCTATTTGGAATTTTTTCCCCGCTTCCCACTACATCATATGCAATATTAAATGGTGGCATTGGAAAGTACAACTTGTCCCGCAAAAAACAAGCCCTCATATGGCTATGTGAACCGAAAAATAAAAAAGTTATGGCTCTGGGAAGGCAGGGAGCGCAAAACGAAAACTCAAAAAGTAAAAAACCTCCGGTCCTTAACCGCTACAGGACCGCCTAACGCAGGGATGCGTCCTGCGGGCGGTCCTGTAGCTCTGAGATGACGCGTCGGCGCGTCATCTCGTGAGAGCCGAGACTTCCTGTGAATGCGCGCGCAATGTGCGGCAGTTCGGCTACAGCCTGCCAGCGATGATCCATCGCTGGCAGGCTGTAGATGCGAATTAAATCGCATCAAACAGCTATATCAGACGCTGTTTTGTGAACAGCGTCTGATATAGCTGCTACCTGGTCCTCTGGTGGTCCCATTTGCTGGGATCGACCACCAGAGGACCATGTAACACTGTAAAGTTGCACCAAACACTACAGTAACACCCCCCCACACCTATTAACCCCTTGATCACCCCATCTAGACCCCCTGATCACCCCCCTGTCATTGATCACACCCCTTGTAAGGCTCCATTCAGACGTCCATATGTGTTTTGCGGATCCGTGGATTCACGGATCCGCGAATCCGATCCGCAGATCCTCAAAACACGGACACCAGCAATGTGCTTTCTGCATTTTGCAGATCCGCACATTGCCAGAACTATATAGAAAATGCTTTTTCTTGTCCGCAATTGCGGACAAGAATAGGACATGTTCTATATTTTTGCGGAACGGAAGTGCAGACCCGGAAGCGCGGATCCGTAATTCCGGATCCGAGCGGGACAAAGTCAGTCCCCGTAGAAATGAATGGGTCCGCAATTCCGTTCCGCAAACAGAATTGCGGACGTGTGAATGGGGCATAATGGTCCCTTATCACGGCCAGTTAGTTAGCTACTTGTTAGGTAGCTAGCGCCCAGCCCACCGCACCGCAGTCACTGATTTTGGCAGAGATTTTTTCATCCACATTGATCGATGCGAATGAAAAAATCTGTGCCGTTCATTTTATTTTTTTTCAGCCCAGATGCTGAACGGAAAAAAACAAATCTCATTACCCGTATGCTCAATATACGGAGAATCGCAGAAACTCCTAATGCTGGCCATACGTGTAATGATTGCGGAGACCCTCAAATGCCAGGGCAGTATAAATACCCCACATGTGACCCCATTTTAGAAAGAAGACACCCCAAGGTATTCCGTGAGGGGTATGGCGAGTTCATGCAAAATTTTATTTTTTGTCACAAGTTAGTGGAATATGAGACTTTAAAAAAAAAAATAAAAAATCAATTTCCGCTAACTTGTGCCAAATTTTTTTTTTTCTGTGAACTCACCATGCCCCTCACGGAATACCTTGGGGTGTCTTCTTTCTACAATGGGGTCACTTGTGGGGTTTTTATACTGTCCTGGCATTTTAGGGGTCCTAAAGCGTGAGAATCCAAATGCGTAAAAATGGCCTGTGAAATCCTAAAGGTACTCATTGGAATTTGGGCCCCTTTGCACATCTTGGCTGCAAAAAAGTGTCACATGTGGTATCGCCGTACTCAGGAGAAGTAGGGCAATGTGTTTTGGGGTGTATTTTTACATATACCCATGCTATGTGTGAGAAATATCGCTGTAAACGACAACTTTTTAAATTTTTTTATTCAAAGTTGTCAATTTACAGAGATATTTCTCTCACCCAGCATGGGTATATGTAAAAATACACCCTAAAACACATCGCCCTACTTCTCCTGAGTACGGCGATGCCACATAAGTGACACTTCTCTGCAGCCTAGGTGCGTAAAGGGGCGTCAAGTCCAACGAGTACCTTTAGATTTTACATGGCGGCTCACAATTTAGCCCCGCCCAAAATGCCAGAACAGTAAACACACCCCACAAATGACCCCATTTCGGAAAGTAGACACCCCAAGGTATTCACTGAGGGGCATAGTGAGTCTGTCTGAGATTTTTTTATTTTTTTGCCAGAAGTTATCAGAAATTGAAACTTTTTTTTTTTTTTTTTTCTCAGAAAGTGTCATTTTCCGCTAACTTGTGAAAAAAAATGAAATGATACATGAACTCACCATGCCCCTCTGTGAATACTTTGGGGTGTCTTCTTTCTAAAATGGTGTGATTTGGGGGGTTATTTATACTATCCTGACATTCTAGCACCTGATGAAACATGACAGGTGCTCAGAAAGTCAGAGCTGCTTCAAAATGCCGAAATTCACTTTTTTGCACCATAGTTTGTAAACGCTATAACTTTTACTCAAACCAATAAATATACACTTATTGGATTTTTTTTTATCAAAGACATGTAGAACAATAAATTTAGAGAAAAATGTATATAGAAATGTAGTTTTTTTTGAAAAATTTTACAACAGAAAATGAAAAATGTCATTTTTTTGCAAAAATTTCGGTAATTTTTGATTAATAGCAAAAAAAGTAAAAATGTCAGCAGCAATGAAATACCACCAAATGAAAGCTCTATTAGTAAGAAGAAAAGGAGGTAAAATTCATTTGGGTGGTAAGTTGCATGACGGAGCAATAAACGGGTAAAGTAGTGTAGTGCGGAATTGTAAAAAGTGGCCTGGTCATTAAGGGTGTTTAAGCTAGGGGGGCTGAAGTGGTTAAACACCCTTAATGACCAGGCTAGGGCTGCAGTAAACGATTATTTTAGAAATCGAGTATTCTATCGATTATTTTTTGCGATTAATCGAGTAATCTAATAAGAATGTTACCATGGCAACCAGGGCTTCAGTAGCGTCCTGGTTGCCATGGTAACCGATAGGAGCCCAGTTATAACACTGCTGGGGCTCCAATCAGAACTTCCACCAATGAGGGGAGGGGACTCTGCTCTGTGGCCACTGCCACCAATGAGGGGGAAGGGGACTCTGCTCTGTGGCCACTGCCACCAATGAGGGGGAAAGGGGACTCTGCTCTGTGGCCACTGCCACCAATGAGGGGGGAGGGGACTCTGCTCTGTGGCCACTGCCACCAATGAGGGGGGAGGGGACTCTGCTCTGTGGCCACTGCCACCATTGAGGGTGGAGGGGACTCTGCTCTGTGGCCACTGCCACCAACGATTTTAATACTGGGGGGTGGGGGTAGGGCGCACTGCGCCACCAATGAAAATTAACCTTTAATACAGGCGGCAGGCAGCAGATCAGCGGCAGTTAACCCCTCAGGTGCAGCACCTGAGGGGTTACCTGCGGCAGATCGCAGCTCCCTGCCTCCTGTATTAAAGGTTACAAAGGACCTTTCATGGTCCGGACTTACTAACTAGCAGCTACACGTTCGGTTCTCCCCACTGTGTGCCAGTTACAGTGTCCTGCTCCATATGCTAATTGCTAATATCGGAGCAATAGGGAGGAGACATCAGCTCTGTGGGCGTTCCTTCTCCCTGCACTGTGACGTTCTCTGCTGCGATTGGACAGCGCAGGGAGAAGAAACGCCCACAGAGAAGGTGATGTCTCCTCCCCATTGGTCCGATATTAGTAATTGGCACATGGAGCACGAAACTGTAACTGACCCACAGTGGGGAGAACGGAGCGGCGCCCGGGGATAATTGTAAGTGCGGGGACATCCCGGGCGCCGCTAGTTAGTAAGGCCAGTCCATGTAAGGTCCTGTCATTGGTGGCGCAGTGTGCCCGCCCCTCCTTCGCGCCCCCCCCCCCCGTCTCTCCTCACTGGCAGCGCAGCACAGTGGGAGGGAGAGAGCGACTCCTTCTCCCCCTGTGCGCCCCGCCTCCTCCGCTGCCAGCCGCTCTGCACAGTGTCGGGTCATAGGGCGCGCTTACGTGCACTATGACCTGACGGGTGACCACGGAGCGGGGAGTATGGGCAAGTGCTGCCCTCCCGCTCCGTGGTCACATGACACAAACGAATCCTCGATGCAAAAAAATTGCTTCGAGGATTTTTTTGTGTCGAATTACTCGATTAAATCGAGTAATCGTTTCAGCCCTAGACCAGGCCATTTTTTACAATTCTGCACTACACTACTTTCACCGTTTATTGCTCGGCCATACAACTTACCACCCAAATGAATTTTACCTCCTTTTCTTCTCACTAATAGAGCTTTCATTTGGTGGTATTTCATTGCTGCTGACATTTTTACTTTTTTTTGCTATTAATCAAAAATCACCGAAATTTTTGCAAAAAAATGACATTTTTCACTTTCTGTTGTAATTTTTTTTTTTTTCAAAACTACATTTCTATATAAAATTTTCTCTAAATTTATTGTTCTACATGTCTTTGATAAAAAAAAATCCAATAAGTGTATATTTATTGGTTTGGGTAAAAGTTATAGCGTTTACAAACTATAGTGCAAAAAAGTGAATTTCCGCATTTTGAAGCAGCTCTGACTTTCTGAGCACCTGTCATGTTTCATCAGGTGCTAGAATGCCAGGAAAGTATAAATACCCCCCAAATGACACCATTTTAGAAAGAAGACACCCCAAAGTATTCACGGAGGGGCATGGTGAGTTCATGTATCATTTCATTTTTTTTCACAAGTTAGCGGAAGATGACACTTTCTGAGGAAAAAAATAAAAATAATAAACTTTCCATTTCTGCTAACTTCCGGCAAAAAAAAATAAAATCTCCCACGGACTCACTATGCCCCTCAGCGAATACCTTGGGGTGTCTACTTTCGGAAATGGGGTCATGTGTGGGGTGTGTTTACTGTTCTGGCATTTTGGGCGGGGCTAAATTGTGAGCAGCCATGTAAAAGCTAAAGGTACTCGTTGGAATTTGGGCCCCTTTGCGCACCCAGGCTGCAAAAAAGTGTCACTCATGTGCTATCGCCGTACTCAGGAGAAGTAGGGCAATGAGTTTTGGGGTGTATTTTTACATATAACCAAGTTGGGTGAGAGAAATATCTCTGTAAACTGACAACTTCGTATAAAAAAATTTAAAGGGGTTATCCAAGTTATATTTATTGATGACCTATCCTCAGGATAGGTCATCAATATCAGATCGACGGGGGTCCGACACCCGGCACCCCCGCCAATCAGCTGTTTGAAGAGAAGGCGAGCGCCGTGCCAACGCTGCCTCCTCGTCATTGTTTACATGCTGGCCATTGCATCTGCAGCGGTGAGCATATGTAATTACACCCAAGCCGTTCCATTCATTTCAATGGGACGGCTCTGTAGTATACACAGAGCCGTCCCATTGGAAATGAATGGAGCGGCTTGGGTGATTACACATGCTCACCGCTGCAGATGCAATGGCCAGCATGTAGACAATGACGAGGAGGCAGGTTGGCACGGCGCGCTCTCTCTCAAACAGCTGATCGGCGGGGGTGCCGGGTGTCGGACCCCGCCGATCTGATATTGATGACCTATCCTGAGGATAGGTCATCAATAAATATAACTTGGACAACCCCTTTAAAAAGTTGTCGTTTACAGAGATATTTCTCACACCCAGCATGGTTATATGTAAAAATACACCCCAAAACACATTGCCCTACTTCTCCTGAGTACGGCGATACCACATGAGTGACACTTTTTTGCAGCCAAGATGCGCAAAGGGGCCCAAATTCCAATGAGTACCTTTAGGATTTCTCAGGGCATATTTATGCATTTGGATTCCAGACTTCTTCTCACGCTTTGGGGGCCCCTAAAATGCCAGGGCAGTAAAAATACCCCACAAGTGACCCCATTTTAGAAAGAAGACACCCCAAGGTATTCCGTGAGGGGTATGGTGAGTTTATGTAAAATTTTATTTTTTGTCACAAGTTAGTGGAATATGAGACTGTAAAAAAAAAAAAAAAAAATCAATTTCCGCTAACTTGTGCCAAATTATTTTTTTTCTGTGAACTCACCATGCCCCTCACGGAATACCTCGGGGTGTCTTCTTCTGAAATATGAGACTTTGTAAAAAAAAAAATAAAAAAAAATATCAACTTGCTGCAAAAAAGTGGCACACATGTGGTATCGCCGTACTCAGGAGAAGTAGGGCAATGTGTTTTGGGGTGTATTTTTACATATACCCATGCTGGGTGAGAGAAATATCTCTGTAAATTGACAACTTTGTATACATTTTTTTTAAAAGTTGTCATTTACAGAGATATTTCTCACACAAAGTATGGGTATATGTAAAAATACACCCCAAACCACATTGCCCTACTTCTCCTGAGTACGGCGATACCACATGAGTGGCACCAATGAGTACCTTTAGGATTTCACAGGGCATTTTTACGCATTTGGATTCTCACGCTTTAGGACCCCTAAAATGCCAGGGCAGTATAAATACCCCTCAAGTGACCCCAAGGTATTCCATGAGGGGCATGGCAAGTTCACAGAATTTTTTTTTTTTGGCACAAGTTAGCGGAAATTTATATATGTATTTTTTTTTTTACAAAGTCTCAAATTTCCACTATCTAGTGACAAAAAATAAAATTTTACATGAACTCACCATACCCCTCACGGAATACCTTGGGATGTCTTCTTTCCACAATGGGGTAACTTGTGACGTTTTTGTACTGCCCTGGCATTTTAGGGGTCTCCGCAATCATTACACGTATGGCCAGCATTAGGAGTTTCTGCGATTCTCCTTATATTGAGCATACGGGTAATGAGATTTTTTTTCCCGTTCAGCCTCTGGGCTGAAAAAATAAATAAAAAAATGAACGGCACAGATTTCTTCATTCGCATCGATCAATGTGGATGAAAAAATCTCTGCCAAAAAATGTGCAAAAAAAAAAGTAGTAAGGCCCCATTCACACGTCCTAAAAAATGTCTGCATCTATTCCGCAATTCTGCGGAATAGATGCGGACCCATTCAGTGTGAATGGGGTCGGCGGTGATGCGGAGAGCACACTATGTGCTCGCCGCATCAGCATTTGCGGAGCTGCGGCCGCAAACTTCCGGGTTTCGGCCCCCAAACATCCGGCCGCAGCTCTGCAAAAGATAGAGCATGTCCTATTCTTGTCTGCAATTGCGGACAAGAAAAGGCATTTTCTATATAGTTCTGGCAATGTGCAGATGAGCAAAATGCGGAAAGCACATTGCCGGTGTCCGTGTTTTGCGGATCCATGGATCCGCAAAACACATACGGACGTCTAAATGAGCCTTACAGGGGGGGTGATTAGTGACGGGGGGTGATCAGGGGTTAATCGGGGGTTAATCTGGGGTTAATCAGTGACGGGGGGTGTCTGTGTGGTGATTGGTGCACTTACAAAAGATTCCTTTGTCCTTTGGTGGTCCCAAGCAAAAGGGACCACCAAAGGAATGAACAGCAAGCATATCAGACGCTGTTAACAAAACAGCGTCTGATATGTAATTTTTTTTCACTTCTACAGCCTGCCAGCGCACGATCAGCGCTGGCAGGCTGTAGTTTACCTTCTCCCCGACGCGATCCTGTGAACTCGCGAGATGACGCCTCGACGCGTCCAAGAGGAACAGACCGACCGCCGCCAGGACGCAATCCTGCGTTCGGCGGTCGGCAAGGAGTTAAGGACCCTGGGATTTTCCATTTTTGCGTTTTTGTTTTTAACTCCCCGCCTTCCCATAGTTGTAACTTTATTATTTTTCGATTCACGTAGCCTTATGAGGGCTTATTTTTTGTGGGACAAGTTGTCCTTTCTAATGGCACCATTTACGGTTGCATACCATGTATTAGGAAGCGGGGGAAAAAATCCAAATGGGTGTAGAATTGGGAAAAAACGCAATTCTGATAAAGTTTTTTTTTTTTTTTTTTTACAATGTACACTATGCTGTAAAATTGATCTGTTATCTTCATTCTCCAGGTCAGTACGGTTCCAACGATACCACACTTGTATAATTTTTGTTGCATTTTAATACTGAATAAAAATAAAACCTTTAAGGGATTTTTTTTTCCATATCCATATTCTGACCCCTATAACTTTTTTGTAGTTATGTGTACGGGGCTGTGTGAGGGCTCATTTTTTGCGGGACGATCTGTTCTTTACAGTGATAACAATATTAAGTGTGTGCGATTTTTTGATCACTTTTTTATTAAAAAATTATTGGGTAGTTGAACTGGCAAATTGGCTGTTTTATTTGCCGTATGCCATTAATATTGTTAGATTTTAATAGTATGGGCATTTTAGCACGCGGCGATTCCCATGATGTTTATTTTTTTCATTGGTTAAGTGTTTTTATTTTAAGGAAAGTGGGGTGATTTGAAAATTTGAATTTTTTTTTAAGTCACCTTGGGTGACAATAACTGACAATCATTCAGTGATGGCTAAATAGTCATCATTGAATACTTAATTTGCACTATATCAGTACAAGGCTGATCGCCTACATGTGCCGTGAGTCTCTGCTATTTAAAATAGCAGAAACGCTGCGGCTATGGAGCCCGCTGCACATGCAAGCGGGTGCCATGTTTAGGGACCGGACCTGTGACGTACATGTACGTCATGGGTCCTTAAAGGGTGAAGGCAAAGAAGTGGAATATTCTTGAATGGCCAAGTCAGTCACCTGATCTGAACCTAATAGAGCATGCATTAGACAAAACTTCAGACAGAAAGGCCCACAAACAAACAGCAACTGAAAACCGCTGCTGTAAAGGCCTGGCAGAGCATTACCCTCAGTTCACACTTTAGCGTTTTTACGCGCGTTCGAACGCGCATAAAAACGCACAATTGTACAGTACCCATGCATTCCTATGGGCCTGGTTCACACTTGCGCGTTTTTATGCGCGTTCGGACGCGCGTAAAAACGGCCGACGCAAAAGCAAGTATGTTTGCGTTTTTTGGCCCGTTTAACGCGCGTCCCCATAAACAGAGTTTAATAGGGACGCGCGTTAAACGTGCGATTCCTATTTTGTGCAGCGCGATTTAATTTGCGCGTTAAAAACGCGCGAATTAAACACGCTGCACGAACGCCCAGGTCTGAACCCAGTGTAAAAAGGAGGAAACACAGTGTCTGGTGATGTCCATGACTTCAAGACTTCAGGCAGTCATTGCCAACAAAGGGTTTTCAACCAAGTATTAGAAATTAACATTTTATTTACAATTATTTCATTTGAGCCCCTGAAAAGTAGGGATTGCGTTTAAAAAATGCTTTAGTTCCTCACATTTTTATGTAATCATTTTGTTCAACCACTGAATTAAAGCTGAAAGTCTGAACTTCAACTGCATCAGAATTGTTTTGTTCAAAATTGTGGTAATGTACAGAACAAAAATTAGAAACATTGTCTCTGTCCAAATATATATGGACCTAACTGTATATCAGGTTGTTAACCCCTATCTGCACAGTAGAATGGTTTAGCCCATGAATCAGTCAGTCCTGTGTAATGTATCCATGGCCCAAGGCCTTATGCACGCGACCATTAGTGTTTTGCGGTCCACAAACCGCAGACTCACAAAACACTGATGTAGTCGGTGTTGCATCTTTATTTTTTCTAGACCCATTGACTTTATTGGGTTTGTGGTTCCCAGTTTGCAGACAAATATAGGACATGTTCCATCTTTTCGTGGAACAGACGCCATCTTTAGTCCAATTCAGATCAGACTAAAATGGGCCGTACCATTTTTTTCTTTGGAGTGATGCTATTGTGTGAATATAATAAAGGTCTGCTGCATGTATATTAGAAAATTGAACTGCCTATGCTAAACCAGAGATGTTCAACCTGCGGCCCTGCAGCTGTTGTAAAGCTACAACTTCCATCATGCCCTGCTGTAGGCTGATAGCTGTAGACTGTCCGGTCATGCTGGGAGTTGTAGTTTTGCAACAGCTAGAGAGCCGCAGGTTGGGCATCCCTGCTCTAAACAAATACATGTCATTATTAAACCGAAATACATCTTTTAAGGGGTCGCCAGAGTTAATTAAGTAAGAGATGTTCTTAAAAAACCCAACCATTACTCCACTGTTAAATTCCTTGCCACTCCAGCACACATGATGACTGTAAGCAATCCTTGGCCGCAGCAAGTGATTGGCTGCCTTGGTCCCGTGGATGTAGTGCATGTTCACCATTGCCAAAAAGAGAAAGTCTTGCAGGGATGATTGAAGCTACCACTTCTGCATGAGTGTTTTTCTTTTTGTTTTGTTTTTTAGTGACAGTGAAACGGAGTCGTCAAGTATTGTGGAAGAGACGTCATTTTGTTCTGACATTTCTGGAGAAGTAAGTTGGTTTGCCCTTATGAAATACTTCTCAGAGCTGACTCTCTTCTCCGCTTCCAGTCATTAGCCTCGGTGGTTAAATGATTAGCCTTTATTCATTACCGTTGAGACCATTAATTAGATGGATGTAGATACCACATCATACTTCAGGTCCAGTGGTGACTGGAAGCAGAGGAAAGGGGAGCTTGGCATACTGTATGTTCTCACTTCAATTTTAAGTTAGGGTACTTTCACACTTGCATTGCTGGATTCTGGCAAGCAGTTCCGTCGCCGGAACTGCCTGCCGGATCCGGCAATCTGTATGCAAATGGAAGCCATTTGTAGACGGATCCGGATGCGGATTCGTCTCACAAATGCATTGCAGGATCCGTCTCTCCGGTTGTCATCCGGAAAAAACGCATGCGCAGACCAGAAGACCAGGTCCGTCAATGCGGTCATTTTAATGCCGGATCCGGCATAATACATTTCAATGCAAATTGATGCCAGATCCGGCATTCCGGCAAGTGTTCCGGAGTTTTGGACTGAGAAAATACCGCAGCATGCTGTGGTATTTTCTCCGGCCAAGAAACGTAAGAGGGACTGAACTGATTTATCCTGTACGGATTGCTCTCCATTCAGAATGCATTAGGATAAAACTGATCAGTTCTTTTCCGGTATTGAGCCCCTAGGACGGAACTCAGTGCCAGAAAAGAATAACTCTAGTGTGAACGTAGCCTTAGTATAAAATTGGCATCTACTGTAACTTCTCTTCTTGTCACTTTAGGAAAAAAATTGCTGCTGCTGCTACTGATTTTCTGATACATAGTCAGTTATAGGTTTTAAGAGGAAATATGAGTTATGTCACATTTTGTTTGAGGTGGCTGCTTAAGTGCCTTATTCAAGAATTCAGATTTGTGGTTACATAGAGTACATGGACATTTAGAAGTGAAGGGGAATATTTCTTGATCATCTGAGTAATGTGTTTGTATAATATATGTTCTGATAGAGCCATCTTTGGTGAATGTCATGCTACAATTTTTAGACGAAACAAGGGGGAGGGGGGGGAGGAAGTTCGTGTGCAGTTGGTAAGGGTACTTTCACATTTGCGGCATAGCTATCCGGCAGGCTGTTCCGGCGGGTGAACAGCCTGCCGGATCCGCCATGCCGCATGTACCCGTGCACTGCCGTGCTGCTGCTCCGCGGAGCTACGACGCAGCACAGCAGTGCACGGCCGGAGATCGCAGGACTAAAAGTACTGTAGGTCCGACTTTTTAGTCTGGCGATCTTTGCCGTGCACAGACACGGTGCGCCGTAGCTCCGCCCCTGCCCCATTATACTCAATCGGGACATAGCGGCAGCACGGCAGTGCACGGGTACTTGCGGCATGGCGGATCCTGCAGGCTGTTCACTTGCCGGAACAGCCTGCCAGATAGCTATGCCGTAAATGTGAAAGTACCCTAAGAGTTCTATGGGCCCCAGGGCAAACTTTGAATCGGGGCCCCTTCCCCAGGCGTTGTAGTACGCTGTCACTGATCACTGCACAAACCGTCTACACCATATACCCCTAATTTAGAAAATATAAATGAGTTATTTTAATGTCCATGTGATGAAATTGATTAAATTAAATTTAATTCCTTGCTGGATGGGTTTCTGATTGTGCTGATGAAACAAGCATGGCACAATAATGGTGGATCTCTTTTTGGTGGTCAAGTACCCCTGCATCCTGCAGTACATACCTGGCAGTGAAAATAATTCAATTACATTAGTCTGTGACATATTTATGTGACCTAAAGCAATTTTTTCTCCTTCTGACACTGTATATCTGACAGTCAAATAAAACCAGTAAATACTGCTGTTACATTGTCGGTTGACAAATTCCCATTTTTTTGTGCTAGAAAGTAATTTTTTTGGCCTGCACTGCATTTCTGACAGTCCAATAAAACCGTTAAATATTGCATTTACATTTGTGGTTTAAAAAAGCACACTTTTTGTGCTAGATAGTACATTTGCAGCCTGTGCTGCATTTCTGACAGTCCAATAAAACCGTTAAATGCTGCATTTACCTTGTTAGTAGAAAAAAGCACGCTTTTTGTGCTAGATAGTACATTTGCAGCCTGCGCTGCATTTCTGACAGTCCAATAAAACCGTAAAATACGGCATTTACATTGTTGGTAGAAAAAAGCACACTTTTTGTGCTAGATAGTACATTTGCGGCCTGCGCTGCATTTCTGACAGTCCAATAAAACCGTTAAATACTGCAGTTACATTGTTGTTTGAAAAAAGCTAACTTTTTGTGCTAGATAGTACATTTGCGGCCTGCACTGCATTTCTGACAGTGAAATATAATCATTAAATACAACTGTGACATTGTTGGTGAAAAAAAACACTTATTTTTTGCCATAAAGTACATTTGCGGCCTGCAGTGCATTTCTAAGAGTGCAATATAACCAGTAAATACAACTGTGACATTGTTGTTGAAAAAAAAACATGTATTCTTTACCATAAAGTACATCTGCAGCCTGCACTGTATTTCTGACAGTGAAATATAACCAGTAAATACAACTGTGACATTGTTGGTGAAAAAAAACACTTATTTTTCCCATAAAGTACATTTGCGGCCTGCACTGCATTTCTGAGGGTGACATTTAATCAGTAAATCCAGCTCTTAGTTAGTGGGTGGACATTTCCACGGTTATCAGACCAGTCATTCACAAGTGGCTTGGAGGGTGTGTTCTTGCTGCACTGCATATCTGACTGGAAAACATATTCTGCAAATTCGGCGTTATTTAGATTTATTGGGTGATCTGTACCCCTTTTTTCTTTCAAACTACCACTGCCCTGCATACCTGACTGGGAAATATGTTCTGTAAATTCGGCGGCATTTACATTGTTGGGTGCTGTAGTTATATGCTGTAAAATCTCCATGATGTCACCATGATAAATCTGCAGAGTGGGGGTCCCCACGTGTGGCTTCTACACACTTTCAAAATAATCCTTCAGCGGGGTAAATAGATGACGGAGACACTCCATGACCCCTTTTTCTTTTAAACTACCCCTGCACTGCATACCTGACTGGGAAATATATTCTATAAATTCGGCGGCGTTTACATTGTTGTGTGCTGTAGTTATATGCTGTAAAATCTCCATGATTAAATTAAACCTATCTGGACCAGACCAGGGTAGGGTTAATTAATACTTGTTAATGCTAATGCCATCTAAGGCTTTATACCCTTCTTGACCCCGGTACTACATAAAACTTCACTTTTAATAATACTACTAAAATGTGCAAAATACCAAAATAACAAAATAGAGCCACAAACTGTATAAAACTACAGTCTATGCCGTGCTGGAGCGGTTCAAAGTATGGCTAACAGAGTGAGTAGAAGTGCACTTTCTCTCACTCAGATGCCTAAAATCGGAGATACACTTTACACCTACAGCTGTGTTTGGTTGGTTAACAGTAACGCAGTAGCTAATAGTCAGTGTATATCAGCTACTGTTAATAGCTGCGGCTAACCTTAGCCACCTTATGACAACAAACTGAACACCCAGCAGCCAACTGCCTACTATTTGACCAAAATACTAGGGGTGACTGCATCTCAGTATCGTATGCAATGTAGGCATTCACAATGCACGTGTCAGCCGGACCGATCACTTGTATACTAGCCAGCTCTGCATAGACTGCTTTAAAAACTATAACTGCCCCCGACATAGTTTCACCAGTAAACACTGGCTTCTTCAGGGTATTTGGGCAGCATGCATGCTGCCCAAATACCCCTGAAGAAGCCAGTGTTTACTGGTGAAACATGTCGGGGGGCAGTTATAGTTTTTAAAGCAGTCTATGCAGAGCTGGCTAGTATACAAGTGATCGGTCCGGCTGGACACGTGTACATTGTGAATGCCTACATTGCATACGATACGGAGATGCAGTCACCCCTAGTATTTTGGTCAAATAGTAGGCAGTTGGCTGCTGGGTGTTCAGTTTGTTGTCATAAGGTGGCTAAGTGTTAGCCGCAGCTATTAACAGTAGCTGATATACACTGACTATTAGCTACTGCGTTACTGTTAACCAACCAAACACAGCTGTAGGTGTAAAGTGTATCTCCGATTTTAGGCATCTGAGTGAGAGAAAGTGCACTTCTACTCACTCTGTTAGCCATACTTTGAACCGCTCCAGCACGGCATAGACTGTAGTTTTATACAGTTTGTGGCTCTATTTTGTTATTTTGGTATTTTGCACATTTTAGTAGTATTATTAAAAGTGAAGTTTTATGTAGTACCGGGGTCAAGAAGGGTATAAAGCCTTAGATGGCATTAGCATTAACAAAAATCTCCATGATGTCACCATGATAAATCTGCAGCGTGGGGTCCCCGTGTGGCCGAAATGTCAAAAAGCTTTGTCAGCACGCCACAAGAACCAGCACCACCATCTGATATAGAACATCTTAGCAGGAGGCAGCATTTCAGCAACATGGTGGAGCAGTATGTGTGCACACGCCTACACGTACTGACTGATGGGTCTGCCCCATTCAACTACTGGGTCTCCAAATTGAGCACATGGCCTGAGCTTGCCCTTTACGCCTTGGAGGTGCTGGCCTGCCCTGCAGCCAGTGCATTGTCTGAACGTGTGTTTAGCACGGCAGGGGGCGTTATCACAGACAAGCGCAGCCGCCTATCCACAGCCAATGTGGACAAGCTGACGTTCATTACAATGAACCAGACATGGATCCCACAGGACTTGTCCATACCTTGTGCAGAATAGACAGGTAAACCGGCCTCACCCAGCCATTGTTATACTCCAGCGCACTCTCTTTGTTTTCTTTTCTATATTTTCCAATGTTTTGGGGTCTACCCAATTTTTTTTAACAATAAAATAAAACAAAAAATTAAAAACAGTGTTGGCTACCTCCTCCTCCTCTTCCACCGCCACTTCCATCTACACCGCCACATCTACTTACATCGCCACATCCACCGCCTCCTCAACCTCCTACTTCATATGGACCTCCTCCTCCTAGTTCAAGATTATTATTTTAAATTTTTATGCATTTTATGTTAATTTAAGTAATTTCCCTATCCACATTTGTTTGCAGGGCACTTGTCATGCTATTACCCACATTTTGCTGCCTTTTGAAGCCTTCTAGCCCTTTCCATGACTCTTTTAGAGCCATTTTAGTGCCCCAAAATTCGGGTCCCCCATTGACTTCAATGGGGTTTGGGGTCAAGTTCGGATCCCGAACTCGAACTTTGCGACGAAGTTCTGCCGAACCCGGACTGCCAGGTGTTCGCTCAACTCTAGTTGTCTGCATCGTCAGTTTCTCTCCAGATGTCAACAGTGGCAAATATACAATATGTATATTTTATCAATGTTATCTTACTCCGGTCCGCTTGTTTAACCTTTTCAAGCCCGGGTGATTTTAATTTTTTCTGTATGAGAGCTTGTTTTTTGCAGAACTAGATGTATTTTCTAATGGCACCATTTTCAGTTGTATACATGTGGTGGGAGGCGGTAAAAAAAATTCCAAATGGGGTGGAATCATAAAAAGCAACATTTTGCCACAGTTTTATGTTTTTTTCCCCTACATAATTTCTTGTGCAGTAAAACTGTCCAGTTACTTTATTTCTCCGGGTTATTATGATTACAACAATAACACATATGTAGAGTTTTTCTCACGTTTTAAAGGGGTTATCTCACCTTGCAATTTGATCACAGCGTTCGTCTTTAGCTGTGCACTTTCAGTTCATTCTGGGGGCAATCACAGTTCACTTGATTGATGAAACTGGCAGAGCTGTAATAACGCCCACAGCTTACAAAGTTAAAATCAGGCCGAACAGCCGTCATCTATCACATATGACAGCCTAGATCCCGGACATGAAGTAGTTTGTTCACCCCCATGCCTGGAGCTGCTTTTTCTTGTGTTGAACAACACCAAGGCTTCTGACATTGCCAGGAGCTGCTGAACACAGGGGGGAGGACCTCAAAAGGGAGTACACCTCTGACATTTTTGTAAATATTTTATTATATCTTTTCATTTACTTATAAAAAGCATTTTTATCAATATGCAAATTACCTTACTTTGTGCCCAAGGGGCTGTACCTCATTCAGTTGTGTGCCCAGCCGCGCCACAACTGCCGTCTCCTAGTTCCGCCCAGCTCATTAGTATTCACTGCACTGGGCGGCTCTTTTTTCTCCCGACGCGGTGAAATCCCGCGCATGCCCAGTACTATTTTCCTGGCATCAGCCTTATCTTGTCGCTCCTCGCCTGCTTCGGATAAGGTTCCCGGCACCTTCCATCTCCAGTACCTGAGTGCGCCTGCGCCACATAGACTCGCTGGCTAGCGATGAGGCTGATGCCAGGAAGATAGTACTGGGCATGCGCAGGATTTCTCCGCGTTGTGAGAAAAAAAAGCCACCCAGTGCAGTGACTACTAATGAGCTGGGCGGCACTAGGAGACGGCAGTTGGGGCGTGGCTGGGCACAGAGCTGAATTAGGGACAGCCCCTTGGACACAAAGTAAGGTCATTTTCATATTGATAAAAACGCTTTTTATAAGTAAAGGAAAGGCTGCCAGGGGCGATAATGGTATAGTTTAATTAAGTATATTAAGACCAATAGAAGCATATACGTCACTTTATATGCTCTAATGGCCTGTCAGTGTCCCTTTAAGTGAAAATCGCCAAATTGTGCCCAAATAGCCGTTTTCCTTCCCTGGTGTCTAGTGACTCGTTAGTATTACAAGGTCTCAGGTGTGAATGGGGATAAGGTGTGTTAAATTTGGTGCTATTGCTCTCACACTCTCATACTGGTCACTGAAAGTTCAACATGGCACCTCATGGCAAAGAACTCTCTGAGAATCTCAATAAAAAGAATTTTTGCTCTACATAAAGATGGCCTAGGCCAGTGGTGGGCAAACTTATTAGTCAACTGAGCCAAATATCAACAAAACAGCGATTTCATTTTTTCTGAGAGCCAAATTTTGTAAACGTAAACTATATAGGAAGGTACATTGTTATTAACTTAATAAGGGTATTCCTAACCATCTGAACATACCTTTCTCAATCCTCGACACTACATCTTTCACTCCACAACGTTTCACCCTATAAGGCGCACGTAGGTTTTTCATTACACCTCAGGTCAAACCACTAATCAGACCCCCAATGTTAATAAGACCTCCCTCAGATAAGACCCCAAAGTAAATGACCCCCAATCAGACCTCAGATAAGAGCCCCATGCCTCTCATCATCCCCATTATCATCCATGATGCCTCTTATCAACCATGTTATTATCCATGATGCCTCTCATCATCCCCATTATCATCCATGATGCCTCTCATCATCCCCATTATCATCAATGATGCCTCTCATCATCCACAATGCCTCTCATATCCCCATTATGATTCTCATCATCCCCTTTATTATCCATGATGCCTCTCATCGTCCATGATACCTCTCATATCCCTCATTATGATTCTCATCATCCCATTTCCTCAGATCAGCCCCAAGTTTCATAAAATAAAAAAGCACTTACCTCTCCTATCTGTAAAGAATAAATCAAGGCAACTGGACTTGCTGTAGATTTCTTGAAAACGTTTCACTCGTTCTTCCAACGAACTTAACAAAATGAGTGAAACGTTTTCAAGAAATCTACAGCAAGTCCAGTTGTCTTGATTTATTCTTTACAGATATACCATGACCTGGATAAATGAGAACCTTCACAGACACTTACCTCTCCTGCTCCTGGATGCCGCTGCTCCTCACTACACTCGCTCTGTGTTCCTCCTATTGTCGGTTGTGCTGTGAACTGGCGTGCACAGTATGACGTCACGGCGCAGCCCTGCACAGCCTACAGCCGAGGACCAAGAAGCGGTGAGTACAGAGCCTTCACTGCTTCCTGGTCCTCCCCCTCCTGCCGATTTTTGCCACGGGCAACGTAAATGTGATCGCAATGTACATGTGAGCCTGCACCTGGAAGAGCCAATATCAAGGGGCTAAAGAGCCATATGTGGCTCTAGAGCCGCAGTTTGCTGACCACTGGCCTAGGCTATAAGAAGATCGCCAACACCGTGAAACTGAGCTGCAGCATGGTGGCCAAGACCATACAGCGGTTTAACAAGACAGGTTCCACTCAGAATAGGCCTCTCCATGGTCGACCAAAGAAGTTGAGTGCATGTGCTCTGCGTCATATCCAGAGGTTGTCTTTTCAAAATAGACGTAAGAATGCTTCCAGCATCGCTGCTGAGGTTAAAGGGGTGGGGGCTCAGCCTGTCAGTGCTTAGACCATACACTACACACTGCATCAAATTGGTCTGCATGGCTATAGTCCCAGATGGAAGCCTCTTCTAAAGATGATGCACAAGAAAGCCCGCAGTTTGCTGAAGACAAGCAGACTAATGACATGGATTACTGGAACCATGTCCCATGGTCTGATGAGACCAAGATAAATTTATTTGGTTCATATGGTGTCAAGCGTGTGTGGCGGCAACCAGGTGAGGAGTACAAAGACAAGTGTGTCTTGCTTACAGTCAAGCATGGTGGTGGGAGTGTCATGGTTTGGGGCTGCATGACTACTGCTGGCTGTGGGGAACTACAGTTTATTGAGGGAACCATGAATGCCAACATGTACTGTGACATACTGAAGCAGAGCATGATCCTCACCCGCAGTTCAGTATTTCAACATGATAACGACCCCTAACACACCTCCAAGACGACCACTGCATTGCTAAAGAAACTAAGGGTGAAGGTGCTGGACTGGCCAAGCATGTCTCCAGACCTAAACTCTATTGAGCATTTGTGGGGCATCCTCAAACGGAAGGTGGAGGAGCGCAGGGTCTCTAATATCCATCTTGATGTTGTTATGGAGGAGTGGAAGAGGATTCCAGTGGCAACCTGTGAAGCTCTAGTGAACTCTATGCCCAAGAGAGTTAAAGCAGTGCTGGAAAATAATGGTGGCCACACAAAATAATGACCTGTTGGGCACAATTTGGCCATTTTCTTTAAGCGGTTTAGTCATTCATGGCTATGTGTTGAGTTATTTTGAGGGCACAGCAATTTTACACTGTTACACAAGATGTACACTGACTATTTTACATTGTATCATAGTCATATCTTTAGTTTTGTCCTATGAAAAGATATAAAAAAAAAAATTACAAAAATGTGAGGGGTGTACTTATTTTTGTGAGATACTGTATATCCCCCCAAAAAAAGGCCACAGCATCGCAGGGGTAGATAGGAAATCCTAAGCCACTTTTATTCAAAAAAGTATAATCATCACAAGGTGGTTTTGACTGTCGAAACATAGTATCATGTGGTGCCTGTACTGTTTTGAATACAAGTGGCTTGGGATTTTATATCTACCCATGCAAAGCTGTGGCCTTTTCTTTTGGATATGTGCCTGGACATTTGTACTGGTGATCCACTGCCGCTTCTAAATCTACACCAGCTTCCTTGCTGGTGTAGATTTAAACCATTGTGTACGCCTAAAGCAGGCGTAGAAAATGATGAATGAGACAGGCCTACTGATCCGTCCCGTGCACTCCACGTCCACGTTTTTAGACCTGATGAAAAGTCACAGATTCAACGCAAAGAACCTTTGTGCCACAATCTGCACCAGAAATAGGCATCTCTGTGTTGGTCCCATGTTCATATATGCCCTCATTGCTAAGAAAAATTATGTTTTAATATATGCAAATGAGCCTCTAGGAGTAACAGAGGTGTTGCCATTAGTCCTAGAGGATTAGCTATCTCTGCAATAGCCAATACCCTCTCCATATGATTGACAGGGTCAGAAAGTGAAAATGTCATCACACCTGGCCCTATCAATCACTTGTAGAGAGAGCTGAGCCTACAGTTGTTATGGCAACGCCCCCTTTGCTCCTAGAGGCTCATTTGTATATACTAAAACATAATTTTTCTCAGCAATGTGAGCAAATGTGAACAAGGGACAAACACAGATGCCTTCAGCTGCCAATTACAGATATAACAGGTCAGCCAATTTCAAAGGCGCTTTAAGGAGAAGACACTGATTTGTTTTTACTTTTTGTATCATATGTATAAATAAGATACTATGTGGGGCATTTACCTAAGTGTTTACACTACTATTGTGATGTAAAAAAAGGTCACACATGGCATATGCCATATTTGCATCAGAAGCGGTCTAGCTTTGCAGGGCCCGCAAAATTTTCTATAACTTGCGCCAGAAACTGTCGGAAGTTGTAGCTGAAGTCTACACCAGCCCCCAGCTGGTGTAGACATCAGTTTTCGGCTCATGGACTGCCAGAGATGCGACTAAAATAAAGTAAGCGCATCTCACTTTGGCGCACAAGGATCTAGGCTGGCTTACAGGATAAATGTCCCTCTGTTTGTGTGCTGTCCATAAACATGTTGCCTTTTTGTGCTTTTTATCTACTTTTAATAAATTAATTTCTAATGGAAAAAGTTTGGAGGAGAATTATGAAAACTAAAAAGTAAACTGGCTTTGTTGCCTATAAATAATCCCAGCATAGTTTTCATTTCTTTTACTGTTTTGAAAAAGTAATAGTTGGGCTGTTGGACTCCCTTATAAATAAAGAATCCTCCACTGTAATAATGTTTCTATTTAAAGTATAACTGTCAAATTTTTTTTTTTTTTTACTATTGGATTTTGGTGATTAATATCACCTTGTTGGCCCTCTTTTAATTTCTGATTGTTTAATAAATAACCCCTAAAAGCCACCTAAAAGTCCCCAGTATTGGCTATTGTTACCTGAGATAAAATCAGGTTGCTATGCTCCTTCTCTAATGCTGCAAGCACTAGGAACTGATAGTGAGTCAACATTGTAAGGGATTGTATAAAAAGCCAGGTTCTTCCTGACAGGAGATAACAGTGCTGGGCTGTGTGTGTGAACGTCTCCACATGCCTGTGCTTGGCAGACACTCCCTTAGCAGTGCAGGACAATGTGGCTGCTCAGTGTATAAATGACAGCCTTATCTGATAAGAGGAGAGCTTGTAGAAGGACTACAGGCTTCAGCCAGACCTGGGAACTTCACTGCAAGACCCCCCTATACAGAGCTGGTCTTCACTAACTTCACTGCAGGTGTCCTATGGATTAGCCTCAGGGCTGAGGGCGGCCATTTTAACAGAATAGTGAAATTGCAGTTTTATGCAGACTGGTTGCTAAGGGCTGAATCTTATTAAATAAGGGGTAAGTAAGTCTAATAGTTATTGATTCAGAAATATTATGATATTAGTAACTACATTTATGAAAACTGAAATTTGGGTCTAAATGTGACAGTTATCCTTTAAGTAGAAGTACTTTCAATGTATTGTGTTACACTGTCCAGTAATGTGTTCCTTTTTTACAGAATCAGTTAGAGGAACTCTTCCTTCCCACGCAGGCTACCAGAGAAGGTTTGTATGTGAAAATAGTTGTATGCCATGGCAAAGTAATTTTATCTGTCACAAACACTTAGGTATATCTTGGGCCGAGGATCAGAACAATTATTGGGAACAAATGGTTCCCCGAATGTACGTTTCCAATAAACCACATACGTATGTAAAAGTGCCACTGATTACCCAGTAAACGAGCAACACTCTTGTGTTGGATGATCAAATCTTTTGTTTGGCACCTAAAATCATCAGTGATGCCAGCACATCGCTGGCGAAAAGGGAATTGCTGCTAACAATATAAAAAGTGCATATGGGAGAAACGGTTGTAATAATGATCTTTTGTCCCTCATTCGCTTTGGATCAGGCCATGGTGATGGCCATGCGCTGACCTACTTATATAACAGTGATCGGCGCTAGCATTGGCCTGTGTAAGATCCTTAGTTTGAGATAAGTGTATATATCCCCTACAGTATATAAACTAGGCATGTTACAAATATCTAATATGGGGGATTGGTGTGTTAACCTCTTAACAGTCACGTTAAAATTGGGAAAACCCTCCCAAAAAGTCACTTTTTTTATTGTAGTTTTTTAATGTGTGTCTGCAGTAAATCTTGTTGCACAACTGAGGGGCCACTTGCATTTTTAACCTCTTAGGCCTTATTCACACGTCCGTAGTGTGTTTTGCGGAAACACGGATCCGCAAAACACGGAAACACGGATCCGCAAAACACGGACAGCTGCAATGTACATTCAGCATTTTGCAGAACACACATTGCTGGCACTATATAGAGAATGCCTTTTCTTGTCCGCAATTGCGGACAAGAATAGGACATGTTCTATTTTTTTTTGCGGAAACGGAAACACGGATGCGGAAACACGGATGCGGACATCACATAGTGTGCTGTCCACATCCATTCCTGCCCCTATCAAATTAATGGGTCTGCAACCCTTCCGCAAAATTGCGGATGGGATGCGGATCCATTTTGCGGACGTGTGAATTAGGCCTTAGTGACATCATTAATTTTAGCCTTAAAAACCAATTATATATTTATATTTGTGTTCTAGCAGTCATAACTTTTTTAAAAAATTTTCTTCTAAATGTTTTTATTTTTTATTTTGCGGGATTAGTTGTAGATTTTTTTACAAACTATTTTGGGGTATATATAGTGTATTAAATTACTTAGTATTTTATTTTTAGGGAGAAAGAAAAAACAACAACAATTTTTACATTATTTTGTGGATTTTTTTTACAGCTAGAGACATTCTAAGCTTTTAGACAATACCAGAATGACGGCAATATGTTTAGTACAGGGGAAAATATCACTAATAGAAATCGGGATGCTGTGAATGCAGCTGAAAGTGAAAGTTAAAGCAGATTATACCCGCGATTATTCCCGACTCTATTTTTAACAGAGATTTCTCCTCTGTTGCTTGGACTTTAGCTGTCATTTTGGTCTTGTATAAAAGCCTGGAATGCCCGCTTTCAAACAGGACCAGATGTATGTTTCTAGCTGCTACCCTTCAGGAGAAAGCAGCATCTAAAGCAGCCCTCCCACCTACTTCCTTCTGCCCGAGCCCAGCTTGGGCAGAACAGGTAAAGAGGTTCTCCAGGAATTAAGAAAATAAAAATACGTAAATATTACTTTATTATAAATATATTCACAAATACCTTTCATTAGTTATAATGGCTCGTTTTGTCTAGGGAGCAATCATCAGGAGAAACAAAATGCCCTCCTACTACACTGAGGTAAAGAGATGTCTCATCCTCCTCTCTTCTCTACATGTCAGGGATTATGATCCTGAATACAGTTTAATATGATATTTAGCTGAATCTTTGTGGGAATGGAGTTTATGAGGAGAAATGAAGTACAGAAAGGATGGACAGGACAGACTGTGGTAATATGAGGCTGTAGTAATGGAGACTGCATACAAGTGCTGCTGGTCATTAGCCGCTTCTCCACCTCCTCATGACTCCATTCCTACAGAGATTTAGCTAAATACCATATTAAAATGAATTCAGGATCATAATCCCTGACAAGCAGAGAAGAGACGAGGATGTGGCAGCTCTTTATCCCAGTGTTGTGAAGTACCGTATTTTTCGCCCTATAAGACGCACCGACCCATAAGACGCACCTTGGGGAGGAAAATAAGAAACAAAATATTTTTAACCAAAAGGTGTGCTTTTGGTGGGTTTTGAACTAATGATGGTCTGTGGATGGCACTGTTATGGGGGATCTGTGGATGACGCTGTTATGGGGGATTTGTGGATGGCACTATTATGGGGCATCTGTGGGTGGCACTATTATGGGGGATCTGTGGATGGCTCTATTATGGGGGATCTGTGGATGACACTATTATGGGGGATCTGTGGATGACACTATTATGGGGGATCTGTGGATGACACTATTATGGGGGATCTGTGGATGACACTTTTATGGGGCATCTGTGGATGGTACTATTATGGGGCATCTGTGGATGGAACTATTATGGGGGATCTGTGGATGGAACTATTATGGGGGATCTGTGGATGGCACTATTATGGGGGATCTGTGGATGGCACACTGTTATGGGGGGGATCTGTGACGGACACTGTTATGGGGGATCTAGGGATGGCACTGTTATGGGGGATCTGGGGATTATGCACTATGTGGTGGGGGGGGGATCTGTCAAGGACACTGTTATGGAGGATCTGTGGATGACACACTGTTATGGGGGATCTGTGAATGGCACTGTTATAGGGTGGGGGGTCTGTGAATGGCACTGTTATGGGGTGGGGGATCTGTGGATAGCACTGTTATGGGGGATCTGTGGATGGCATCCACAGATCCCCCATCCTATAACAGTGCCATCCACAGACCCCACCCACCCCACCCTATAACAGTGCCATCCACAGATCCCCCACCCTATAACAGTGCCATCCACAGACCCCCACCCCATAACAGTGCCATTCACAGACCCCCACCCCATAACAGTGCCATTCACAGACCCCCCACCCATTAACAGTGCCATCCACAGGTCCCCCATTGCCGCTCAAGTAAAGTTATAAAATGACTAATTCAAGTAAAAATCATTCAAGCTGCCCCTTCCTTTGTATATCATTCTATTTACTCACATGCGCTTCTTGTATAACGCAGACAGGGCGGGCGAGTGGCAGCGTGGCTGACTGATGTCACGTGCCTTCCCGGCCTACTTTATGAATGAAGCAGGCGGTGCAGGCACGTGATGTCAGTCATGCTGCCGCTCGCCCGGCCTGCTTGCGTTATACAAGAAGCGAATGTGAGTAGATAGAATGACATACAAAGGAGGGGGCAGCTTGAATGATTTTTATTTGAATTACTGTAGACATTTTAGAACTTTACTGGAGCACTGGAGCAGCTCCTCCTCCCAGTCCCTCCCCGCTCATACATCGCCGGCTGCAATGTAAAAATGTCAGCATTCGCCCCATAAGACACAGGGGCATTTCCCCCCATTTTTTGGGGAAAAAAGTGCGTCTTATGGGGCGAAAAATACGGTAACTTGTCCTGCTGTGTGATTAGGACAGGTTTTGTGTGTACTAATAGGACAGCGGCCATTTTTTTTCTCTTAGGCCCCTTTCACACGGGCGTGATTTCCGCACGGGTGCAATGACAGAATTGCGGAATAGATGCGGACATTTTTGCGGACGTGTGAATGGGGCCTTACTACTTTTTTTTTTGCACATTTTTTGGCAGAGATTTTTTCATCCACATTGATTGATGCGAATGAGGAAATCTGTGCCGTTTTTTTTTTTTTTTTTTCAGCCCAGAGGCTGAACGGAAAAAAAAAATCTCATTACCCGTATGCTCAATATAAGGAGAATCGCAGAAACTCCTAATGCTGGCCATACGTGTAATGATTGCGGAGAACCCTAAAATGCCAGGGCAGTACAAACACCTCACATGTGACCCCATTTTAGAAAGAAGACACCCCAAGGTATTCCGTGAGGGGTATGGTGAGTTCAAGCAAAATTTTATTTTTTGTCACAAGTTAGTGGAATATGAGACTTTGTAAAAAAAAAAATATATCAATTTCCGCTAAATTCTGTGAATTTGCCATGCCCCTCACGGAATACCTTGGGGTGTCTTCTTTCC
The DNA here is from genome assembly GCA_033119425.1 of Bufotes viridis. Taxonomy (NCBI): domain Eukaryota; kingdom Metazoa; phylum Chordata; class Amphibia; order Anura; family Bufonidae; genus Bufotes; species Bufotes viridis. The sequence continues at coordinate 328,692,991 of CM065590.1, forward strand.
AAAATGGGGTCACATGTGGGGTATTTATACTGACCTGGCATTTTAGGGGCCCTAAAGCGTGAGAATCCAAATGCGGAAAAATGCCCTGTGAAATCCTAAAGGTACTCATTGGTTTTAGGGCCCCTTTGCGCATCTTGGCTGCAAAAAAGTGTCACACATGTGGTATCACCGTACTCAGGAGAAGTAGGGCAATGTGTTTTGGGGTGTATTTTTACATATACCCATGCTGCGTGTGAGAAATATCGCTGTAAATGATAACTTTTTAATTTTTTTTATTCAAAGTTGACAATTCACACCCAGCATGGGTATATGTAAAAATACACCCCAAAACACATTGCCCTACTTCTCCTGAGTACGGCGATACAATATGTGTGCCACTTTTTTGCAGCCAAGATGCGCAAAGGGGCCCAAATGGTAAGTTGTATGACGGAGCAATAAACAGTGAAAATAGTGTAGTGCAGAATTGTAAAAAGTGGCCTGGTCATTAAGTGTGTTTAAGCTAGGGGGCTGAAGTGGTTAAAGAGGTTGGAAGACTTACTTACACTTTTGATGTCTGAAGCTAATTAGTTTGGATGATTACTCAATGTATGGCCACATTTAGTGTATTAATAGCTTTCAGTGCACACTTGGGTAATTGTTTAGGGCATGGTTTGCAATGCACTGTACCTATTTTCTGGCTTTTACCTGGCATGGCACTCCCTAGTAGAAAGTGGGAAAAAGATCTTCAGCTACATGACTTTATTTATGTGTATCTATATGTATATATGTGCAGTGATCAATAAAACTGTCATTGTTTTTTTATTTGGGGGTGGGGTGTTCTGTTGATATGCTTTCAATTTGTGTGATCAGAACGCCTCAAAGAAAATTCTTATTTCTGCAGAACGCCGTGAAGAAAGCTATGAATCACAAGTCAATTCTGACTTAAGTGCTTTTGACACAGAAGAAAACAGCAGAATTTCTACTGAACTAGTTCTTGATGGTGAGTCTAGAATGGAAACAATGGACGAATTATACTGTACGTGCGTGTTTGGTTTTTGGGAGCAGCCTACCCTCAGTAAGTGAACTCTCAGATACCATAGCGACAGTTGACAACAACATCTAAGGGGTTAAATGTCTGTGATTGAAGTTGCTACCAATCATGGACACTGCTAGTGGGTGTTGGCTGTGTAACATAGCATGTCATTTGCTGGCTATGGCAGCCCCTCAAACTATGAGTGGCTCCATCTTTAAAGACCTGATTTATGCTATATATGTACGCCAGATGCTGAGCCGGGTTTGAATGGAACTTTTACAAAAATGAATGACTTTAGTGGTCGGTGCAATTGGGCATAAGTGTTGGGAATAGCCCTTTAACTTGTTCACTGCCCTAGACCACCAGGAAGTAGGACATTAACATTTTTTTACCCTTGACCACCCTGAATTTTAACCCTTTCATCATGACCGCCTTACGTTTATATACTTCGGCAGTGGGACTTAATGTACTGTACAGTACATGTACTATAGTATGCGCCTTAGCTGCCGGTTGCCTGCGGTTTTAAACTGACTGTGGCAGAACTCCATAGTAACATAGTGTAATTCTCATAAACTCTGCTAATGCATTGGAGTCTGTGAGAGGAGCAATCTAATGATTGTTTGCCATAGTTTCCTAGGGCTAACTATAAAAAATTGTACAAAATGAAAAAAAGTTTTTAAAAATTAAAGTCACCCCCTTTCCCCAAAATGAAAATACATAAACAACTAAAAAAATAAACATTATGGGTTTTGGGGCCTGCAAAAACGCCCGTACTATTAAAATATAGAGATATTTATCTCATAAGTCGAAACGGAAAAAAAGTGAAAATGGCCAAGTCGCTTCAGCTCCCAAATAAAATGTAATAAAAAGTGACCAAAAAGTCATACACACCCCGAAATAGTATCAATGATAGGTACAGATCGCTCTGTGATCCATCACACAGCTTAGTACACTTAAAAAGAAAAATATGGGGGGAAGCATATGGTAATGCAAATAATTTTTTTTTTTTAAAACCCATAAAACTATGGTGGAATTGTGTTTTTTTTAAAATAATTCCACCCTATTTGGAATTTTTTTTCATTCTTCCCCCCACATTGCATGCTCGTGCAACTCGTCCTGCAAAAAACAAGCCCTTGTACGGCTATGTGAATAGAAAGATAAAAAAGCTATGGCTTTGTTTGGAAAGGCTGGGAATAATTAAGGGGTTAAAGAGTAACGGAAACCATTGTAAAAAAAAAGAAGGGGCAGAAAAGCTTCTCAGAGCAGGTTTAGTTACCCTTTTTCAGTAATCTCTAACTAGAGCCAGCATTGAGGGGGGCAAACTGGGTAATTGCCCAGGGCCCCCACCCTCTAAGGGGGCGCCCTGCATTAGTGGTGTTGAACATCAGGGCAGGCATCGTTACTGAAGAGTTAGAACTCTGGTTCTGTGGCTTAGGAGTCCCTGCTCTATGTCCATATATGGAGTCAGAGCTTCTTGGAGTCCCTTCTCTCCATATATGGCGTCAGTGCTATGTAGATAAAGGAATATTCCCAAGCATTGTCAGTATGCTTGGGGAGGGCTGTGTATAAGTGTTAGCCTATATGATTAAATGCTTCTGCCAGGATTCGAACTCACAACCAAATACATTAAAGGCAAAACCCATAACCACTGAGCTATAGCGCTCAATGTTAACCTGCCGTAGAAAAACCTCATAGTAATTTGTCATGTAGTAGGTATTCATATACATCAGAAGTATCATTATATATTTTTTTAGTAATTGTAAAAATATGTATGGCACAAAATAAATATGTCATTAATAAACAAAAATATACAAAATGATACCTCTGATAGATATGAATGCATAATACATGTAATACTATTACTTAGATTTTTAGCCATGATATATTTTCCGCAGTTTAATATGGAGCTCTGTAGCTCAATGGTTAATGTTCTTGCCTTTAATGTAGATAGCTGTGAGTTCAAATCCCAGCAGAAACATTTAACCCTTAGGATACCAGCGCCATACATGTGCGGTGCAGAAATGTGGGACGGAAATCCCAGTGCAGTACAAGTATGGCGTGTTGATTGGGCAGGTGAAGGAGCTGCGCTCTCCCGATCAGAGGCAGGGTCTGGCTGTCTCTGATATCCAGAACCCTGCTGTATGCGCCAGCATTAGTGAAATCACCGATGCCGGCGCATTAACCCTTGCATGGCCACGTTCAGCGCTGAACGCGGCACGTGCGGTATCCTCAAGGGTACCGGTGTCCATGGGGTCCCCGCGCTGCTGTGACGGGGACCCCATGCAGGGAAGGCAGCCCGATGCCTTCCTTAGGCATCGTGGCTTCCTTCCGGGAGATTATGTGAGATTCAGCCCCTTGGATTTCACAGGCAAGCAGGCTTTAAGTATATTACATTGATTAATACACATACAGCCAATGCACCACAATAAAAAAGTATTGTGATGCATTGTAAAGGGATCAGATAAATGCTCTATAAAAATACCACATGACCTAACGCCCCAGATGAACACCGTCAAAAGCCATTTTTTGTCAAGTTATTATGACATAAAGTCGTAATTGTTTAGGGCATGGTTTGCAATGCACTGTACCTATTTTCTGGCTTTTACCTGGCATGGCATTCCCTAGTAGAAAGTGGGAAAAAGATCTTCAGCTACATGACTTTATTTATGTGTATCTATATGTATATATGTGCAGTGATCAATAAAACTGTCATTGTTTTTTTTATTTGGGGGTGGGGTGTTCTGTTTATATGCTTTCAATTTGTGTGATCAGAACGCCTCAAAGAAAATTCTTATTTCTGCAGAACGCTGTGAAGAAAGCTATGAATCACAAGTCAATTCTGCCTTAACCCCGTAAGCCTTATTTCACCTTAAGGAGCAGGCCATTTTTTGCAAACCTGACCAGTGTCACTTTATGTGGTGATAACTTTTTAATGCTTTTACTTTTGCAGGCTATTCTGAGATCGTTTTTTCGTCACATATTGTACTTCATGACACTGGTAAAATGGAGTAAAAAAATTTCATTTTTATTTTTATTTATAAAAAAAATACCAAATTTACCAAAAATTTAGAAAAATTAGCAATTTTCCAATTATCAATTTCTTTATTTCTATAATACATAGTAATTTGGGATGTCCCGATACTAGTATCGGTATCGGGACCGATACCGGCATTTTCACGAGTACTTGTACTCGTGAAAATGCCGCCTATACCGCTGCCGATACCGGAAGTTCCGGTCCGGCAGCTTAGACCTAACCTGCCCAGTCCCCCTCAGGTCAGGCGCTCAGTCCCTACATGCTCCTCCTGCCCCGCCTGCCTTCTTCATTCATAAAAGTGGGCGGAGCGAGCAGGCGGGACATGAGGCGCATGGAGGAACTGAGAGCTCAAGCTGCCCAATTCCTCCAAGCACCTCACGTCCCTCATGCGCGCTCCGCCCACTTTATGAATGTAGAAGGCGCGCAGGGCAGGAGGAGCATGGAGGGACTGAGCGCCTGATCGAAGGGAGACCGCATCAATAGTTAGTCATTCCGGCCACTTTAATAAAGATTAAGTTTAGGTCAATAGTGTATGGGGGATCTCTGGATGACACTGTGGGGGATCTCTGGATGACACTGTGGGGGATCTCTGGATGACACTATGGGGGTCTGTGGATGACACTAATGGGGGATCTGTGGATTACACGTATATAGCATAATATGCTATATATGTGTCATCCAGAGATCCCCACAGTGTCATCCAGAGATCCCCACAGTGTCATCCAGAGATCCCTCCCATAGTGTCATCCAGAGATCCCCCATAGTGTCATCCAGAGATCCCCCATAGTGTCATCCAGAGATCCCCCATTAGTGTCATCCAGAGATCCCTCCATTAGTGTCATCCAGAGATCCCCCATTAGTGTCATCCAGAGATCCCCCATTAGTGTCATCCAGAGATCCCCCATTAGTGTCATCCAGAGATCCCCCATTAGTGTCATCCAGAGATCCCCCATTAGTGTCATTCAGAGATCCCCCCATTAGTGTCATCCACAGATCCCCCATAACAGCTTCATCCACAGATCCCCATAACAGCGTCATCCACAGATCCCCCATAACAGCGTCACCCACAGATCCCCCATAACAGCGTCATTCACAGATACCCAATAACAGTGTCATCCACAGATCCCCCATAACAGTGTCATCCACAGATCCCCCATAACAGTGTCATCCACAGATCCCCCATAACAGCGTCATCCACAGATCCCCCTTAACAGCGTCACCCACAGATCCCTCATAACAGCGTCATCCACAGATACCCCATAACAGTGTCATCCACAGATCCCCCATAACAGTGTCATCCACAGATCCCCCATAACAGTGTCATCCACAGATCCCCCATAACAGTGTCATCCACAGATCCCCCATAACAGATCCCCCTGGAGGCACATTGGTTGGAAAACACTATTATATTCCCATTTATCAATTTATTAACACTTGTACAAAGGAAAAGAAAAGCCGTTGTCCATAGCAACCAAATTCCAGCTTTAATTTTTTTCATTGCTATCGGCAACTGTGCCGCTATTTATACGAGGTATCGGTAATTGGTATCGGCGAGTACTTAAATAAAAGTATCGGTACTCGTACTCGGTCTTAAAAAAATGGTATCGGGACATCACTAATAGTAATACCTACAAAAATAGTTATTAATTTACATACCCCATATGTCTACTTCATGTCTGGATCCTTTTGGGAATGCCATTTTATTCTTGGGGGACGTTACAAGGCTTAGAAGTTTAGAAGCAAATCTTGGAAATTTTCACAATTTTCAAAAACCCATTTTTTTGGGGACCAGTTCATGTTCGAAGTCACTTTGTGAGGCTTACATAATATAAACCACCCAAAAATGACCCCATTTTAGAAACTACACCCTTTAAGGTATTCAAAACTGATTTTACAAACGTTGTTTTCCCTTTAGGTGCTCATTTTAACCCATTTTTTCCACTAACAAAGCAAGGGTTAACAGCCAAACAAGACTGAATCTTTATTGCCCTGACTGTTGTTTACAAAAACAACCCATATGTGGTCGTATTCTACTGTACGGCCACACGGTGGGGCGTAGAGGTAAAGGAGTACCGTGTGGTTTTTGGAAGCAGATTTTTTGGACCGGTTTATTTACACCGTGTCCTATTTCAAGCCCCCCCGATGTACCCCTACAGTAGAAAGTCCCTAAAAGTGACCCCATCTAAGAAAGTACACCCCTCAAGGTATTCAAAATTGATCTTACAAGCTATGTTAACCCTTTAGGTGCTTCACAAGAGTTATTGGCAAATGGAGATGAAATTTGAGAATTTAATTTTTTTTTTGCCAAATTTTCCATTTTAACCCATTTTTTCCACTAACAAAGCAAGGGTTAACAGCCAAACAAGACTGTATCTTTATTACTCTGACTCTGCCGTTTACAGAAACACCCCATATGTGGTCGAACACCACTGTACGGCCACACGACGGGGCGTAGAAGGAAAGGAGCGCCGTGTGGTTTTTGGAAGGCTGATTTTTATGGACCGTTTATTTACACCGTGTCCTGTTTCAAGCCCCCCAATGCACCCTTGTAGTAGAAACTCCCTAAAAGTGACCCCATTTTGGAAACTACGGGATAAGGTGGCAGTTTTGTTGGGACTTTTTTTAGGGTACATATGATTTTTGATCGCTCTATATTATATTTTTGTGAGGTAAGGTTACAAAAAATTAAAATTCTGAAATTTCATCTCCATTTGCCATTTATTGTTGAGGAACACCTAATAAAGTTTGTAAAATCAGTTTTTAATACCTCGAGGGATGTAGTTTTTTAGATGGAGTCACTTTTAGAGAGTTTCTACTCTAGGGGTGCATCAGGGGGCCTTCAAAAGGTGGTGTCAATAAAAAACGCCATGAAAATTAGCCTTCCAGAATCCATGTCGATCCTTTTCTTTTGCACCCTGCCTTTTAGTGATACAGCAGTTTACGACCACAAATATGGCGTTTCTGTCAACTGCAGTATCAGGGTAATAAATAATAAGTTTTGTTTGGCTGTTAACTCTTGCATTTTTACCGGTAAAGATGGATTGAAATGGAAAAGTGCCAAAATTTACTGTTTTGGCACCGGTTTTAAATATTTTTTTTGGACCGGGTTAATCTAAGGGGTTAGGTCATGGGGTATTTTTATAGGGCAGATTATTATGGATGCGGCGATTTATAATTTGTCTACTTTTTTAACAATTTTTTTGTTTAACACTATATTATCTTATTGGAAGCAAACTAAAAAAATGTAACTATCTACACAGTCTTCGGTAGGGGCTCATTTTTTGCGGGATGAGGGGACGCTTAAACACCCTTAATGACCAGACCACTTTTTACAATTCTGCACTACACTACTTTCACCGTTTATTGCTCCGTCAACTTACCACCCAAATGAATTTTACCTCCTTTTCTTCTCACTAATAGAGCTTTCATTTGGTGGTATTTCATTGTTGCTGACATTTTTACTTTTTTTGCTATTAATAAAAATGTAACGACATTTTTGCAAAAAAAATGAGATTTTTCGCTTTATGTTGTAAATTTAAAAAAAAAAAATACATTTCTATATAAATTTTTCTATTAATTTATTGTTCTACATGTCTTTGATAAAAAAAAAATGCAATAAGTGTATATTTATTGGTTTGGGTAAAAGTTACAGCGTTTACAAACTATGGTGCAAAAAAGTGAATTTCCGCATTTTGAAGCAGCTCTGACTTTCTGAGCACCTGTCATGTTTCTTCAGGTGCTAGAATGCCAGGAAAGTATAAATACCCCCCAAATGACACCATTTTAGAAAGAAGACACCCCAAAGTATTCGCGGAGGGGCACGGTGAGTTCATGTATCATTTCATTTTTTTTCACAAGTTAGCGGAAAATGACACTTTCTGAGAAAAAAAAATAATAATAAAGTTTCCATTTCTGCTAACTTCTGGCAAATAAAAATAAAAAATCTCCTACGGACTTACTTTGCCCCTCAGTAAATACCTTGGGGTGCCTACTTTCCGAAATGGGGTCATTTGTGGGGTGTGTTTACTGTTCTTGTATTTTGGGCGGGGCTAAATTGTCTAAGTCTAAAGGCACTAGTTGGACATTACGCCCTTTTACACACCTAGACTGCAAAAACGTGTCGCTCATGTGGTATCACCGTACTCAGGAGAAGTAGGGCAATGTGTTTTGGGGTGTATTTTTACATATACCCATGCTGGGTGAGAGAAATATCTCTGTAAATTGACAACTTTAAATAAAAATTTTTAAAAAGTTGTCGTTTACAGCGATATTTCTCACACAAAGTATGGGTATATATAAAAATACACCTAAAACACATTGCCCTACTTCTCCTGAGTACGGCGATACCACATGTGTGCCACTTTTTAGCAGCCAAGATGCGCAAAGGGGCCCAAATTCCCATGAGTACCTTTAGGATTTCACAGGGCATTTTTACGCATTTGGATTCTCACGCTTTAGGGCCCCTAAAATGCCAGGGCAGTATAAATACCCCACATGTGACCCCATTTTGGAAAGAAGACACCCCAAGGTATTCTGTGAGGGGCATTGCGAGTACACAGAATTTTTATTTTTTTTGGCACAAGTTAGCGGGAATTGATATATTTATATATTTTTTTTTACCCAGTCTCATAGTCCACTAACCTGTGACAAAAAATAAAATTTTACATGAACTCACCATACCCCTCACGGAATACCTTGGGGTGTCTTCTGCCCTGGCATTTTAGGGGTCTCTGCAATCATTACACGTATGGCCAGCATTAGGAGTTTCTGTGATTCTCCTTATATTGAGCATACGGGTAATGAGATTTTTTTTTTCCGTTCAGCCTCTGGACTGAAAGAAAAAATGAACGGCACAGATTTCTTCATTCGCATCGATCAATGTGGATGAAAAAATCTCTGCCAAAATCAGTGACTGCGGTGTGGTGGGCTGGGCGCTAACTACCTAACAAGTAGCTAACAAACTGGCGGTGATAAGGGACCCTTATGCCCCATTCACATGTCCGCAATTCTGTTTGCGGAACGGAATTGCGGACCCATTCAGATCTATAGAGACAGACTTTGTCCCGCTCGGATCCAGAATTGCGGGTCCGCACTTCCGTGTCTCCACTTCCGTTCCGCAAAAATATAGAACATGTCCTATTATTGTCCGCAATTGCGGACAAAAAAAGGCATTTTCTATATAGTTCTGGCAATGTGCGGATCTGTAACATGCGGAAAGCACATTGCTGGTGTCCGTGTTTTGCTGATCCGCAAAACACATATGGACGTCTGAATGGAGCCTTACAGGGGGGTGATCAGGGAGTCTATATGGGGTGATCAGGGGTTAATAAGTGACGGGTGGGGGGGGGGCGGTTGTAGTGTGGTGCTTGGTGGTACTTTACATAGCTACCTGGTCCTCTGGTGGTCGATCCCAGCAAATGGGACCACCAGAGGACCAGGTATATCAGACGCTGTTAACAAAACAGCGTCTGATATACCTGTTTGATTTCATTTATTTTACTTCTACAGGCTGCCAGCGATTGATCATCACTGGCAGGCTACAGTGTAATTTCCCTGTTTTGCCAGCGCTCAGGAACAGTACAAAAGAGTTGTACAAGGCAACCTGTACCAAGTAAAGCGCAACTTTTTTGTACCATGTCCGGGTTTTGCGCATGGCATTATATGGCTTGAGGACTTGATCAGAGAGATTAACTCCTCCCATATAGTCAACGATACAATCGGGCTTGAGGACCGTTGCTGTGGTACCTCGCACAGGGACAGGGGAGATGCCGTCACCATGGATTGTGGACAGCATAAGGACATCCATCTTGTCCTTATATCTGACCAGCAACAGGTTTTCACTGGTAAGGGCATGGGTCTCATCCCTGGGGATAGTTACCTGGAGGGGGACGGTAGGGAGGCCGTGCTGACTTTTTCGCAAGGTCCCACAAGCGGACGTGGATTCAGCGGCGAGGGACTTGAACAAGGGAATGCTAGTATAAAAGTTATCCACGTACAGGTGGTAACCCTTATCTAGCAGTGGGTACATAAGGTCCCACACAAGTTTCCCGCTAACACCCAGAGTGGGGGGACATTCTGGCGGTTCAGTACGGGAATCTCGCCCCTCGTACACACGAAACTTGTAAGTGTACCCTGAGGTACTCTCACAAAGTTTGTACAGCCTCACGCTAGAGTTGTTTCGGTACCAAAATTTAGATTCGGTATCGATACCATAAAAAAGTATTGCGATACTCGATACCACGCGGAAAAAAAAACGCCAAAAAAATCTGCGTGCATTCCACATTTTATGGAACCACCGGCTCATAATACAACAGTCCTATCCTACTTTGTTACGGCGACTAAAAGAAAATGGCGAATCGTGCATTTTTTTTTTTTACGGCGTTCACCGCATAAAAGTGGATTTTTTAATAGTTTGGACTTTTGAAACGCGGCGATATGTAATATTTTATTTATTGTTTATATTTTATATGTAAAATTGGGAAACTTTTTTTTCTTTTACAGTTTATTTATTAACCATTTCCCCCTTAGGGGCTAGAACCTGGGATATTCTCATCCTATTCACCCTAATAGAGCTCTATTAGGGTGAATAGGATCTCACTCTCCCTGCTGCCCTGTGCTCTGTGCACACAGCAGCAGGGAGCAGACTATGGCAGCCAGGACTTCAGAAGCGTCCTGGTTACCATTACACTGCTGGTGCTCCGATCACTGCCACTGCCACCAATGAGAAGGAGGTGAGGGGACCCTGTGGCCACTGCCACCAATGCTTTTATTACTGGGGGGAGGGAGGGAGGAAGGGGGGGATGGGGAGCCACACTGGCCACCAATGTTTTAATACAGGGGACGGAGGGGGGGCGGGAGCACTGGCCAGCAATGCCTAGTACCGTTTCATATATAAATGCAGGCAGAAGACACACGCTGCATTGGTGGCTAGTGCTCCCGTCCGCCCCGCCCCTCTCCCTCTATTGGTTGCAGCGACAGCACAGGGGGAGGGAGAGACTGCCTCCTTCTCCCTGTGCTGCCGAGGAGAACATGGCCGCGGTGAGACCAGCGCAGCCACACTCTCCTATACTGGGCTGTGCAGTAGCGCAGCCCAGTATCGATAAAATACTAATCCTGGTATCGAGCTCGATACCAGAGAAAAGTATCGATTGGGTATCGAAAGTTCGATACCCGAAACAACCCTACTTCACGCCATACCTCGCCCGCTTTGAGGGAACATACTGGCGTAATAGAGGCATTTCCAGAGGGCCTTAGCCGAGAACGTCCGGCAGGCCATAGGGGAGTGCGTGTGTATGTGCGTGCGTGAAAAACTTTATTTAGTGTGCGTGTGTGTGGGGGCACGGTTGTTCCCGACTTTTCCCTAAAGCTAACAGGAAAAAAAAAAAAAGAACTAACTATAAAAAAAAAGAGAGCCATAAAATGTATTAAGGGTTAAAAAAAAATGCAAACTCGCTGATCAGCCGCCTGGCGCTAATTAGCCCCCAAAAAAGATGGAGGGGGGTGGGGTGGGGGTATAAGGGGGCAAACTGCAGCACCCTTGGGGGGTCTACGTTCACACAGACACCCTAAGAGGGTGATGCAACACTCAAAAAGAAAAAAAAATTAACCCTAGACTCTCCCTAACTCTCCCTGCCTGAACTAAAGCTTTCCCTAAGGTACCTGCAAGTGCCAGAAGGCACTCTGGATGGGCACAGAAGGGTGCTGGGGGGGGGGGTGAAGGCTGGGTGCTGGGGTCCCAATGAGCAGCAGGCTTTTCTCCCCTCGCTCCTCCGACGCAAAATGGGTCCTTAAGTACCAGGACACCATGATGTACCGGTACGTCATGAGTGCTCAAGAGGTTAAAGAGGTTATCCGGTCCAAAAATTAAAATTATTTTTATATGCTCCTAAAAGGAACCCCCAAAAATCTGGGGGGGGACAGCATTTTTGCTTGCCGGGTATATTCTTATTCAGTAAACTGCGAGTTGTTTATATCGTTAAATTTTAAGTGTGTGTGTGTGAAAAATCTCTTATATATAATTTACTTACAGTTCTGAAGACTCAGGGGTGCTGGCTGGCTTGGCCAGGCAGAAGGAGTGTGGAAGACTCTGGGCAGCTGGGCTCCGGGCTGGAAGTGGTCACAAAAAGAAAAAAATATTTTTCATTACACCTCAGGTCAGACCACCAATCGGACCCCCAATGTTAATCAGACCTCAGCTAACAGCCCCAATAAGATCCCCAATGTCAATAAGACCTCAGATCACACCTCAGCTGGACCCCAATATGAATGACCCCCCAATCAGACCTCAGATAAGAGCCCCATGCCTCATAGCAGCCCCCAGTGCCTCTCCAGTAGCCCCCAGTCCCTCTCCAGCAGTCCCCAGTGCCTCTTCAGCAGTCCCCCCAGCGCCTCTCATCAGCCAGTAATAACAGCCCCCCCAATCATGTGCCAGTATTAACAGGCCCCCCAATTATGTGCCAGTAATAACAGCCCCCCCCAATCATGTGCCAGTAATAACAGCCCCCCCCCTATTATGTGCCAGTAATAACAGGACCCCCTCATTGTGTGCCAGTAATAACAGCCCCCCCAATCATGTGCCACTAATAACAGGCCCCCCCAATCATGTGCTAGTAATAATAGCCCCCCCAATCATGTGCCAGTAATAACAGCCTCCCAATCATGTGCCAGTAATAACAGGCCCCCCCAAATCATGTGCCAGTAATAACACCCCCCCCCAAATCATGTGCCAGTAATAACAGCCCCCCCCAATCATGTGCCAGTAATAACAGGCCCCCCCTAATCATGTGCCAGTAATAACAGGATCCCCCCCATTATGTGCCAGTTATAACAGGGACATCCACAGTGCCCCCATAACAGTGACATCCACAGCTCCCCCATGAGAGTGACATCCACAGCGCCCCCATAACAGTGACATCCACAGCTCCGCCATAACAGTGACATCAACAGTGCCCCCATAACAGTGACATCCACAGCGCCCCCATAACAGTGACATCCACAGCTCCCCCATAACAGTGACATCCACAGCTCCCCCATAACAGTGACATCCACAGCGCCCCCATAACAGTGACATCCACAGCTCCCCCATATCAGTGACATCCACTGTGCTCCCATAACAGTGACGTCCACAGTGACTCTTCTCAAGTAGATTTAACTCTTTTCAAGGCCTGTGCTGCATTGATTATTAAGATGGTTGTCGGCAACCACTAACTTTTAGCTAATAAATGACACACCGCTGAAATCAGCATTTCTGTCACTATGATGACAGGTTCCCTTTAACATGGAGCTCTATAGCTCAGTGCTTGAGGTTCTTGCCTTTGATGGTGGAGAGTTCAAATCCCAGCAGAAACATTTAAAAAATAAAGGCTAAATCAAAATTAAAGGCTAAGGACACCTTTGTGCCATAAAAATCAATAACCCCATATCTTACTGTAATGCAGCACATGATAAAATTGCACTTGTTTGTTTACTTTTATCAGCTTTGCTTCACATGCACTCAGAAATGCTCTTATAGAGATTTACTCATGTCTCCTAAGGCAGTGTGGGTGTTCCTGTTGATTTCACATGCACAAGCTCTGCTGCCCCGCCCCTGAATCCTGTTGCATCAGGGATACCCAACCTGCGGCCCTCCAGCTATCAGGGAATGCTGGAAGTTGTAGTTTTGCAAGAGCTGGAGGGTCGCAGGTTGGGCATCTCTGTGTTACATAGCTCAGCTATCAGCCACTTGTATGTTACAGTTTGTAATTAGCAGATGTTTATCACTTTCCATTCTGTAGAAAGTGCATTATTTGTAGACAGCAATAGACATCTTCTGCTTTTTCATCTCATTCACAGACCCTTTTTTTCAAGCTATGAGCTGAAACTTTGTGACTAGTGTTCAGCAAACTTGTGTTTCAAGTTCGACGTACAAGGTTCGGGTTATCTAAGAACTCCGTTATGGATTTCACTACCACGGACCATGGTTTGTGGTGGCGGAATCCATAACGGAATTCTTAGAGGCATGCACCTCCATATCTATATTTGGCCTGCTGTGCTGCCATTGTCATAAATATATATATATATTATATATAATATATATAAATATATATATATTATATATAATATATATAAATATATATATATATATATTATATATAATATATATAAATATATATATATATATATATATATATATATATATTATTACTCCTGCAGTATATATATCTTTTGCTAGAGGTAGTTGTGTGTGTATGTATATATACACTTTTTATGAGGCAAGGTAATCAAAATATGGCTGTTCTGGTACAGTTTTTATTTTTTGCTTTTCAAAGTGTTTACCTGACAGGGTAGATCATGTGATATCTTTATAGAGCAGGTCGTCACGGATGTGGCGATACGTAATATGTCTGTTTTTTATTTTTGGGGGGGTTTTACACAATCCATTAGAAAACGTGGTGTGGTGTTTAACAAGCAGGATATGCTCAACCCATATGCAGTTGTGCATGTATATAGGGGAGCACATCGTGCACTTGTAGTCCGTTGCTAGGGGCAATCAACAGCAAAAAATGCATACAATGGAAGATGCCAGCAACGGACTACGAGTACCACAATAACCATCCTACATACGATAACGATAATGTGGATGTGGAGAACAATCAAAAACATAACCATAGCAAAAGCAGGTGCACTCTGCGGTAATACTAAACCCTCACACTGATAAAATTGAGAGGTTAGATCGACATATCCTACTAGGAGGACATGTCTTAAACTCGGACACCACGACAAGTTCTCTCAAGTAGCCCGAGGCCCTACCACTCAACCTACCTGTGCCGTATGGGTGATACCAGGGGCCGTTGGGCATTATGGGAGCGTAAGGCCTGACTGACAAAAAGCTCAAAAGTGAACTCAAGCATAAAAGGATGCTTGCAATGGGAGGTGGGAGGTGACTGTGAGCCCCACCCGAGACCAGCTGATATGGCCCAGAGCCTGCCAGGTGCACCTGAATGTAGCCTGTAGATGAAAAGCAGCTACATTTAAATTGGAGTTTATACACCTCCAAACATATTATACAAACCATTAGAAAACGTGGTGTGGTGTTTAACAAGCAGGATATGCTCAACCCATATGCAGTTGTGCACAATCAAAGAATTTTTGAAAAAAAAATCATGTTTTTGTGTCTCCATTTTCTGAAAGCCATATATTTTATATTTTTTTTGGCGATTGTCTTAGGGTCTCATTCCCTAAGACTCCCTTGGGCCGCCGGCGGGTATCCGCTCCGGGCCCCTCCGGACCCCAGTGTGCGGTCGGCCACGACTTTCTAATTCAGGCCTGGCTCAATAGGATGTGCAGGCCGCTATTCAGCGCCTCCCTTCAGAATGCAAGGGACGGGGCTAAGCTTCCCGCCGTGACGTAGGGGGAAGAGCCTTGATTTAGTATCCTGCGGATCCACTCAGTGACACGCTTCTTCTGGGAACACAGGGTCTGGCATCTTTTGCAAGCTGGTAGAAAGTTTTCTATCTCTCTTCAGCCTTGAGACCAGTAGCTAGTTTCGTTAGGCAACCATGCCTGAACCCACAAGCGAACCCCGCATGCCCCCAGCCATTACTTATTATGCGTGCACTATATGCAAAATTAAGTTCCCCCGCGTCCAGCCGGACTCTGTATGTTCTGCATGCTGTGCGTCCAGACAGGTTCTGCCCCCTCATCCTGCGCAACCGCATGACCACCCTGACCGTGGGGAACCAGACTGGGTCCGTACCCTATCCCGGGCAGTGGAGGACCTCGCAAATATTTCCCAATCCACCCTCTCCCTCATGGGTCGTTTGGTTGATAAATTCCCACCTGCGCAGTCTGCACCTTCATTGGGCGAGAGCTTAAGGGACAGACCTTCGCACAAGCGGCCCAGAGCAGGACATCATTCCTCCTCTAACGCCTCTGTATCACCTCCCCTTCTTTCTGACGGGGAGATTGGTGACTCAGACTGATATGGATCCGAAACAATCTTACAAGATTGCTTCCATGGTAGACAGCCTAGTTACTGCTGTCCGTGACACCTTCCTGGTGCAGGATGACTTGCCCTCCACGAGCCACCAGGGTGTGTTTTTTATCTGCTCCAGACAAGTTCCCAAGGCTTTCCCCTTACATGACAACTTTCCGGTTGTCATTGCCAAAGCGTCGAACCATCCAGATCGTCGCTTTACTGCGTCTAAGCGGTTTGATCTACTTTATCCCTTTCCGGCGGATTGTGTAGCTAAGTGGTCCTCTCCTCCCAAGCTGGATCCTCAAGTCGCACCTCTAACCAAAAATGCCACTATTCCTGTAACTGATGGCTCATTCCTCCAGGACTCCGTCGATCGACGTATGGAGTTTGTTGCTAAGTCCATTTTTGCAGCAAGTGGCTCAGCACTTCGTCCCATTTCTGCCTCCGCCTGGGTGGCTAAGGCGGTCTCAGAATGGGCACTCCGGTTAAATCAGGACTTGGCTGCGTACCTCCCTCTAGCTGAGCTCCAGTCCTTGGTCCTGCAAATTTCACAGGCGGGGAAGTACCTCTGTGAGGCTTCCTTGGACACGGGTGCACTGGTTTCCCGCTCATCGGCTCTCGCGGTGACCTTACGGCACGAACTCTGGCTTAAGGTGTGGGCAGCGGATTCGTCGTCAAAGCGTTCTCTTTCAGGACTTACTTTTTCCAGCTCCCGATTATTCGGGGCCTGGTTGGACGAAATTATCTCTGAGGCTACGGGTGGCAAAAGTACCCACCTCCCACAGGGCAGATCCAAGCGCATGTTTCGCGCTAGGTCGTCAAATGCCCGGGCCCATTCCTTTCGCTGCCTCTCGGGTACACGTCCGGCAGCAGGAGTCCCTCCCAGATCCTCCACGCAAGACCAGCGAAAGAAGCCATTCTTTAGTACACAACCTGCCTGGCCCCGCGAGCACAGCCGCCGGTCCCTCGACCAGCAAGGAATTTTCCGCATTAAGGCGCTCTTGGGTGGGGTGTCGCCTCCTCCTGTTTCATGGAATTTGGCGGGCCCACATCACAGACGCATGGGAGCTCAAAATCGTTACCTCGGGTTACAAGATCGAGTTTGCTTCCCCTCCTCCTGAACGATTCTTTCTGTGCCAGGTCGGGCCGTCGTCTTTTTCCAGGTCATTCACTCGCTCGAAGTGTGATCTCCCCGGTTACTGTGGCGGAACAATTCACAGGTTTTTATTCAAAACTGTTTGTGGTCCCCAAGGAAGAGGGGTCTGTCCGCCCGATTCTGGACCTCAAGTTGCTGAATCGGTTCTTCCAGATTTAACACTTCAGAATGGAGTCCCTTCGGTCCGTGATTGCTTCACTGGACCGAGGTGAATTCCTTTCTTTTATAGACATTTGGGACGCGTACTTATATGTCTCCATCGCCCCGGCGCATCAGGGCTTCCTCCACTTTGCAGTAGGGCCCCATCACTACCATTTCGTCGCCCTTCCCTTTGGCTTGGCAACAGCACCACGAGTCTTCACGAAAGTACTCGCTCCCCTCCTTACTGTTCTTCGTACCAGGGGCATCACCCTGGTTCCCTATCTGGACGATATTCTGGTCAAAGCAGTGACCTTCGGTCAGAACGAGGACAACCTGCTTATCGCTCTAGATACCCTGACACAGTCTGGCTGGGGAACTTCCAGAAGTCATCCCTCCAGACGGATCATGATCCTTGACACGGACGCGGCGTTAGTTCGCCTCCTTCTGTACAACTGGCTAGCCCTTCGGCAGTCGGTCCGTCTTCTACTCCGGCGCAGGTGCCCTTCAATTTGATGTTGCATGCAGGTGGTCCTGGGTGCAATGGTGGACTCCTTCGAGGCGGTTTTGTCATCCGTGGTCCGTCACATCGTCCTGTCCCCAGGGGTGCGTTCGGCACTCAAATGGTGGCTCTCAGCCCCAACCTTAGAGTTGGGGAAATCCTTTCTCCCACTCTCATGGACGGTCATCACCACCGATGCCAGTCTTCAAGCTTGGGGGGGAGTCTTCCCGCCCCGGACAGTCCAAGGCTTATGGTCTCAGTCGGAGTTCAAATTGCCCATCAACATCCTAGAGCTCCGGGCCATTCGCCTTTCCCTTCTGCATTGGACCCCTCTCCTGAAGGGCCGACTAATCCGGATAAAGTCAGAGGACGCCACGGCAGTGGCTTATATTAATCACCAAGGGGGAACCCGCAGGAGTCGGCAAAAATCCTGCGGTGGGTGGAGAAACATGTGCCAGCTCTTTCGTCAGTCTACATCCCGTGAGTGGAGAATTGGATGGCGGATTTACTCAGTCGGACGACCGTGGACCCTGGAGAGTGGTCTCTGCACCCGGAGGTGTTCGAAGCGATCTGTCTCCACTGGGGTCGACCAGAAGTAGATTTGATGATGTCCAGGCTCAACCACAAATTCCCTGCCTTCTTATCTTGCACAAGAGATCCCAAGGCGTGCGCCTTAGACACTCTGGTAGCACTATGGGACAAGTTCTCTCTATTGTACGTGTTCCTGCCTGTTTCTCTCCTGCCCTGAGTCCTACGCAGAATCAGGATGGAGGGCATCCAGACAATCCACATCGCCCCGGACTGGCCCAGTCGCACGTGGTACACCAATATCATCCTTCTTCTAGGAGACACTCCGTGGCCCCTGTTGCTCAGGGTCGATCTTCTCTCTCAGAGACCTGTCTTCCACCAGCATTTAGACTCGCTTTGACGGCGTGGCTGTTGAAACTGCCATTCTGAAGCAGCAAGGTTTCCCTGACATGGTTATCCACACCAGGCCAAGAAACCTGCGTCGTCCAAAAATTATTATAGGACTTGGAGGTCTTTTCTGCGTTTCTGTGAGAATCGTAACCTCCCTCCGCTACGCTTCTCTCTTCCACTATCCTTTCCTTTCTGCAATCAGGTCTGGATTTGGATCTTGCTCTTGGTTCCTTGAAGTGACAAGTTGGCGCTGTCATTTTTTTCCACCGTCCTCTAGCGAGGCAGGACCCGGTTAAGACCTTTCTACGAGGAGTGTCTCACACTTTCCCTCCTTATCGCACCCCTCTCCCCTCTTGGGACTTGATCCTTGTCATTGGTTCACTCCAATCTGCTCCATTGGAGCCTCCATTTCTTTCCTGGAAAGTTGCATTCCTGGTGGCTATCATATCCATCAGGCGAGTTTCAGAATTAGCAGCGTTTTCTTCTAAGGAACCCTTTCTTAATCTGCACCAAAATAAGGCAGTGCTTTGACCGATACCTTCTTTTCAGCTGAAGGTAGTCTCTGCCTTCCATGTCAATGAAGACATTGTTCTCCCTTCGTTTTGCCCCTCTCCCTCAAATCCTAGGGAGCGAGCTCTCCATCAGCTTGATGTAGTTCGGGCTCTGAGTATTTACTAGTCCATTTCTAGCTCTTTCCGCTGTATGGACTCTTTGTTCGTTATTCCTGAATGTCCTCGGTAGGGCTTGGCAGCCTCCAAGCTGACGATTGCCAGGTGAATTCGTTTGGCATTGGTGAGGCATACCGTTCTCGGAGCAAGGCACCACCCCTTGGAATTACGGCCCACTCGAGCAGGGCAATTAGCGCTTCTTGGGCTCATCTCCACTCTGCATCAGCTTCACAGTAGTGTAAGGCAGTGACTTGGTCTTCCTTGCACACGTTCACCAAGTTTTACCAGATGCATTCTTTTGCATCGGCGGACGCTCCTGGGCTGCAAGGTCTTGCAGGAAGCAGTGTCTTATGCTTCCGCGAAGGCGTTTTCCATGGACGTGTTGTTCTTCCCTCCCCGTGGACTGCTTTGGAATGTCCAACGGTCCTGTGTCCCCCAATAATACAAGTGAGAAAACAAGATTTTTGTGGACTTACCTGTTAAATCTCTCTCTCGCTTAGTTCATTGTGGGACACAGCTCCCACCCATTGGTTTTTTTCTACTACTCCTACTGATAGAGATGCTGTAATCAGAGCTATAACGTTTACTTTTGCTGCTCCAAATCAATAGGTTTTGTGCGCACAGAAGAGATGACTTGACGCATGCAGGGTCAATTCAGTTCTTAGCTTTATTGCACAGCACATTCCTATACATAGTGAGGAAGGGGGAGGGGAGAAGTTCATTGTGTAATGTCCTTATTTGGTCAGTAGGTCTACAAGGTATATCACAAATGACCCCTCCAGAGGGGGGTCTTCCAGCATGTGCCTAGACCCTCATGCTGTCCTTTGTTCTTGTCTTCAGGCAACAAGATATGGGAGCCATCTTGATTTCTGAAGAATGATATTCATATATGCACATCTCTATCAATCCCCCCTTGGATAACATTCTTTCCCTAAACCTAACCATCTGTCCCAATGTTTTGAATCCTCTTCTCCAGCTTCCATGACAAGCTATCCCTTGCGAATAGCCTCCCATGACACTGTTACGCATTGGAAAGTCAGATGATCTGTCCCTACCCCAAATTGTCCTTCTGAATGGTGTTATAAAGGGGGAGACTGACAGAGTGTAGTGCACCTTGGTTTTCATCTTTAATTTCATCATAATATTTTCCCATAAGCATCTCTGGGGTAGCGTCAGCCACAGCTTTAGCTAGAATTTCCCTGATACAGGGGATGACACAGCTGACAATTAATGCAAACATTAACAATAAAACCGTTATTATTATACCAATCTGTAGTAGGGTCTGTCTCCAATTTTTACCAGCTCTCAAACCACTCACCCCATGGATTATCTATACCAGAATTCATTTTTAATTCCTTTGTAAAGGAGGTAAGCCCCTTAAGAGCATTCATGACCTAGCCATTTGGTCCTAAATTATCGGGAATTACAGCACAACAGGTCTCACCAATCATTTTACATACACCTCCTTTTTCAGCAAGTAGCATATTTAGGGCCATTCTATTTTGGAATGCCATAACACTAGTGGGTCCTAGCTGTTCTGCTATTCCTTTTAAGGCATCTCTGGCATAGTTTACAAATTTCTGTTGATTATAATAGATAGAATTGATCCAATCCATAATAGTAATTATAGGGATGAGGGATTCAAAACCTGCTGCCACTTGATCTCTAGCTTTGAACTCATCTGGGACCCCCCTTGGGCACTCCTATGGCATCTATGTACACATGAGAATCAAGGCTACCTCTTGGATTCGTTTCCCTTTTCCTTCTTATAATGTTCTTCATCTGGCAGAGAGGGATTAAAATATTCTAATTTGGGGTTTCTCAAAATCTCTATAGTCTTTTTCCAGTCAAGAGGGTTAAATATGTGGAATGGCATCAACACCAAGGCCAAAGACAATTTCCAATTTTGTCCTCAGCTTCATATCCGCACACAACCATATTACATCTCCCAGAGCTTGGGTCTGGTTCCACAAGTGGGTTTAGTAGTCAGTCCCAGTGGTGTTGACCAAAGTTCCACAGTAACCCTTGGGAAATCTACCCAGGGGCTTTCCCTCTGATCCCTCTATCTCAAAACAGGTGTAATTCCCTTTGTATATTATGATGCCTTCTCAAGGTGATAGTGCTTCCTTTAAGATTGGGAATTTCCCTTTCCAAAATTTACATACGGTTTCATTAATAGTCTTATTTACATACAGGCCAATAAAACAGGAATAATGGTTGGGATCTAGGTGGAGGGGTACAGTCCCCAGATGGGGTCTGGCTGTAGAGCAGGTGATACATCCTAACCTATTTACCTGGGACTCCATATATTTCATCCATTCCAACCAAACATTGCTATCAGAGAATCCTGTTTCCACAGCCAAAGTGTCCTCCATGGTATACGGAGCCCTGGCTCGACTCTCCCCTGGGAAAGAGGATTCCCTGATAAGAAGTCAGGCCTCTCTACCCTGGCTTCAAGATCTCCTAATTGGAACTGTAAAAGGGGGGGCGTTAGGGAGACTGCTTCATGTTTGATACCTTCCCAACACATATTTTCCCAGGTCTATTTTCTGTGGGTTCTCTAGGGCCAGAATCAGAGGGTAAAACTCTCCGGGCTTTACCTGTGTCAGATCACACCTTTCTTTCCATGATCTTTCTTTGTCAGAAAAATGCAATCTATCCACCAAAGATTTCCCTTTGTCATCTTTCCGAGACATCCCCTCTGCTGGCCGGTATCCCCAATCTGTTCCGGTATTTGCTATTACATCTCCCCATGAGGAACACTATTCATTTCCCTCTCTGGTTACACAAATGTAACACTGAACTCCCTTTCGCGAATACACCCTTCCTTAATGCATTAATGTACAATTTGCCACTTCACAATAGTGAAACTCAAAGACCTGTATTGTAGCACTAATATTTACCCACAAGGGGTATATAATGAATGCGTCCCCTCATTTAACTCCACCCATCACAATATTAGCAAGAAAAAGCATATCATTTTTGACAAATATCTGGCTCCAAGCCTGGAACCTTCTTGCAATGAGATGCGTGAATCCACGTTTTCTTGTCCTCGAGCTTCACTGAGGTGGGTGTGGTCAGCAGAACCTGGATGGGACCATCAAATCTGGGCTCAAGAGTCTTTCTGACGTACTTCTTCACTAGAACCCAATCTCCTGGTTGAAGGGTATGACTTCCAGGAATCTGGCTGGGATCTGGAAGTGAAGAAAATACTCGAGAATGTAGACCAGTCAGGTGTTTACACAGAGCAGACACGTAGGCAGATAAACAATCATATTGCAAAGCAAGTTCTTGGGGAAATTACTGTCCTAACTTAGGGGCACTACCAAACAAAATCTTGAAAGGGGACAGCTTCTCTTTCCCTCTAGGGGTATGTCTGACACTGAATAGGGCAATAGGAAGAGCCTCTGGCCATGGCCTTGTTGCTATGGTAATAATTGGGACGCTTCCACAGCAGCGCAGTGGCCTGATCAAAGAGGGAGATTCCACCCTCTGTTAACCGCTTAACCTCCGGGACATTGCCATGGCAGCACAGTGGCCCGATGGGAGAGGAATGGAGCTCCCTACCTCTGTTAACCCGTTCCATGTAGCAGTTTCTATATGGTGCAGCATGGAAGGGGTTAAACGTCCAACATCGGTGCCAGTCGCTGCTTAGGCCACCGACCTTCCTGAGACTAGCCAATCAGCGATCACTGGCCTTATTCTACATAATTAAAAAAGTAATCTTTATTTCATTAACCCCTTAAGGACACGGCCCTATTTCACCTTAAGGACCAGGCCATTTTTTCAAAATCTGACCATTGTCACTTTATGTGGTGATAACTTTAAAACGCTTTTTCTTATCCAGTCCATTCTGAGATTGTTTTTTCGTCACATATTGTACTTCATGACAGTGGTAAAATGAAGTCGAAAAATTTCATTTTTATTTATAAAAAAATACCAAATTTACCAAAAATTTTGAAAAATTTGCAATTTTCCAAGTTTCAATTACTCTACTTCTATAATACATAGTAATACTGCCAAAAAAAGTTATTGATTTACATTCCCCATATGTCTACTTCATGTATCGATCATTTTGGGAATGCTATTTCATTTTTTGGGGACGTTACAAGGCTTAGAAGTTTAGAAGCAAATCTTGAAATTTTTCAGAAATTTTCAAAAACCCACTTTTTAGGGACCAGTTCAGGTCTGAAGTCACTTTGTGAGGCTTACATAATAGAAACCACCCAAAAATTACCCCATTCTAGAAACTACACCCCTCAAGGTATTCAAAACTGATTCCGTTTGAATCCATTTTTTCCAGTAACAAAGCAAGGGTTAACAGCCAAACAAAACTCAATTTTTATTGCCCCGATTCTGTAGTTTTCAGAAACACCCTATATGTGGTCGTAAACTGCTGTATGGCCAAACTGCAGGGCGCAGAAGGAAAGGAGCGCCATATGGTTTTTGGAAGGCAGATTTTGCTGGACTGGATTTTTGACACCATGTCCCATTTGAAGCCCCCCGATGCACCCCTAGAGTAGAAACTCCATAAAAGTGACTCCATCTAAGAAACTACGCCCCTCAAGGTATTCAAAACCAGTTTTACAAACTTTGTTAACCCTTTAGGTGTTCCACAAGAGTTATTGGCAAATGGAGATGAAATTTCTGAATTTCTATTTTTTGTTACCTTGTCTCAAAAAAAGTGTAATATAGAGCAACCAAAAATCATGTTTACCCTAGAATAGTACCAACAAAACTGACACCTTATCCCGTAGTTTCCAAAATGGGGTCATCTTTTTTGGAGTTTCTACTGTAGGGGTGCATCAGGGGGGCTTCAAATGGGACATAGTGTCAAAAAACCAGTCCAGCAAAATCTGCCTTCCAAAAACCATATGGCGTTCCCTTCCTTCTGTGCCCTGCCGTTTGGCCATACAGTAGTTTACAACCACATATGGGGTGTTTGTGCAAACAAGAGAATCAGGGCAATAAATATTGAGTTTTGCTTGGCTGTTAACCCTTGCTTTGTTACTGCAAAAATGGATTAAAATGGAAAATTTGCAAAAAAATAGCTGTTTTGGGACTGTTTTTATTTTTTGTTATTTACATAGTTGAACTGACAGGTTAGATTGCGTCATAGACCGCGGGGATCAGAGATCGCACAGAAGCGCTGCAAACCGCAGGTCTGAATTGACCTGCGGTTTGCAGCGATCGCCCATATGGGGGGGTCACAGGACCCCCCTGGGCATTGTAACAAGGTACCTGCTGAATGATTTCAGCAGGTACCTTGTTCCGATCACTGCCAGCTGAGCAGCAGTGATCGGAACAACTCATGACGTACCGGTACGTCATGTGTCCTTAAGGACTCGGGAAACATGCCGTACCGGTACGTCATGTGTCCCAAAGGGGTTAAAGATGGAATAACCTTTGGATGGTAATATATTTTCCTCAAAAAGCATTTTCTATTTTAAAAAATCTGATTTAATTAAAAAAAAATCAGATTTTTTAAAAATCGTAGATTTTTATCCACCCTGTCACAAATACTGAAAAACAGATTGTTTTTTAATAAAAGTTTATGCCAAGTAGAGCAGTGTTTAACGTTAATACAAGTCTGGACTCCATTATTCCTTCATCCAAGTTAACCACCCCTTTTATCCCTGCTTCGGACAACGACGTCTGGGATCCAAGGATATCTAGGTAGGAGCACGTAACACGTGCAACAATACCATCATACAAGACATTGTTGGTCACTCTACACCACTCTGGCAATCCGACCCCTGGGTACCCACAGTACCATCTACAAAGGTGACTCCCAAGTCCTCGTTGCTGCATCACGACTACTTGCTCTGTAAGAAGGACATATATCGTAAAAACCTCCTAAAGGGTAAGGGATACCCCAGACTCTGGCATCTGTCCGTTACAGAGACAAACCCTGTAATGTTGTCTACATGATAAATGACATTTGCTGAAGTAATATAACCCCTTTACGTTTTCATGGTCTTCTTTTTCATTTTCCACTAGTGTATGTCTAGATCTAATTGATGGTGTACTGTAATACATTTCCTATCAAGTTTTCTTGTTATGGTATGCATTTAGCTGTATTTTTAGTTTCTTATATGGTTAAAACAATTGCATAGTTTGGTTTATATTTTTTATTGTACTACATTTTCCTTTTTTTATTCTATGCTATTTGGCTAAATTATGCCTTTTCATATTTAGATGGTTCACAGATTCATCCAAGGAAAAGTGTATATAATCTGCGTGAACGTAGAAATAAAAATTCTCTTCCGGAGGTCAGCCCAGTGGAAATGAATAATAACGGTAAGTAAAAGCTCCTTATCACTTTCTGGTGTCACTTAAACGGAATTGATTTTGGCTACACTAACTATAAAGGCAGCATAACTAGCGACAGGTACCATTAGCAAGCCTTTGGGTCACTATTCTTAACTGCAGCTGGAGCTGTTGAATTCATCGTGTGAAGACAGTCCTGGTATTCTTGAGGTTCTTTCGTTCCCTGCCACTGATTGCTATAATAAAAGTAGGCAGATGATGGGAGGTTCTCATGAATATATTAGGATTCATGGTCTTGTATGATTTATTGTACAGCTCCCATTGACAACCTTTGCCACACATGTATGATGGATGTGGTCTCTTTAAACATGGCACCCACCTTGGTGAGGAGAGAGTACGATAGTTACCAGGTTCCTGTTTCACAGAGCAAACACCTGGGACTAATGTCTACGATCAGCAATATTTCCAGTCGCAGACGACATCTAACCCCTCAGATGTCATCGTCAAATGTGACGATGACATCTGAGTGCTACCTTACAGGGCTGAAATACTCCCCCTAGCGGCAATCGGGGCAGCCGTTCATTTACTCGCTGCCTATCAAGCAGTACTTCATTAACCACTTCACCCCCCTAGCTTAAACACCCTTAATGACCAGGCCACTTTTTACAATTCTGCACTACACTACTTTCACCGTTTATTGCTCCGTCATACAACTTACCACCCAAATGAATTTTACCTCCTTTTCTTCTCACTAATAGAGCTTTCATTTGGTGGTATTTCATTGCTGCTGACATTTTTACTTTTTTTGCTATTAATAAAAATTTAACGACATTTTTGCAAAAAATGACATTTTTCACTTTCAAAAATTTTACACTTTAAAAAAACTACATTTCTATATACATTTTTCTCTAAATTTATTGTTCTACATGTCTTTGATAAAAAAAAAATCCAATAAGTGTATATTTATTGGTTTGGGTAAAAGTTATAGCGTTCACAAACTATGGTGCAAAAAAGTGAATTTCGGCATTTTGAAGCAGCTCTGACTTTCTGAGCACCCGTCATGTTTCTTCAGGTGCTAGAATGTCAGGATAGTATAAATACCCCCCAAATGACACCATTTTAGAAAGAAGACACCCCAAAGTATTCGCGGAGGGGCATGCTGAGTTGATGTATCATTTCATTTTTTTTCACAAGTAAGCGGAAAATGACACTTTCTGAGGAAAAAAATAAAATAAATAAAGTTTCTATTTCTGCTAACTTCTGGCAAAAAATAAAATCTCCCACGGACTCACTATGCCCCTCAGTGAATACCTTGGGGTGTCTACTTTCCGAAATGGGGTCATTTGTGGGGTGTGTTTGCTGTTCTTGTATTTTGGGCAGGGCTAAATTGTGAGCAGCCATGTAAAACCTAAAAGTACTCGTTGGAATTTGGGCCCCTTTGCGCACCCAGGCTGCAAAAAAGTGTCACTTATGTGGTATCGCTGTACTCAGGAGAAGTAGGGCAATGTGTTTTGGGGTGTATTTTTACATATACCCATGTAGGGTGAGAGAAATATCTCTGTAAATTGTCAAATTGTCAACTCTGTTGGATGAAGGACCTGCCGTGAAGTCACATGATCACATGAGTCACATGGTCCACTCAAATGCTTCTATGATTGGACCATGTGACCCTGTGACGTCACCACAGGTCCTCAAGCATCCCAACCATCAAGAGAGAAGACGTTCTGGGGCTCTGCGCGTACAATGGGAGAAGGTAAGTTAACTCTTTATTATTTTTAACCCTCTATAGCCCGGGGAACATTGCATTCTGTAATTAGAATGCGATTATTTTCCCTTATAACTATGTTACTCACAGAAAAAAGATGGACCAACCACATGGATAAGCAACTGACAACACTGGCTAATCCCTCACTCAGATGTTAAAAGCTGAGAGATTCGCCAATATTTCGAATCAGGAACATATCGGAGCCCCTTCAAGCACCACTTCACGGTATCTCAGCATGACATGGGGTCCTACCACTAGACTACCTATGGTGTGTGAACAAGGTCTGAACAGGTATTAAACAGCCTACAGCCCCCGCCTACAGCCCCCTCCCCTGTGTTTATATATTTTCATCCGCACATGTTTTATTTTGTGTAGGATGTTTGTGTGGTGCTTGTGGTTCGCGCCGGTATCCTCCATTGTATGCAATTTTTGCTTGGGATAGCCGTTCGCTGCGAACCACTTGCGGAGGAACTGCCCCCCCAGTTAGAATCACGCCACAGTGTTTGGAGTTTGGAGCAATCCCACCCATTTAGGCCACGTTTATTTCTGTGATTCTTGTCTTATAACTATGTTATAAAGGAAAATAATAACGATCAGGTCCCCATCCCGATCGTATCCTAGCAACCATGCCGGAAAATCGCAACGCATCTGCACATGATTGCGGATGCTTGCGATTTTCCCGCATCCCCATTCACTTCTATGGGGCCTGCGTTGCGTGAAAATCTCAGAATATAGAACATGCTGCGATTTTCACGCAACGCAAAAGTGATGCGTGAAAATCACCGCTCATGTGCACAGCACCATAGAAGTGAATGGGTCCTCCTCACGCATTGCACCCGCGCGGAAAACTCGCCTGTGTGAAAGGGGCCTTAGGATTTCACAGGGCATTTTTAAGCATTTGGATTCCAGACTTCTTCTCAAGCTTTAGGGGCCCCTAAAATGCTAGGACAGTATAAATACCCCACATGTGACCCCATTTTAGAAAGAAGACACCCCAAGGTATTCCGTGAGGGGTATGGTGAGTTCATGTAAAATTTTATTTTTTGTCACAAGTTAGTGGAATATGAGACTTTGTAAAAAACTAAATTAAAAAAAAATATATCAATTTCCGCTAACTTGTGCCAAAAAACAAAAATTCTGTGAACTCGTCATGCCCCTCACAGAATACCTTGGGGTGTCTTCTTTCCAAAATGGGGTCACTGTGGGTATTTATACTGACCTGGATTTAGGGCCTAAAGCGAGAATCAAATGCGTAAAATGCCCTGTGAAATCCTAAAGGTACTCATTGGTTTTAGGGCCCCTTTGCGCATCTTGGCTGCAAAAAAAGTGTCACACATGTGGTATCGCCGTACTCAGGAGAAGTAGGGCAATGAGTTTTGGGGTGCATTTTTACATATACCTATACTGTGTGTGAGAAATATCGCTGTAAACGACAACTTTTTACATTTTTTATTCAAAGTTGTCAATTTACAGAGATATTTCTCTCACCCAGCATGGGTATATGTAAAAATACACCCCAAAACACATTGCCCTACTTCTCCTGAGTACGGCGATACCACATGTGTGACACTTTTTTGCAGCCAAGATGCGCAAAGGGGCCCAAATTCCAATGAGTACCTTTTAGGAGGGTATTTTTACGCATTTTTCTTCTCACGCTTTAGGGCCCCTAAAATGCCAGGGCAGTATAAATAGCCCACATGTGACCCCTTTTTGGAAAGAAGACAGCCCAAGGTATTCCATGAGGGGCATGGCGAGTTCATAGAAGAATATTTTTTTTTGGCACAAGTTAGTGGAAATTGATTTTTTATTGTTTTTTCTCACAAAGTCTCCCTTTCCGCTAACTTTTGACAAAAAGTTTAATTTTTCATGGACTCACTATGCTCCTCAGCGAATACCTTGGGGTGTCTTCTTTCCAAAATGGGGTCACATGTGGGGTATTTACAGCGATATTTCTCACTCAAAGTATGGGTATATATAAAAATACACCCCAATACACATTTCCCTACTTCTCCTGAGTACGGCGATACCACATGAGTGACACTTTTTTGCAGCCAAGATGCGCAAAGGGGCCCTAAAACCAATGAGTACCTTTAGGATTTCACAGGGCATTTTTACGCATTTGGATTCTCACGCTTTAGGGCCCCTAAAATGCCAGGTCAGTATAAATACCCCACAAGTGACCCCATTGTGGAAAGAAGACACCCCAAGGTATTCCGTGAGGGGCATGGCGAGTTCACAGAAAAAAAAAAATTTGGCACAAGTTAGCGGAAATTTTTTTTTTTTTTTACAGTCTCATATTCCACTAACTTGTGACAAAAAATAAAATTTTACATGAACTCACCATACCCCTCACGGAATACCTTGGGGTGTCTTCTTTCTAAAATGGGGTCACATGTGAGGTGTTTGTACTGCCTTGGCATTTAAGGGTCTCCGCAATCATTACACGTATGGCCAGCATTAGGAGTTTCCGCTATTCTCCTTATATGGAGCATACGGGTAATGAGATTTTTTTTTCCGTTCAGCCTCTGCGCTGAAAAAAAAAAAAAATGAACGGCACAGATTTCCTCATTCGCATCGATCAATGTGGATGAAAAAATCTCTGCCAAAATCAGTGATTGCGGTGCGGTGGGCTGGGCGCTAACTACCTAACAAGTAGCTAACTAACTGGCAGTGATAAGGGACCCTTATGCCCCATTCACACGTCCGCAATTCTGTTTGCGGAACGGAATTGCGGACCCATTCATTTCTATGGGGACAGACTTTGTCCCGCTCTGATCCGGAATTACGGATCCGCGCTTCCGGGTCTGCACTTCCGTTCCGCAAGAATATAGAACATGTCCTATTCTTGTCCGCAATTGCGGACAAGAAAAAGCATTTTCTATATAGTTCTGGCAATGTGCGGATCTGCAAAATGCGGAAAGCACATTGCCGGTGTCCGTGTTTTGAGGATCTGCGGATCCGTGAATCCACGGATCCGCAAAACACATATGGACGTCTGAATGGAGCCTTACAAGGGGTGTGATCATTGACAGGGGTTGATCAGGGGGTCTAGATGGGGTGATCAAGGGGTTAACAAGGGGTTAATAGGTGAGGGGGGGTTAGTGTAGTGTTTGGTGCAACTTTAAATAGTTACCTGGTCCTCTGGTGGTCGATCCCAGCAAATGGGACCACCAGAGGACCAGGTAGCAGGTATATCAGACGCTGTTCACAAAACAGCGTCTGATATAACTCTTTGATGCAATTTAATTCGCATCTACAGCCTGCCAGCGATGGATCATCGCTGGCAGGCTGTAGCAGAACTCCTGAGACGCGCTTCACTGTGATCAGGAAGTCTCGCGAGATGACGCGCCGATGCGTCGTCTCAGAACTACAGGACCGCCCGCAGGACTCATCCCTGCGTTAGGCGGTCCTGTAGTGGTTAAAGCTTAACAGATACCTTTCTATGATAGGTCTGGAAGATAGGCCTTGGCAACCAACACGAGTCCTGGAATTTTGCTGGAGGACATGGTGAATTCCCTTCCTCTTTTTAAGGCTATATGCACACGACAGTTGTTTTTTGCTGTCCGCAAATCGCGGATCCGTCTTCCTTTTTTTTTCACATCCACATCCGTTCCGTGTGTCCGCAAATTTTGGCGGTTGTGTTTCCGTGTGTCTTCCGTTTTTTTTGCGGATCCGCAAAAAAAACTGAAGGCTTGAAACAGTTTCTTAAAGTACCTGCACAAGTGCCCTGGTTTGCAAGCAACCATCCGCCAAAAAAACGGATGCGGATGGAAAAACGGAAGGCTTCAGTGTGGCTTCCGTTTTTTTTGCGGACCCATTGACTTCTATGGGTCCGCAAACCGTTTTTTGCGGACAAGAATAGGACATGCTATATTTTTTTTGCGGACGTGAAATGCGGAATACGGACGCGGACAGGAAACGGAAGAGGCATCAGTTTTTTTTGCGGATCCATAGAAATGAATGGAATCCGCAAAAAAAACGGAACGGAAGCCGAGAAAAAACACTGTCGTGTGCATATAGCCTTACCCCTGAGATGCTGCGGTCGCAATTGACAGTGGCAACTGAGGGTTAAACGACTGGCTGGACACCCAGCGCTTTTTCTTATAATCTCCATTCATAATGACTTAAAAATATATTAGTAAGTGCCGAGTATTAACTTTGTCTTGGTCGTGTGATCATTGACCAAGCACCAGTAGCATTATTCGGGCTGTCTCACTTCATCAAATATCATTTATCATATAGAGGAAGTTAATACAAGGCTCTTACTAATGTATTGTGATTGTCCTTTTTGCCTCTTTGCTTGCTGGATTCATTTTTCAATCACAAATACTGATAAACAGTTGTCTGCTTGTTTCCAGGGGCTTTGGCCACTGCTGCAGTGCACATCCAAGGTGGCCGGGATGGGAGCAGCTCTGCGTGTGTGCCTCTGTGGGCATCAATAGTCCAGGCCACCACAGAGGCCAGTGCTTTTTCTGTAGTGGGCAAGCACAGCCACCATTGCTGGATTGCAGCGGTGACCGTAACCCCTAAAAACGAGCAGTGTATAATGTGATAGAAAAATGAATCAAACCAGCCAAGGAGGCAATATGGACAATCACATTACATTAGTAAGTGCCTTGTATTAAAGGGTTGTCTCACTTCAGCAAATAGCATTTATTGCGTAGAGTCAGTTAATATAAGACACTTACTAATGTATTGTGATTGTCAATATTGCTTCCTTTGCTTGCTGGAGTCATTTTTCCTCCACATTATGCACTGCTCGTTTCCATGGTTACGACCACCTTTCAATCCAGCAGTGGTGGCCGTGCTTTTACTCCATAGGTAAAAGCTCCAGCTTATGTCCACTTCCAACGGTCCCTGCCAATAGAGAGGCCGATGCTTTTTCCAGCGGTGTGAAAACACGGCCACCACTGTTGGATTTCAGGATGGTCGTAACCATGGAAATGAGCAGTGTATTATGTGATGGAAAAATTATTCTAGCCAGCAAAGAGGCAATATGGACAATCATGATAAATGCCACTACATGATAAATACCACTACATGATAAATACCACTACATGATAAATACCACTACATGATAAATACCACTACATGATAAATACCACTACATGATAAATACCACTGCACCATAAATACCACTACATGATAAATGCCACTACATGATAAATACCACTACACCATAAATACCACTACGTGATGAATGACATTTGCTGAAGTAATATAACCCCTTTACGTTTTCATGGTCTTCTTTTTCATTTTTCACTAGTGTATGTCTAGATCTAATTTATGGTGTACTGTAATACATTTCCTATCAATTATTCTGGTTATGGTATGCATTTGTATTTTTAGTTTGTTATACGATATGTTAAAACAATTGCATAGTTTGGCTTGTGTTTTTTATTGTACTACATTTTTCTTTTTTTATTCTATGCTTTTTGGCTAAATTATGCCTTTTCATATTTAGATGGTTCACAGATTCATCCAAGGAAAAGTGCATATAATCTGCGTGAACGTAGAAATAAAAATTCTCTTCCGGAGGTCAGCCTAGTGGAAATGAATAATGATATGTCTGGTTCTCGCAGTTTTTCTAATAGCGGTAAGTAACAGCTCCTTATCACTTTCTGGTGTCACTTAAACAGAATTGATTTTGGCTACACTAACTAAAGGCAGTATAACTAGCGACAGGTACCATTAGCAAGCCTTCGGGTCACTATTCTTAACTGCAGCTGGAGCTGTTGAATTCATCGTGTGAAGACAGTCCTGGTATTCTTGAGGTTCTTTCGTTCCCTGCCACTGATTGCTATAATAAAAGTAGGCAGATGATGGGAGGTTCTCATGAATATATTAGGATTCATGGTCTTGTATGATTTATTGTACAGCTCCTATTGACAACATTTGCCACACATGTATGATGGATGTGGTCTCTTTAAACATGGCACCCACCTCGGTGAGGAGAGAGTACGATAGTTACCAGGTTCCTGTTTCACAGAGCAAACACCTGGGACTAATGTCTACGATCAGCAATATTTCCAGTTGCAGACGACATCCAACCACTCAGATGTCATAGTCAAATGTGATGATGACATTTGAGTGCTACCTTACGGAGCTGAAATACTCCCCCTAGCGGCAATCGGGGCAGCCGTTCATTTACTCGCTGCCTATCAAGCAGTACTTCATTAACCACTTCAGCCCCCCTAGCTTAAACACCCTTAATGACCAGGCCACTTTTTACAATTCTGCACTACACTACTTTCACCGTTTATTGCTCCGTCATGCAACTTACCACCCAAATGAATTTTACCTCCTTTTCTTCTCACTAATAGAGCTTTCATTTGGTGGTATTTCATTGTTACTGGCATTTTTACTTTTTTTGCCATTAATAAAAATTTAACGACATTTTTGCAAAAAAATGACATTTTTCACTTTCTGTTGTAAATTTTTTTTTTTTTAAACTACATTTCTATATACATTTTTCTCTACATTTATTGTTCTACATGTCTTTGATAAAAAAAAAGTCTAATAAGTGTATATTTATTGGTTTGGGTAAAAGTTATACCGTTTACAAACTATGGTGCAAAATAGTGAATTTCGGCATTTTGAAGCAGCTCTGACTTTCTGAGCACCTGTCATGTTTCTTCAGGTGCTAGAATGTCAGGATAGTATAAATACCCTCCAAATCACACCATTTTAGAAAGAAGACACCCCAAAGTATTCGCGGAGGGGCATGGTGAGTTCATGTATCATTTCATTTTTTTCACAAGTTAGCGGAAAATGACACTTTCTGAGAAAAAAAAAAAAAGTTTCAATTTCTGCTAACTTCTGGCAAAAAAATAAAAAATCTCAGACGGACTCACTATGCCCCTCAGTGAATAGCTTGGGGTGTCTACTTTCCGAAATGGGGTCATTTGTGGGGTGTGTTTACTGTTCTGGCATTTTGGGCGGGGCTAAATTGTGAGCCGCCATGTAAAACCTAAAACTACTCGTTGGAATTTGGGCCCCTTTGCGCACCCAGGCTGCAAAAAAGTGTCACTTATGTGGTATCGCCGTACTCAGGAGAAGTAGGGCAATGTGTTTTGGGGTGTATTTTTACATATACCCATGTTGGGTGAGAGAAATATCTCTGTAAATTGTCAACTTTGTATAAAAAATTTTAAAAGTTGTCGTTTACAAAGATATTTCTCACACAAAGTATGGGCATATATAAAAATACACCCCATAACTTATTGCCCTACTTCTCCTGAGTACGGCGATACCACATGTGTGACACTTTTTTGCAGCCATGATGCGCAAAGGGGCCCAAATTCCAATGAGGACCTTTTGGATTTCACAGGGCATTTTTACGCATTTGGATTCCAGACTTCTTCTCACGCTTTAGGGGCCCCTAAAATGCCAGGGCAGTATAAATACCCCACATGTGACCCCATTTTAGAAAGAAGACACCCCAAGGTATTCCGTGAGGGGTATGGTGAGTTCATGTAAAATTTTATTTTTTGTCACAAGTTAGTGGAATATGAGACTTTGTAAAAAACAAAATTAAAAAAAAATGTCAATTTCCGCTAACTTGTGCGAAAAAATAAAAATTCTGTGAACTCGCCATGCCCCTCACGGAATACCTTGGGGTGTCTTCTTTCCAAAATGGGGTCACTTGTGGGGTATTTATACTGACC
Source organism: Bufotes viridis (assembly GCA_033119425.1). Taxonomy (NCBI): domain Eukaryota; kingdom Metazoa; phylum Chordata; class Amphibia; order Anura; family Bufonidae; genus Bufotes; species Bufotes viridis. The sequence continues at coordinate 328,728,077 of CM065590.1, forward strand.
TGGCATTTTAGGGCTCTAAAGCGTGAGAATCAAATGCGTAAATGCCCTGTGAAATCCTAAAGGTACTCATTAGTTTAGGGCTTTGCATCTTGGCTGCAAAGATGCACACATGTGGTATCGCCGTACTCAGAGAAGTAGGGCAATGAGTTTTGGGGTGCATTTTTACATATACCTATACTGTGTGTGAGAAATATCGCTGTAAACGACAACTTTTTACATTTGTTTATTCAAACTTGTCAATTTACAGAGATATTTCTCTCACCCAGCATGGGTATATGTAAAAATACACCCCAAAATACATTGCCCTACTTCTCCTGAGTACGGCGATACCACATGTGTGCCACTTTTTTGCAGCCAAGATGCGCAAAGGGGCCCAAATTCCCATGAGTACCTTTAGGATTTCACAGGGCATTTTTACGCATTTTTCTTCTCACGCTTTAGGGCCCCTAAAATGCCAGGGCAGTATAAATACCCCACAAGTGACCCCATTGTGGAAAGAAGACACCCCAAGGTATTCCGTGAGGGGCATGGCGAGTTCACAGTAAAAAATAAAATTTGGCACAAGTTAGCGGAAATTGATTTTATTTATTTTTTTACAGTCTCATATTCCACTAACTTGTGACAAAAAATAAAATTTTACATGAACTCACCATACCCCTCACGGAATACCTTGGGGTGTCTTCTGCCCTGGCATTTTAGGGGTCTCTGCAATCATTACACGTATGGCCAGCATTAGGAGTTTCTGCGATTCTCCTTATATTGAGCATACGGGTAATGAGATTTTTTTTTTCCTGTTCAGCCTCTGGGCTGAAAAAAAATAAAAAATAAATGAACGGCACAGATTTTTTCATTTGCATCGATCAATGTGGATGAAAAAATCTCTGCCAAAATCAGTGACTGCGGTGCGGTGGGCTGGGCGCTAACTACCTAACAAGTAGCTACAGTGGAGGAAATAATTATTTGACCCCTCACTGATTTTGTAAGTTTGTCCAATGACAAAGAAATGAAAAGTCTCAGAACAGTATCATTTCAATGGTAGGTTTATTGTAACAGTGGCAGATAGCACATCAAAAGGAAAATCGAAAAAATAACTTTAAATAAAAGATAGCAACTGATTTGCATTTCATTGAGTGAAATAAGTATTTGAACCCCTACCAACCATTAAGAGTTCTGGCTCCCACAGAGTGGTTAGACACTTCTACTCAATTAGTCACCCTCATTAAGGACACCTGTCTTAACTAGTCACCTGTATAAAAGACACCTGTCCACAGAATCAATCAATCAAGCAGACTCCAAACTCTCCAACATGGGAAAGACCAAAGAGCTGTCCAAGGATGTCAGAGACAAAATTGTAGACCTGCACAAGGCTGGAATGGGCTACAAAACCATTAGCAAGAAGCTGGGAGAGAAGGTGACAACTGTTGGTGCGATTGTTCGAAAATGGAAGGAGCACAAAATGACCATCAATCGACCTCGCTCTGGGGCTCCACGCAAGATCTCACCTCGTGGGGTGTCAATGGTTCTGAGAAAGGTGAAAAAGCATCCTAGAACTACACGGGAGGAGTTAGTTAATGACCTCAAATTAGCAGGGACCACAGTCACCAAGAAAACCATTGGAAACACATTACACCGCAATGGATTAAAATCCTGCAGGGCTCGCAAGGTCCCCCTGCTCAGGAAGGCACATGTGCAGGCCCGTCTGAAGTTTGCCAATGAACACCTGAATGATTCAGAGAGTGACTGGGAGAAGGTGCTGTGGTCTGATGAGACCAAAATAGAGCTCTTTGGCATTAACTCAACTCGCTGTGTTTGGAGGAAGAAAAATGCTGCCTATGACCCCCAAAACACCGTCCCCACCGTCAAGCATGGGGGTGGAAACATTTTGCTTTGGGGGTGTTTTTCTGCTAAGGGCACAGGACAACTTATTCGCATTAACGGGAAAATGGACGGAGCCATGTATCGTGAAATCCTGAGCGACAACCTCCTTCCTCTGCCAGGAAACTGAAAATGGGTCGTGGATGGGTGTTCCAGCACGACAATGACCCAAAACATACAGCAAAGGCAACAAAGGAGTGGCTCAAGAAGAAGCACATTAAGGTCATGGAGTGGCCTAGTCAGTCTCCGGACCTTAATCCAATCGAAAACCTATGGAGGGAGCTCAAGCTCAGAGTTGCACAGAGACAGCCTCGAAACCTTAGGGATTTAGAGATGATCTGCAAAGAGGAGTGGACCAACATTCCTCCTAAAATGTGCGCAAACTTGGTCATCAATTACAAGAAACGTTTGACCTCTGTGCTTGCAAACAAGGGTTTTTCCACCAAGTATTAAGTCTTTTTTTGTTAGAGGGTTCAAATACTTATTTCACTCAATGAAATGCAAATCAGTTGCTATCTTTTATTTAAAGTTATTTTTTCGATTTTCCTTTTGATGTGCTATCTGCCACTGTTACAATAAACCTACCATTGAAATGATACTGTTCTGAGACTTTTCATTTCTTTGTCATTGGACAAACTTACAAAATCAGTGAGGGGTCAAATAATTATTTCCTCCACTGTAACTTACTGGCAGTGATAAGGGACCATTATGCCCCATTCACACGTCCGCAATTCTGTTTGCGGAACGGAATTGCGGACCCATCCATTTCTATGGGGGCAGACTTTGTCCCGCTCTGATCCGGAATTACGGATCCGCGCTTCCGGGTCTGCACTTCCGTTCCGCAAGAATATAGAACATGTCCTATTCTTGTCCGCAATTGTGGACAAGAAAAAGCATTTTCTATATAGTTTTGGCAATGTGCGGATCTGCAAAATGCGGAAATCACATTGCCGGTGTCCGTGTTTTGAGGATCTGCGGATCCGTGAATCCACGGATCCGCAAAACACATATGGACGTCTGAATGGAGTCTTACAAGGGGTGTGATCAATGACAGGGGGGTGATCAGGGGGTCTAGATGGGGTAATCAAGGGGTTAATAGGTGGGGGGGGGGTTAGGCCTCTTGCACACGGGCGTCATGTTTGACGCCCGGATAAGATGCGGGTGCGTTGCGGGAATCGCCGCGATTTTTCCGCGCGTGTGCTAACGTTTGTAGTGCGTTGAGCACGCGTGTGAAAAAATCTGCATGCTTGGTACTCAGACCCGAAGTCAGACTTCATCACTGAAGTCTGGTTTCGGGATGAGTATTCTGTATGTGTAATTATTTTCCTTTATAACATAGTTATAAGGGAAAATAATCGCATTCTAATTACAGAATGCAATGTTCCCCGGGCTTTAAAGGGTTAAAAATAATAAAGAGTTAACTTACCTTCTCCCATTGTACGCGCAGAGCCCCAGAACGTCTTCTCTCTTGATAGTTTGGATGCTTGAGGACCTGTGGTGACGTCACAGGGTCACATGGTCCAATCATAGAAGCATTTGAGTGGACCATGTGACCCATGTGATCCTGTGATATCACGGCAGGTCCTTCATCCATGAAGGACCTGCCGTGATGTCACAGGATCACATGGGTCACATGGTCCTCTGCGCGTACAATGGGAGAAGGTAAGTTAACTCTTTATTATTTTTAACCCTTTAAAGCCCGGGGAACATTGCATTCTGTAATTAGAATGCGATTATTTTCCCTTATAACTATGTTATAAAGGAAAATAATAACGATCGGGTCCCCATCCCGATCGTATCCTAGCAACCATGCGGGAAAATCGCAACGCATCCGCACATGATTGCGGATGCTTGCGATTTTCCCGCATCCCCATTCACTTCTATGGGGCCTGCGTTGCGTGAAAATCGCAGAATATAGAACATGCTGCGATTTTCACGCAACGCAAAAGTGATGCGTGAAAATCACCGCTCATGTGCACAGCACCATAGAAGTGAATGGGTCCGGATTCAGTGCGGGTGCAATGCGTCCTCCTCACGCATTGCACCCGCGCGGAAAACTCGCCCGTGTGAAAGGGGCCTTAGTGTAGTGTTTAGTGCAACTTTACATAGTTAGCTGGTCCTCTGGTGGTCGATCCCAGCAAATGGGACCACCAGAGGACCAGGTAGCAGGTATATCAGATGCTGTTCACAACACAGCGTCTGATATAACTCTTTGATGCAATTTAATTCGCGTCTACAGCCTGCCAGCGATGGATCATCGCTGGCAGGCTGTAGCAGAACTCCTGAGACGCGCTTCACTGTGAACAGGAAGTCTCGCGTCTCGCGAGATGACGCGCCGATGCGTCGTCTCAGAACTACAGGACCGCCCGCAGGACTCATCCCTGCGTTAGGCGGTCCTGTAGTGGTTAAAGCTTAACAGATACCTTTCTATGATAGGTCTGGAAGATAGGCCTTGGCAACCAACACGAGTCCTGGAATTTTGCTGGAGGACATGGTGAATTCCCTTCCTCTGTTTAACCCCTGAGATGCTGCGGTCGCAATTGACAGTGGCAACTGAGGGTTAAACGACTGGCTGGACACCCAGCGCTTTTTCTTATAATCACCATTCATAATGACTTAAAAATATATTAGTAAGTGCCGAGTATTAACTTTGTCTTGGTCGTGTGATCATTGACCAAGCACCAGTAGCATTATAGGGGCTGTCTAACTTCATCAAATATCATTTATCATATAGAGGAAGTTAATACAAGGCTCTTACTAATGTATTGTGATTGTCCTTTTTGCCTCTTTGCTTGCTGGATTCATTTTTCAATCACAAATACTGATAAACAGTTGTCTGCTTGTTTCCAGGGGCTTTGGCCACTGCTGCAGTGCACATCCAAGGTGGCCGGGATGGGAGCAGCTCTGCGTGTGTGCCTCTGTGGGCATCAATAGTCCAGGCCACCACAGAGGCCAGTGCTTTTTCTGTAGTGGACAAGCACAGCCACCATTGCTGGATTGCAGCGGTGACCGTAACCCCTAAAAACGAGCAGTGTATAATGTGATAGAAAAATTAATCAAACCAGCCAAGGAGGCAATATGGACAATCACATTACATTAGTAAGTGACTTGTATTAAAGGGTTGTCTCACTTCAGCAAATAGCATTTATTGCGTAGAGTCAGTTAATATAAGACACTTACTAATGTATTGTGATTGTCAATATTGCTTCCTTTGCTTGCTGGAGTCATTTTTCCTCCACATTATGCACTGCTCGTTTCCATGGTTACGACCACCTTTCAATCTAGCAGTGGTGGCCGTGCTTTTACTCCATAGGTAAAAGCTCCAGCTTATGTCCACTTCCAACGGTCCCTGCCAATAGAGAGGCCGATGCTTTTTCCTGCGGTGTGAAAACACGGCCACCACTGTTGGATTTCAGGATGGTCGTAACCATGGAAATGAGCAGTGTATTATGTGATGGAAAAATTATTCTAGCCAGCAAAGAGGCAATATGGACAATCATGATAAATGCCACTACATGATAAATGCCACTACATGATAAATACCACTACATGATAAATGCCACTACATGATAAATACCACTACATGATAAATACCACTACATGATAAATACCACTACATGATAAATACCACTACATGATAAATGCCACTACATGATAAATACCACTACACCATAAATACCACTACATGATAAATACCACTACACCATAAATACCACTACATGATAAATGCCACTACATGATAAATACCACTACACCATAAATACCACTACGTGATAAATGACATTTGCTGAAGTAATATAACCCCTTTACGTTTTCATGGTCTTCTTTTTCATTTTCCACTAGTGTATGTCTAGATCTAATTGATGGTGTACTGTAATACATTTCCTATCAATTTTTCTGGTTATGGTATGCATTTGTATTTTTAGTTTGTTATACGATATGTTAAAACAATTGCATAGTTTGGCTTGTGTTTTTTATTGTACTACATTTTTCTTTATTTATTCTATGCTTTTTGGCTAAATTATGCCTTTTCATATTTAGATGGTTCACAGATTCATCCAAGGAAAAGTGCATATAATCTGCGTGAACGTAGAAATAAAAATTCTCTTCCGGAGGTCAGCCTAGTGGAAATGAATAATGATATGTCTGGTTCTCGCAGTTTTTCTGATAGCGGTAAGTAACAGCTCCTTATCACTTTCTGGTGTCACTTAAACGGAATTGATTTTGGCTACACTAAGGCCCCTTTCACACGGGCGTTGCGGGTGCACTCCGTCAAACAGTGCGGGTGCGTTGCGGGAATCGCAGCGATTTTTCCCTGCGAGTGCAAAGCGCTGTCATGCGTTTTGCACGCGCGGGAGAAAAATCGGCACTTTTGGTACCCAGACCCGAACCTGCACTTCTTCACAGAAGTGCATGTTCGAGTCAGAAATTATCCCGCTGGTATTATTTCACATTATAACATAGTTATAATGTGAAATAATACCTTGGCCATCTTCCTAATGTAGAACCCGGTGCTGAATGGGTTAAAAATAATATACTAATATTAACATACCTGTTCCATTTGATCGCGAAGCCCGGCATCCTCTCCGTTAGCTTGCTTGTAGGAAAAGGACCTGTGATGATAACACAGCATCACATGGCTCAATCACATGCTCCATCACCATAGTGATGGAGCATGTGATTGGGCCATGTGATGTGACGTCATCACAGGTCCTTTAGATCATAGATGCTGCAGGAAAGAGAGGACAGATCGCCACTCACGCGATCAAGTGGCTAAGGTAAGTTAACTTTTATTATTTTTAACCCCTTCCTCATCATTTAGCAATGCATTCTTTATTAAGAATGCTATTATTTCCCTTATAACCATGTTATAAGGGGAAATAATAGAGATTGGGTCCCGTTGCTAAGCAACAATGCGGGAAAATCGCAACGCATCCGCACTTGGTTGCGGATGCTTGCTATTTTCCCGCAGCCCCATTCACTTCTATGGGGCCTGCGTTGCGTGAAAAACGCAGAATATAGAACATGCTGCGATTTTCACGCAACGCAGAAGTGATGCGTGAAAATCACCGCTCATGTGCACAGCCCCATAGAAATGAATGGTTCAGGATTCAGTGCGGGTGCAATGCGTCCTCCTCACGCATTGCACCCGCGCGGAAAACTCGCCCGTGTGAAAGGGGCCTAACTAAAGGCAGTATAACTAGCGACAGGTACCATTAGTAAGCCTTTGGGTCACTATTCTTAACTGCAGCTGGAGCTGTTGAATTCATGGTGTGAAGACAGTCCTGGTATTCTTGAGGTTCTTTCGTTCCCTGCCACTGATTGCTATAATAAAAGTATGCAGATGATGGGAGGTTCTCATGAATATATTAGGATTCATGGTCTTGTATGATTTATTGTACAGCTCCTATTGACAACATTTGCCACACATGTATGATGGATGTGGTCTCTTTAAACATGACACCCACCTTGGTGAGGAGAGTGTACGATAGTTACCAGGTTCCTGTTTCACAGAGCAAACACCTGGGACTAATGTCTACGATCAGCAATATTTCCAGTTGCAGGCGACATCTAACCACTCAGATGTCATAGTCAAATGTGATGATGACATTTGAGTGCTACCTTACGGAGCTGAAATACTCCCCCTAGCGGCAATCGGGGCAGCCGTTCATTTACTCGCTGCCTATCAAGCAGTACTTCATTTACTGCTTAGCAGATAACATTCTATGATAGGTCTGGAAGATAGGCCTTTGCAACCAACATAAGTGCTAAAGGCAAAAGCCTATTCGGACTTTGTAAAGTAAAAAATACAGTAAGTACACTATATAGTGTACTTACTATATTATATAGACACCAGATTCTCTGGATCTACAAGAACTAAATGGTTCTGGGTAAAAAAAAAAAGTGAAAAAAAGTAAGATAAAAAAAGTGAAAAAAAAGGAAAAAAACGTCACTGAATAAAAATTCAAAAAATAAAATACACTACACATATTATGTATCACCTCGTCCGTAAAAATCTGCTCTATAAAAATATCACATGACCTAACCCCATTGTTTGTCACCTTGCATCTCAAAAAGTGTAATACCAAGTGATAAAAAAGGCGTATGCCTACCAAAATAGTACCAATAAAACCGCCATCTCATCCTGCAAAAAATGAGTTCTTACATACAGTAGGACAATCGTCCAAAAAAATAAAAAAATATGTCTCTCAGACTATGGAGACACTAAAACATTATTTTTTTTTTCTAAAATGCTATTATTGTGTTAAAGTTAAAATAAAGTTTAAAATAAATTTAAAAAAGTTTACATATTAGGTATTGCCGCGTCCCTAAAAACCTGCTCTATAAAAATATCACATGATCTAACCCCTCAGGTAAATACCGTAAAAAACAAAAACAAAACATTTTTATCTCAAAAACTGTAATAGCAAGCGATCCAATAGTTATATGCACCCAAAAATAGTGCCAATCAAACCGTCATCTCATCCTGCAAAAAATGATACCCCACATAGGACAATCGCCCCCCAAAAATAGAAAAAATATGCCTCTCAGACAATGGAGACACTAAAACATGATTTTTTTTGTTTTAAAAAATGATGATATTGTGTAAAACATAAATAAATAAATAAAAATATAAATATTAGATATTGACGCGTCCGTCACAACCTGCTCTATAAAAATAACACATAACCAAACCCCTCAGGTGAACACAACAACAATAAAAAATACGGTGTCAAAAGCCATTTTTGTCACCTTACATCACAAAAAGTGTAATAGCAAACGACCAAAATGTCATATGCACCCCAAGATAGTGCCAATCAAACCAACATCTCATACCGCAAAAAATGAGCCCCTACATAAGACAGTCGCCCAAAAAAAAAAAAAAAATATGGCTTTGAGGATGTGGAGACACTAAAAAATCATTTTTTTCAAAAATTCTTTATTATGTAAAACTTAAACAAAACCCCACAAAAAGTTGCCATATTTGGTATTGTCGCGTCCGTAGCAACCTGCTCTATAGAAATAGCACACAATCTAACCTGTCAGTTCAACGATGTAAATCACCAAAAATAAAAACGGTCCCAAAAGAGCTATTTTTTTTTGCAAATTTTCCATTTTTATCACTTTTTCCAGTAACAAAGCAAGTGTTAACTGCTAAACAAAACTCAATATATATTGCCCTGATTCTCTAGTTTGCAGAAACACCCCATATGTGTTCATAAACTTCTGTATGGTCAAACGGCAGGGCGTAGAAGGAAGGGAAAGAACGCCATACGGTTTTTAAAAGGCAGATTTTGCTGGACTGGTTTTTTGACACTGTCCCATTTGAAGCCCCCCGATGCACCCCTACAGTAGAAACTCCAAAAAAGTGACACCTTTTTGGAAACTACGGGATAAGATTTGTTTTGTATTATTTTAGGGTAAATATGATTTTTGGTTGCTCTATATTGCACTTTTTTTGAGGCAAGGTAACAAAAAATAGTAATTCTGAAATTTCATCTCCATTTGCCAATAACTCTTGTGGAACACCTAAAGGGTTAACAAAGTTTGTAAAATCGGTTTTGAATACTTTCAGGGGTGTAGTTTCTTAGATGGAGTCATTTTTATTGAGTTTCTACTCTAGGGGTGCATCTGGGGCTTCGAATGGGACATGGTGTAAAAAATCCAGTCCAGCAAAATCCGCCTTCCAAAAACCATATGGCGTTCCTTTACTTCTGCACCCTGCAGTTTGGCCATACAGCAGTTTACACCCACATATGGGGTGTTTCTGCAAACTACAGAATCGGGGCAATAAATATTGAGTTTTGTTTGGCTGCTAACCCTTGCTTTGTTACTGGAAAAAATGGATTAAAATGGAAAATGTTCCAAAAAATCGAAATTCTGAAATGTTATCTCAATTTGCCATTAACTCTTGTGGAAAACCTAAAGGGTTAATTACGTTTGTAAAATCTATTTTGAATACCTTGAGGGGTGTAGTTTCTAGAATGGGGTCATTTTTGGGTGGTTTCTATTTTGTAAGCCTCACAAAGTGACTTCAGACCTGAACTGGTCCCTAAAAAGTAGGTTTTTGAAAAATTTCAAGATTTGCTTCTAAACTTCTAAGCCTTGTAACGTCCCCAAAAATGAAATGGCATTTCCAAAATGATCGATACATGAAGTAGACATATGGAGAATGTAAATCAATAACTTTTTTTGGCGATATAACTATGTATTATAGAAGTAGAGAAATTCAAATTTGGAAAATTGCAAATTTTTAAAATTTTTGGGTAAATTTGGTATTTTTTTTACATAAAAATGAAATTTTTCGACTTCATTTTACCACTGTCATGAAGTACAATATGTGACAAAAAAAAAATCTCAGAATGGCCTGGATAAGAAAAAGCGTTTTAAAGTTATCACCACATAAAGTGACACTGGTCAGTACTTTAGGACCAAGGGCGTACATGTACGCCCTGTGAATTTCCGATCACCGCTGCGCACGTGGCGGTGATCGGAACAAGATGCCTGCTGAAATCAATCAGCAGGCATCTTGGCACAATGCCCAGGGGGGTCCTGTGACCCTCCCATGTCGGCGATCGCAGAAAACCGCAGGTCAATTCAGACCTGCGGTTTTCTGCGGTTCCGGGTCATTCGGGTCTCAGGTGACCCGATAACCCGGAACAGGATGGTGATCAGTGGTGCTATAATACACCACCAATCACCATTCTTACCGTTGGCCACAAATCGTCCTGATTGGCTGTGCAGGGGGGAGGCGGCAGACGCTAACCGCTGGAGCTTCTCCCCCCTGCACACTGTCTGTCGTGACGCCCCAGCAGGACCCATCGCACCCCAGGAAGACCCCAGAAGGACCCCATCCCACCCAGCAGACCCCCGATCAGCCCCAGCAGCTCACCCAGCCACCGACAGCCCCAGCCTCCGACAGCCCCAGCCATCCAGCATTCCAGCCCCAGCAGCGGAATCCAAGTAAGTGCACCTGGGTGTCTGGGGTCCACAGCACTTAGTTGTGTGACCCTAGGCCCCCCCCCCCCCCCCCTCACATTTTTTTTGTGGGGCATTTTTTTTTTTTTTTGCGTGCGCCGACTGTGGTCGGCGCTCTTAGTGTCCGGCCACTGTTAGTGCATCGCTCACCCCACTGCTGATCACCGCTATCAGCTAGTTAGGCAGTTCTTTTTTTTTTTTTACACTTTTCCTTTTTTTTAGTTTTTTTTTTTTTTTAATTTTTATTTTTTATTTTTTTAGTTAGTTTAGTGCGCGAACACCTGGCCCCACACACACGCACACTTGAATAAAGTTTATTTTACATGCACGCACACACACACGCACAACACACACACCCATGGCCCGCCGGTTGTTCTCGGTGGAGGAGTCATACGCCCAGATGCTCTCCGACACCGAGAGCGCAAGTGAGGATGAGGATGTCCTCACATTCCTCCTGTCATCCACATCCTCCTCATCATCATCTGATGATGATGAGTCCCCAAGGCGGCGGAGACGCCGCCAGGTGGAGCCAGGGTCCCCACATGCTAGGGACCCCGTTGCCAACACTAGTACGAGCAGCCCTGGGACTCGTACTAGTTTTCCGGCCCACCAGCCAAGTGCACCTGAGCCCCCTTCAGATGAACGAGTCTGGTGCATCCCAGTGGACTATCAGCCTGCGATTCCTGAATTTGTTGGCAATCCAGGAATCCAGATTCCCACAGTGGGATTTACTGAAATAGACTATTTCAGTTTTTTTTTCAGTAACCCACTTGTGAATCTGATGGTGGAGCAGACGAATCTGTACGCCCAACAGTTCGTCGCTCAGTATCCAGGCTCTTTTTTGACCAAGCCCGGTGGCTGGACGCCAGTCAGTGCAGCCGAAATGAGGACGTTTTGGGGCCTCGTGCTGCACATGGGCCTGGTCAAAAAACCAAGTGCCAGGCATTACTGGAGTGGGGACGTCCTCTACCAGACCCCACTGTACAGTATGGCTATGGCACGTACCCGGTTTGAGGCCATACTGAAATGTCTGCATTATGCAAATAATGCAGCATGTCCCCCCCGAGGTGATCCTGCCTATGACCGGCTGTACAAGATGCGGCCGATCATAGATCACTTTGGGGCCGCATTTGCGCAGGCCTACGTTCCTGGAAGGGAGGTCGCGGTTGATGAGTCTCTCGTTGCTTTCAAGGGGAGACTCATTTTCCGCCAATACATTCCCAGCAAGCGAGCGAGGTATGGCGTGAAACTATACAAAATTTGTGAGAGTACCTCAGGGTACACTTACAAATTTCGTGTTTACGAGGGACGAGATTCCCGTATTCAACCCCCAGAATGTCCCCCCACTCTGGGTGTTAGCGGGAAACTTGTGTGGGACCTTGTGCACCCACTGCTGGATAAGAGTTACCACCTGTACGTGGATAACTTTTATACCAGTATTCCCTTGTTCCAGGCCCTCTCCGCCAGATCCACGTTCGCTTGTGGGACCGTGCGGAAAAATCATCGCGGCCTCCCTACCCACCCCCTCCAGGTACCTATCCCCAGGGGTGAGACCCGTGCCCTTACCAGCGACAACCTGTTGCTGGTCAGATATAAGGACAAGAGGGATGTCCTTATGCTGACCACAATCCATGGTAATGGCATCACCCCAGTCTCTGTTAGAGGAACCGCGGCAACGGTCCTCAAACCCGATTGTATCGTCGACTACAATCGGTATATGGGAGGAGTTGATCTATCTGATGAAGTCCTCACACCATATAATGCCATGCGCAAAACCCGGGCATGGTACAAAAAAGTTGCGGTCTACTTGGTACATGTTGCCTTGTACAACGCTTTTGTACTATGCCGATGCGCTGGCAGCACAGAGACTTTCCTCCAGTTCTATGAGGCAGTCCTGAAGGACCTGATCTTTTCAGACCGGGAAAGAGCTGGTCGGAGTACCTCGGGAATTGAAGGCGCCCGGGTCGTCCCTGGCCAACATTTTCCAGGTGTGGTCCCCCATACTGGAAAAAAGGGACGATCCCAAAAAAAGTGCAGAGTGTGTCGCAAGAGGGGGATCCAGAAATACACCACCACTCAGTGTGACACGTGCCCCGATCATCCGGGCCTCTGCATTGACGGTTGCTTCAGGGAGTATCACACTTCCATGGAGTACTAAATTATTATAACTCCCTACAGTCCCCTAGAAAAAACATAACATTATGGCTCTCAGACTTTGGAAACACGGAAACAACTTTTTTTTCCATAAATTATTTTATTGTATATAAGTTTTTAAAAAAATGTTGTTTTAGTGTATCCAAAGTCTGGGAGCCATACATATTGGGCATCGTCGCGTCCGTAACAATCTTATGTATAATAATAAAATATTACTTAACCCCTCAGATAAACACCCTTTTAAAAATAAATTAAAAACCATGTTAAAAAAAAAAATTTTGTCACCTTAGATCCCAGAAATTATAATAGCATGTCATAAAAAAAATCAAATGCCCCCCCGAAATGGAGCGAATCAAACCGCCATCTCATCCCGCAAAAAATGAGCCCCTAGATAAGACAGTCGCCCAAAAAAAAAAAATGAAATTATGGCTTCCAGTATGTGGAGGTACAATTTTTATTTTTTTTCCAAAGTTGGTTAATGATGTCATGCTGAAGCCAACTTTTATAAAAGTAGTCATATTAGGTATTGCCACGTCCGTAATAATGTGCTCTATAAAAATAACATTTGACCTAACCCCTCAAATAAACGCTGTCAAAAAAAAAATGTAAAAAAAAGCCATTTTTTTTGTTACCTTACATCATAAAAAGTGTAATAGTCTGCGATCAAAAAGTCATATGCCCCCCAAAATAGTGCCAATAAAACCGCCATCTCCTCACGCAAAAAATGAGCCCCTACAGTAGATGGTTACCCCAACAACAAAAAAAAATTAGATCCCAGGCTATGGAGATAGTAAAATTATTTATTTTTTCTTCCTAAAATGATAAAATAGTGTAAAATCTAAATACATAAAAAAAAGTAGACATATTAGGTATTGACGCGTCCGTAATACTCTGCCCTACAAAAATAACATTAGACCCAGCCTCTCGGATGAACGGCGTTAAAAAATAAAATAAAACGGTGCCAAAACAACAATGTTTTGGCAAATTTCCGTTTTAATCCATATTTTCCGGTAATAAAGCAAGGGTTAACAGTCAAACAAAACTAAATAGTTATTGCCCTGATTCTGTAGTTTTCAGAAACACCCCTTATGTGGTCGTAAACTGCTGTATAGCCACAAGGCAGGGCATAGAACGAAGGGAACGCCTACATGGTTTCTGGAAGGCAGATTTTTATTTTTATACCATGTCCCATTAGTAGCCCCCTGATGTAGCCTAGACTAGAAACTCCAAAAAGTGACTCCATCTAAAAACTACACCCCTCAAGGTATTCAAAAATTACTTTACCAACTTTGTTAACCCTTTAGATGTTCCACAAAACTTAATGGCGAATTTAGAAATAATTTTAGAATTTCCATTTTTTGTTATCTTGCCTCAAAAAAGTGTAATATAGAGCAACCAAAAATCATATTTACCCTAAAATAGTCCCAAAACAACAACCACCATATCCTGTAGTTTCCTAGATGGGGTCACTTTTATGGAGTTTCTACTCAAGGGGTGCAGCAGGGGGCTTGAAAGGGTACATGGTGTAAATTAACCAGTCCCGCAAAATCTGCCTTCCAAAAACCATATGGCGTTCCCCTTCTTCAATGTCCTGCCGTTTAGCCAAATAGTAGTTTAGGACCACATATGGGGTGTTTCTGCAAACTACAGAATCAGGGCAACCCATATTGAGTCTTGTTTGACTGTTAACCCTTTATTTCCAGTAATAAAGTTAGGGTTAAAATGGAAAATTTTCTAAACAATCGAAATTACAAAATTGTTTCTCCATCTTCCATGAACTGTTGTGGAACACCTAAAGGGTTAACAGAGTTTGTAAACCCAGCTTTGAATACCTTGAGGGGTGTACTTTCTTAGATGGAGTCACTTTTTTGGAAATTCTATGCTAGGGTGCATCAGGGGGGCTTGCAATAGGACATGGTGTTAAAAAAAACAGTCCCGCAAAATCTGCCATTCAAAACCCATATGGCGTTCCCCTCCTTCAATGTCCTCCCGTTTGGCCAAACAGTAGTTTAGGACCACATATGGGGTGTTTCTGCAAACTAGAGAAACAGGGCAACCCACATTGAGTTTTGTTTGGCAGGTAACCCTTACTTTATTACTGGAAAAAATGGATTATAATGGAAAATTTTCCAAAAATTCTAAATTCCAAAATTGTTTCTCCATCTTCCATGAACTGTTGTGGAACACCTAAAGGGTTAACAGAGTTTGTAAACCCAGCTTTGAATACCTTGAGGGGTGTACTTTCTTAGATGGAGTCACTTTTTGGGAATTTCTATGCTAGGGTGCATCAGGGGGGCTTGCAATAGGACATGGTGTTAAAAAAAACAGTCCTGCAAAATCTGCCATTCAAAACCCATATGGCGTTCCAAATCTGCCATTCAAAACCCATATGGCGTTCCCCTCCTTCAATGTCCTCCCGTTTGGCCAAACAGTAGTTTAGGACCACATATGGGGTGTTTCTGCAAACTAGAGAAACAGGGCACCCAACATTGAGTTTTGTTTGGCAGGTAACCCTTACTTTTTTACTGGAAAAAATGGATTATAATGGAAAATTTTCCAAAAAATCAAAATTCAGAAATTTTATCTCCATTTTCCATGAACTGTTGTGAAACACCTAAAGGGTTAACAAAGTTTGTACAATCAGTTTTGAATACCTTGAGGGGTGTAGTTTCTAAAATGGCGTCATTTTTGGGTGGTTTCTATTATGTAAGCCTCACAAAGTGACCTCAAACCTCGACTGGTCCATAAAAAGTGGGATTTGGAAAATTTCTGAAAAATTTCTAAATTTGCTTCCAAACTTCTAAGCTATGTAACATCCCCAAAAAATAAAATAGCATTTCCCAAATACTCCAAACCTGAAGTAGACATGTGGGGAATGTAAAGTCATCACTTTTTTGGGGGGTATTATTATGTATCATAGAAGTGGAGAAACTGAAACTTGAAAATTTGCTAAATTTTGCAATTTTTTTTGTAAAATTTGTATTTTTTATGCAAAAAAATAAACTTTTTTGACCCAATTTTAGTAGTAACATGAAGTACAATATGTGACGAAAAAACAATCTCAGAACGGCCTAGGTAAGTAAAAGCGTTTTAAAGTTATTCACACTTAAAGTGACAGTGGTCAGATTTTCAAAAAATGGCCTGGTCCTAAGGTGAAAATGAGCCAGGTCCTTAAGGGGTTAAGGGGTTAATTTAAAAAAATCTAGAGCGCTGTATTTCTGCAGCACAAAATGGCGCCTGCACTATATTTGTAATTTTTGAGAATAGTTGAGAATAGTATATGTTTAGTTTTTTTTTAGCATTAATTACAGCCAGGCTAAACCCAGAGGGGTCCAGAGATGCGTTCTCCCAGCTTTTACTCTCCCTGCCACTGTCCCTGCCTCTTTCTTTGCAACTGTCCCTGCCTTTGTCCTTTTCTCAACCTCAGATCTGCCCTCCACCTCCCTCAACCTCAAATCAGCCTCCTATCAGACCTCCCAACCTCAGATCAGACCCCCAACAGACCCTACCCAGCCTCAGATCAGCCCCCCATCAGACCCACCAGCCTCAGATCAGACCCCCAGCCTCAAAACCGACTCCCAATAGGCCCCTCAGATCAGACCCCCTAGATCAAACCCTTATCAGACCCCCAGCCTTTGATCAGACCCTCTAGCCTTAGATCAAACACCCAATAGGCCCCAAGCCTAAGAAAAGACCCCACAGCTTCAGATCAGACCCCCGGCCTCAGATTAGGCCCCCCAGCCTCAGATTAGACCCCCAACCTCAGATCAGACCATCCAGCTTCATATAAGACCCCCCAGCCTCAGGTCCGACCCCTATCAGGCCCTCCCAACCCTCCATTAACCTCAGATCAGCGCCAATCAGACCTTAAATCAGACATTTAAATTAAAGTAAAAAATAAACTTGCCTTTCCAGCTCCGGACGGCGCTGCCACTTGGCAGATTCACTTACCCTCCCTTGTCTTCTTCCCAGTGCGCTGTACTGTGACCTGACAGTGTAAAGCGTCAGATCATAGTGCATGTTTACGTGCACTACTTTCTGACACTGTATGTGTCAGGACACAGTGGAAGACCAGGGAAGGTGAGTACAGCTATTCTCATCTTCTTGTGGCTCCCGCATGTTAATGACTGCTTCCATAATGGAAGCGGTGATTAGCATTTGCACAATATGATCTGACAGAGGGCAGCGGGCTACGTGACATGGGCCGCGGGCTGGAGGTTCCCCACCCCTGGTGTTCTGTAATGAATTTCCTTTTATGTTTTCTGGTCATGGCATGCATTTAGCTGTATTTTTAGTTTCTTGCATGGTTAAAAAATTTGCATAGTTTGGTTTGTATTTTTTATTATGCTACATTTTCCTTTTTTTTTATTATGTGCTATTTGGCTAAATTATGCCGTTTCATATTTAGATGTTTCACAGATTCATCCAAGGAAAAGTGCGTATTATCAGCCGGTACGTGGAAATAAACGTTCTGTTCGTCCGGAGGTCAGCCAAGTGGAAATGAATAAGGACATGTCTAGACCTTGTAGTTTTTCTGATAACTGTAAGTAACATCTCCTTATCACTTTCTGGTGTCACTTAAATGGAATTGGTTTTGGCTACACTAACTAAAGATAGGATAGCTAGCGACAGGTACCCTTAGGCCTCTTTCACATGGGCGTTGCGTGTGAGGGCCGGATAGGATGCGGGTGCGTTGCGGGAAATCGCGAGAAAAATCTGAATGTTTGGTACCCAGACCCGAACCCGGACTTCTTCACAGAAGGTTTGGGTTCAGTATTCTGTAGATTTTATTATTTTCCCTTATATTATGGTTATAAGGGAAAATAATAGCATTCTTAATAGAAAATGCTTTCTAAAATGTGTATTAAGGGGTTAAAAATAAAAAATGTTTTACTCACCTCATCTACGTAACCGCGCAGCTGGCATCGCCTTTTTTCTTAATCTTTTGAGGACCTGCAAAAGGACCTTTGATTTCTCTATCTTCATTCAGCAGGACCTGTGCTGATGTCATCAAAGGTCCTTTTGCAGGTCCTGAAAGAAGATGATGCCCGGCTGCGCGATCAAGTGGATCAGGCGAGTTCATATTTTTTTTTTTAACCCCTCAATCCACATTTTAGGTTCTCTCTTTCCCTGTCGCTGATTGCTATAATAAAAGTATGCAGATGATAGAAGGTTCTCATGAATATATCAGGACTTATGGCCTTGTATGATTTATTGTTTTCCATACATGCATGATGGATGTGATCTCTTTAATCATGGAACCCACCCCAGTGGCAGACTGAGTACAATAGTCGCCGAGTGACTGCTGTTTCACAGAGCAAACACCTAGGACTAATGTCTACGATTAAAAGTAATGACAATCACAGACATTTAACCCCTCAGATATCATAATCAAATGTGACCATGGCATCTGAGTGCTGCAAAAACGGGAGCCCTGCATCAGAAGGGATCTTATGATTGCATGATAAAGTTCCCTAGAGCAATTTTTTTGAAAGTTAAAAAAGAAAGATTTTAAACACATAAAAGGGTGACCCGTTCTGCCCCCCCTCTTCCTGGACAGGGGGATGTGACGATGGTTGTAGAGGGATTAGAGAGGACAGAGGCGTCGGGAACCACGTAAGTATTGTCTGCATGAGGGGCACGGGTTTTGTTGGTGGGTGGTTTAAAGCTTTTGATAACCCATTTAGTTTACAATAGAGTACCTTGTTTACGGTATTCGCTGTGCACTAAAATTGACATGAGATCCTTATTTTGCTGGTTAGTACGATTATGTGATATGTGGGGAGTCGCTCTGGTAGACAGCGGTGCGGGTGCAGTTTAGAGGCAAAACCAGGAGTCCAGATTGTGCAACAAACAGTGTTTTATTCACACTTGCACACAAAATGAAAAACAGTCTCTTGGTGACAGTTCACACACAACGGAAATAAACGTAGCCAAACAAAACAGTCCAACACAGGTTCAGTCACCTGGGAGGTGTAGGTGCAGGTTCGCACCACGCTGTCGGCCCAGCCGCAGGAGAATCCAGCTTCAGGTAGCCAGGAACACAACACCTCCTTGCTGAGCTCTTTCCTCCTGGACAGAGAACTCCCAGCCCTGCCAGCAGCTCCAGGATAATCACACTCCCTAGACACAGCTGCTGGCTGCGTTTTATATCCAGCCCAAAACATGGACTGGACCGTGGGGAGCAGCCACCCACCCTACTCTTTAGCTGCTCCCAGTAAGAGCCGGCCCGGATTGGCTTTGCAGCCAAACTAACTATAAATGTCAAGCAGCACTAGCTGCTGCTGACACATAAAAATCCGGCTCTTACCTCACCGAGGCCAGGAACCTCGGTGACACGTACCTGCCGTCGACCACAGTACCTTGCACCTTACCACATACCCCCTTTGTTCAACCCTGAGGGGGTGAACACATGTGAGGCAGTGGACGCGGGACAGGGCATCTGCGTTACCCTGCAAGCGGCCTGCCCTGTGTTCCACGGAGAACTTGAAGTTCTGTAGGGATAGGAACCACCTGGTGACCCGAGCATTCCTCTCCTTGGCCTGGCTCATCCACTTGAGAGGGAATGGTCGGTCACCAGACGGAACCTCCTCCCTAACAGGTAGTAGCGGAGAGATTCAAGTGCCCACTTGATAGCCAGGCACTCCCTCTCCACTATGCTATACCTGGTCTCGGCGGGACTGAGCTTACGGCTCAGGAAGACAACGGGATGTTCTTCCCCGTTGACCTCCTGAGACAGTACAGCACCGAGGCCTACCTCCGAGGCGTCGGTCTGTACGACGAACTCCCTGTTGAAGTCGGGTGTCACCAAAACCGGGGACCCACACAGGGCCGACTTCAACGCGGAGAAAGCCTCCTCCGCCTTCTCACTCCAGCTAACCCTCCCAGACTTTCGCCCCTTCAACAGGTCTGTCAATGGCGCTGCTATTGTGGCAAAGTGGGGCACAAACCTCATGTAGTAACCTACAATCCCCAGGAACGACTTTACCTGCCTGGTGGTGACCGGTCGGGGCCAGTTACGAATGGCCTCTACCTTAGTTACCTGAGGTTTGATGACTCCCGCCCAATTATATATCCCAGATATTTTGTCTCCTCTAACCCTATGGAGCACTTCTTTGGGTTAGCGGTCAGTCCGCTTTCCTCAGGGCATCCACTACCGCCTGCACCTTGGGTAAATGGCTTTCCCAGTCGGTGCTGTGGATGACTACATCATCTAAGTAGGCCGAGGCGTACCGACGATGTGGTCGCAGCACTATGTCCATTAACCTTTGGAAAGTGGCGGGGCGCCATGCAGGCCAAAGGGTAACACCTTGTAGTGATACAGGCCCTGCGGGTAACAAATGCGGTTTTTCCTTAGCCGACTCCGTTAAGGGTACCTGCCAGTACCCTTTAGTGAGGTCCAGCACAGAAAAATAACGGGCTTGTCCTAAACTTTCAACCAGCTCGTCTACTCGGGGCATGGGATACGCGTCAAACTTGGACACTTCATTTAATTTGCGAAAATCGTTGCAGAACCGCAACGTCCCATCCGGCTTGGGTATCAGGACTATGGGACTGGCCCACTCACTTTTCGACTCCTCAATGACATCGAGCTTCAACATTAACTGTACTTCCTCCGCGATGGCCCGTCGCCGAGCCTCGGGTACCCGGTATGGTTTTAACCGGATCTTGGCCTGAGGCTCAGTGACGATGTCATGTCGGATGAGAGACGTGCGGCCAGGGAGGTCCGAGAACACATCCGTGTTCCGACTGATGAACTCCCTGACTTCCTGAACTTGTTTGGAAGACAGGCTGTCTGCAATTTTTACCGTGGTTACTGCTTCACAGGCCTCGAACTGTGGGGCTGGACCCTTTTCACCTAGAAGCCCTGGCCGGGGGCTGTGGTCGTCGGCTGTGTCCCTATCTTTCCACGGCTTAAGTAAATTCACGTGGTACACCTGCTCCGGCTTGCGCCGCCTGGCTGGTGTACTTTGTAATTTACTTCCCTACCTTCTCGATCACCTCATAGGGGCCCTGCCACCTAGCTAGGAACTTGCTGTCAAGGGTGGGCACCAGAACCAAAACCCGATCTCCCGGATGGAAGCCCCGCACCCGAGCCTGACGATTATACACCCTACTCTGGGCTTGTTGCGCTGCCTCCATATGCTCCCGGACCAGCGGCAACACCCTTTCTATCCGTTCCTGCATCTGGGTGACATACTCAATGACACTTTTGTGGGGGACAGGCTGTTGTTCCCATGCTTCCTTGGCGATATCCAACAGGCCCCGAGGGTGTCTGCCATAAAGCAGTTCGAAGGGCGAGAACCCAGTAGAGGCCTGGGGCACCTCTCGCACTGCGAACATGAGATAGGGCAGAAGCAGATCCCAGTCCTTCCCATCTCTAGACACCACCCTCTTTAACATATTTTTTAGAGTTTGGTTAAACCTCTCCACAAGACCGTCTGTTTGCGGATGGTAAACGGTCAGTCCGGCTTTCCTCAGGGCATCCACTACCGCCTGCACCTTGGGTAAATGGCTTTCCCAGTCGGTGCTGTGGATGACTACATCATCTAAGTAGGCCGAGGCGCACCGACGATGTGGTCGCAGCACTATGTCCATTAACCTTTGGAAAGTGGCGGGGCGCCATGCAGGCCAAAGGGTAACACCTTGTAGTGATACAGGCCCTGCGGGTAACAAATGCGGTTTTTCCTTAGCCGACTCCGTTAAGGGTACCTGCCAGTACCCTTTAGTGAGGTCCAGCACAGAAAAATAACGGGCTTGTCCTAAACTTTCAACCAGCTCGTCTACTCGGGGCATGGGATACGCGTCAAACTTGGACACTTCATTTAATTTGCGAAAATCGTTGCAGAACCGCAACGTCCCATCCGGCTTGGGTATCAGGACTATGGGACTGGCCCACTCACTTTTCGACTCCTCAATGACATCGAGCTTCAACATTAACTGTACTTCCTCCGCGATGGCCCGTCGCCGAGCCTCGGGTACCCGGTATGGTTTTAACCGGATCTTGGCCTGAGGCTCAGTGACGATGTCATGTCGGATGAGAGACGTGCGGCCAGGAGGTCCGAGAACACATCCGTGTTCCGACTGATGAACTCCCTGACTTCCTGAACTTGTTTGGAAGACAGGCTGTCTGCAATTTTTACCGTGGTTACTGCTTCACAGGCCTCGAACTGTGGGGCTGGACCCTTTCACCTAGAAGCCCTGGCCGGGGGCTGTGGTCGTCGGCTGTGTCCCTATCTTTCCACGGCTTAAGTAAATTCACGTGGTACACCTGCTCCGGCTTGCGCCGCCTGGCTGGTGTACTTTGTAATTTACTTCCCTACCTTCTCGATCACCTCATAGGGGCCCTGCCACCTAGCTAGGAACTTGCTGTCAAGGGTGGGCACCAGAACCAAAACCCGATCTCCCGGATGGAAGCCCTGCACTCGAGCCTGACGATTATACACCCTACTCTGGGCTTGTTGCGCTGCCTCCATATGCTCCCGGACCAGCGGCAACACCCTTTCTATCCGTTCCTGCATCTGGGTGACATACTCAATGACACTTTTGTGGGGGACAGGCTGTTGTTCCCATGCTTCCTTGGCGATATCCAACAGGCCCCGAGGGTGTCTGCCATAAAGCAGTTCGAAGGGCGAGAACCCAGTAGAGGCCTGGGGCACCTCTCGCACTGCGAACATGAGATAGGGCAGAAGCAGATCCCAGTCCTTCCCATCTCTAGACACCACCCTCTTTAACATATTTTTTAGAGTTTGGTTAAACCTCTCCACAAGACCGTCTGTTTGCGGATGGTAAACGGACGTCCGTAACTGCTTTATACGCAACAATTTACACAGTTCCCTCATTACTTTGGACATAAAAGGGGTCCCTTGGTCTGTCAGAACCTCTTTTGGCAGGCCCACACGGGAAAACATCTCCATTAACTCTTTGGCAATGAGCTTAGCTGAGGTATGTCGCAGAGGCACCGCCTCCGGATACCGAGTGGCATAGTCGAGAATCACCAGGATATGTTGGTGACCCCTAGCAGACTTCGGTACGGGTCCGACCAGATCCATGGCAATGCGCTCGAATGGGACCTCAATTATTGGGAGAGGACCAGGGACTTCGGTAATGCGGCTGGGGGCTATTTACCTGACAGGTCGGACAGGACTTACAGAATTCCTCTACTTCCTTAAAGAAACCGGGCCAGTAAAATCGCTGTAGTATGCGGTCCTGCGTTTTCTGCCACCCCATGTGTCCCCCAAGAACATGTTGGTGGGCAAGCTCCATAACAAGCTTGCGATATGCGGTGGGCACCACCAACTGTTCAACTGGCTCACCTCGGACTTGGTTCACCCGATACAACATATCCTGAAGGACAATAAATCGTGGAAACATTAATTCAGCCCCAGGTTTCTGGGGTTTACCATCAATCATTACAACACTTTCCCAGGCCCTGGTTAGGGTTTGGTCCCGGTGTTGTGCGGTCCCAAAATTTTCCCCTGAGACATTGAGGTCTGCCAACTCAGGTCCCGGTGGCAAGTCCTCCGTGTCTCCCACCATTACACTTAGTGGGGTTGTCTCCCCTCTACCGCTGGAGCAGTGGTCACCCCTACTGCTGGCCCTTCAGACTCGGGCTCCCAGGGTTCTGGCCTTCCAGTGGTACCAGGCCACTCTCCTAGGGTTACCCCTGTCTCGGGTCCATCAGACAGTTTTATCGCCGGCCACAGTGCCGGGAAACCTGGGAAGTCCCTCCCAAGTATCAGTTCATGTGGGAGTTTAGCAGCGACAGCCACCTCGTGGGTCCACTTACCAGCCGCTGTGGACAAAGTCACTAGTGCAGTGGGGTAATCTTTTAGGTCTCCGCGGATGCACAGGACCCCGATTTTACGGCCGGTATACTCCGCAGGCCGTACTAGGGCAGCTCTTACCAGGGAGACTAGACTCCCGGAGTCCAGCAGGGCCACCGCCAGAGACTCTCCCACCTCTACCTGACACAGGTGGTTATTGTCCTGCCCCTCACGGGTGCCAGTTGCGCACAGCTTCCGTGCATACAGGGAGTGGCGCCCCATAGTTCACATCCATCGGCTCATCCCGATGCGGACAGTCGGCCCTGATGTGGCCTGGCTCCTGACACCTCCAGCATACCCCGGGAGGCGGATCCGCAGGGGGTACATTCCGGGCAGGCCTCTCTGTCGCCGAACGTCGGAACTGGGGCGGAGGCCTCCGGGGTTTGACTGACCCCTTCCCAGCAAGACTCCCCTGCAGGTTTCTGGTGGCCTCGTAACGCTCCACCAGGTCGACCATCTCCAGGGCATTAGTGGGGGATACCTGGCCAATCCAGTGCTGAAGGGGGTAAGGCAGGGCCCTCCAGAACATGTCGGCCAGCAGACGGTCCAGCATAGTAGTCGGACTTAGAACATCAGGCTGCAGCCACTTTTGCAACCGATGCAGCAACTCATAGTACTGCGGCCTGGCGGGTTCAGCCGTTTTATAGTCCCACTGGTGGACCCGCTGAGCCCGGACCAACACGCTTACCCCCAATCTGGCCAGGATCTCCCCTTCACCGTGGGGTAATCAGCAGCCTGGGCATCTGCCAAGTCAAAAAACTTGCTGGGGCCCGGATGCCAGGAACGGAGCGACCACCTCGGCCCACTGGTCACGGGGTAACTTTTCCCTCACGGCTACCTTCTCAAAGACCGCCAGATATGTCTCAACGTCGTCCGAGGGGGTCATCTTTGGGATCGCCGCACGGACCGCTTTCCGGGCATCATGGTCGTGGTGGGACGCTCCTGCAGCTTGTAACGCCATTACGTGCTGTAACAGTAGCTGGTTGGTCTCCCGCTGCTGCACGTTAGCCTCTATGAGAGCTTTCACAGCCGCCTCCATGTTGCCAGTAATTCCTACTTGTAGCTTTGCTGGCTTAATATATGCCATGCACTTGTGCCCAGCAAAACAAACAAACTTCGGCGGTCACGCCAGCCTCACTGCGCATGCCCGCATCCGACACCAAATGTGGGGAGTCGCTCTGGTAGACAGCGGTGCGGGTGCAGTTTAGAGGCAAAACCAGGAGTCCAGATTGTGCAACAAACAGTGTTTTATTCACACTTGCACACAAAATGAAAAACAGTCTCTTGGTGACAGTTCACACACAACGGAAATAAACGTAGCCAAACAAAACAGTCCAACACAGGTTCAGTCACCTGGGAGGTGTAGGTGCAGGTTCGCACCACGCTGTCGGCCCAGCCGCAGGAGAATCCAGCTTCAGGTAGCCAGGAACACAACACCTCCTTGCTGAGCTCTTTCCTCCTGGACAGAGAACTCCCAGCCCTGCCAGCAGCTCCAGGATAATCACACTCCCTAGACACAGCTGCTGGCTGCGTTTTATATCCAGCCCAAAACATGGACTGGACCGTGGGGAGCAGCTACCCACCCTACTCTTTAGCTGCTCCCAGTAAGAGCCGGCCCGGATTGGCTTTGCAGCCAAACTAACTATAAATGTCAAGCAGCACTAGCTGCTGCTGACACATAAAAAATCCGGCTCTTACCTCACCGAGGCCAGGAACCTCGGTGACACGTACCTGCCGTCGACCACAGTACCTTGCACCTTACCACAGATAACAAATTCATATGGTTTCTATTATGTTTAAAGAGGACCTTTCATGGGTTCGACCATTTTAAGATAACTATCTGTATATGTAGGGCAGCACCCAGGTATCTCCCTGCATTTATTATTATCCCTGGGTGCGGCTCTGTTCGCCTGCTCTAGCCCCCTTTACCTTCTCCCTCGTCGTATGCTAGTTACTACTAACTTCGCACCAGGATGGAGACATTAGCTTCTCTCCCTGGGCTTTCCTTCTCCCTGGCTGTAGCGCTGTCCAATCGCAGCGCAGAGCTCACAGCCTGGGAGGTTTTTTTCTTCAGCCCCAGATCAGATCCTTATCAGACCCCCCCCAGCCTCTGATCAGACCCCACAGCCTCAGATCAGACCCCCCAGCCTCAGATCAGACACCTAATAGACCTCAAGTCTCAGATAATACCCCACATTCTCAGATCAGACCCCATGAGACCCCCCCCCCCCAACCTCAGATCACACCCTCCAGCCTCAGATCAGACCATCCAGCTTCAGATCAGACCCCCCAGCCTCAGATCAGACCCCTATCAGGCACTCCCCACCGTCCATTAGCCTCAGATCAGACATCTAAAATAAATTAAAAAATAAACTTGCCTCTCCAGCTCTGGACGGCGCTGCCACTTGGCAGATTCACTTACCCTCCCTTGTCTTCTTCCTACTGTGCTGTACTGTGACCTGACAGCGCAAAGCGTCAGATCATAGTGCATGTTTACGTGCACTACTTCCTGACACTGTATGTGTCAGGACACAGTGGAAGACCAGGGAAGGTGAGTACAGCCAGTGCAGCGCTGTTCTCATCTTTTTGTGGCTCCCGCATGTTAATGACTGCTTCCATAATGGGAGCGGTGATTAGCATTTTCACAATATGATCTGACAGAGGGCAGCGGGCTACGTGACATGGGCCGCGGGCTGGAGGTTCCCCACCCCTGGTGTTCTGTAATGAAGATTTCTGGTCATGGTGTGCATTTAGCTGTATTTTTAGTTTCTCACATGGTTAAAAAATTTGCATAGTTTATATTTTTTATTATGCTACATTTTTCTTTTGTTTTCCTCTTCTATTTGGCTAAATTATGCCATTTCATATTTAGATTTTTCACAGATCCATCAAAGGAAAAGTGCGTATTATCAGTGGGTACGTGAAAATAAACGTTCTTTTCTTCCGGAGGTCAGCCAAGTGGAAATGAATAAGGACATGTCTGGTTCTCGCAGTTTTTCTGATAACTGTAAGTAACAGCTCCTTATCACTTTCTGGTGTCACTTAAATGGAATCGGTTTTGGCTACACTAACTAAAGACAGCATGGCTAGCGACAGATACCCTTAGGCCTCTTTTACACGGGTGTCATTCGTGGGGGCAATATAGGATGCGGGTGCGGGAAATCGCACGATTTTTCAGCGCGAGTGCAATGCGTTTTATTGCGTTTTGCATGCGTGTGAGAAAAATCTGAATGTTTTTTACCCAGACCCGAACCCGGACTTCTTCACAGAAGTTCGGGTTTGGGTTCGGTGTTCAGTAGATTTTATTATTTTCCCTTATAGCATGGTTATAAGGGAAAATAATAGCATTCTTAATAGAGAATGCTTACTAAAATGTGGATTGAGGGGTTAAAAAATAAAAAAATTTACTCACCTCATCCACTTGATCGCGTAGCCGGGCATCGTCTTCTTTCTTCTTCTTCTTTGAGGAGCTGCAAAAGGACCTTTGATTCCTCTATCTTCATTCAGCAAGACCTGTGCTGACGTCACCGATTACGTCATCAAAGGTACTTTTGTGGGTCCTGAAAGAAGAAGAAAGAAGACTATGCCCAGCTGCGCGATTAAGTGGATCAGGCGAGTTCATTTTTTTTATTTTTTAATCCCTCAATCCACATTTTAGTAAGCATTCTCTATTAAGAATGCTATTATTTTCCCTTATAACCATGTTATAAGGGAAAATCATACAGTAAATAGACTTTGATGGGGTTGCTCATCCCTATCGTCTCCTAGCATGTGTAAAAATCGCACTGCATCTTCACTTGCTTGCGGATGCTTGCGATTTTCACGCAGACCCATTCATTTTTATGGGGCCTGCGTTGCGTGAAAAACGCAAAATATAGAACATGCTGCGATTTTCACGCAACGCACAAGTGATGCGTAAAAATCACCGCTCATCTGCACAGCCCCATTGAAATGAATGGGTCCGGCTTCAGTGCAGGTGCAATGCGTTCATATCATGCATTGCACCCGCGCAGAATTCTCGACCGTGTGAAAGAGGCCTTAGTTAACTCTTGTTAACTGCAGCTGCAGCTGTTGAATTCATGGCGTGAACAGAGTCCTGATATCCTTGAGGTTCTCTCGTTCCCTGCCACTGATTGCTATAATAAAAGTATGCAGATGATTGAAGGTTCTCATGAATATATCAGGACTTATGGCCTTGTATGATTTATTGTTTTCCATACATGCATGATGGATGTGATCTCTTTAATCATGGAACCCACCCCAGTGGCAGACTGAGTACAATAGTCGCCGAGTGACTGCTGTTTCACAGAGCAAACACCTAGGACTAATGTCTACAATTAAAAGTAATGACAATCACAGACATTTAACCCCTCAGATATCATAATCAAATGTGACCATGGCATCTGAGTGCTGCAAACACGGGAGCCCTGCATCAGAAGGGATCTTATGATTGTATGATACAGTTCCCTAGAGGAATTTTTTTGAAAGTAAAAAAAAAAAAAAAAGATTTTAAACACATAAAATTGTGACCCTTCGGGATTGGCTGCATTCCCTCATAACTGTTGCACACCTCTCTGATTATTAGATATAAATTAACATCTTTACTTAATTATCTTTAAAATCACACTTGTCACTCGGGAACATATGGTTAAAATTCCTCAAGGAAGTCAGGGTTAGGGTACTTTCACACTTGCAGCAGGACAGATCCGTCAGGCTATTCAGCCTGCCGGATCCGTCCTGCCGCAAGTGGCCGTGCTGCTGCGGCTGCGCACAGGAAAAAATAAATCCCCTTTATGACACTGATAATCGCAGCAAATCTCTAAATATTGCACTGGCTAACTACAATTTCCTACTAGTGGGTCCCTGTCTGACTATCCCTGAACTAAAAACACATTACTCCTTCATCCCTACATGTTTCGCCGTGTACTAGGCGTCTTCAGGGGAAGACATGCAGGCATTGAATGTGGGTGCGGGGATCCAGTTATAAGCCCTCGGTACTGACGAGTAAGCGGTTCTAACCAACCACTGTATTCATAGATCGATTGAAACCTATGCTCTCCAATAGCATGTTCTTACCTTTTCTACATCACAGAGGTGAAGATAGTGACGTAATATAGGGTCAAAGACCGTGTCGGCACTTAGTGTTCTGCCGTGCTCACTATATAGCGCGTCGCCGACACTTAGAAAATTCTGCTCCCTATGAGCTCCTAGCTCTTCACATGCGCTGACACTTAGAATTTTTTCAGTTTTCGCTATCTACTAAAGGTAAATGCACGCCGGGACTTAGATGAGTCTAAGTAATGTGTATCTGATCTCCTTTCATATTCTAAGTCCCAACGCATGCGCTGAGATAGGAACCTAGAGGAATATCTCAGGGGTGTGGAAATAAATAAAAAAACTACTTGTCGAAGGACTAAAGCGGGGGCTCGATCTACTTGTCCCTCATGACAATCTACTTGTCCTGAACTTATACTGTATGAAGACGGGGGCCACAAGGAGACGTTATACTGTATGGGGGCGGGGGCCACAAGGAGATGTTATACTGTATGGGGGCAGCCACAAGGAGACGTTGTACTATATGGGGGCCACAAGGAGACATTATACTGTATGGGATTTAAATATACTTTTTCTGACAATCAGGAAATTAACATAGGTACTTGCGCTGCTGCAGGCTCCTCTAATGCTGTGGGTCTAGCATCCAAATCAAACGTTCAAAAAATTGGAACCGCGCTGCTTTTAAAATCGTTTCTCAAAATATCTGCACATTTTGGATCCCTTCCTGGTGTGAGACTTCCAGCGTCCTGGACACCGAGCACAAATCTCCCGTCTCCAGTTAAGCTGAAATGAAGATACACATCGTGCAACACCTTTTTGGTAAAAACACTCAAGTTATTTATTGCACTTACAGGATTTCAGAAGTTAAAAGGCATGTCATCGATTATAAAATCATCATTGCCCGACCCGGGTTTCGCTGACCGGAGCTTCGTCTGGGGGCGAAAATCTACCTCATATCCGGGGTGGTGCTTTTTATACACACCCCATGCATAATCACATATTTCCATACACATACATTACACCTTAATTTGATCATCTGGACCATGGCTTAAGAACATTCCAAAGGGGCAGTTCCAGAGAATCTCTCGTAATTGCATGAATGATGGGGATTATGAGAACCAAAGTCTTGCATTAAAATCCCGGTTTAGGGAGAAGGGGTACGAGGAGAAGTGTTTAGAGGAATCTAGAATATCAGTAAAAGCAATGAGGACAGAAATGGGAGAGGGGAATAGTGAAAAAAAGAAAAGGAAAGAAAAAGATTTTCGCTTCACCTTCCTCACTGGTTTTAATGCTAAAGCAGGAATATTAAAAAATATAATAAAACAGAACTGGAAAGTATTGAAGAATGACCCAATTATTGGTACCGTGATACCTGCAGCCCCAGATATTGTATATAAAAAAGCACCCAATGTAAAAGAACAAGTTGGTTCGGAGCGCAATACCCCCTGTGGTGAATAAAATGAAGGAAAAAGAAGGGAAATTCACCTGGTGTGGGTTTTGTGGTCCTTGTAAAAATCAAGAATATAAAGAAAAGAAAATTAGTGCTGAAATCATCACTTCATGTAACAATGGACGAACATTTAAAATCAGGGGAGAATGCATGTGTGACAAAGAAAATGTCATATAAGTATTAGAGTGTCCATGTCGGACACAATATGTAGGAAGAACGACGAGAAAACTTAAAATTAGGGTACAAGAACACATCCGGAATATAAGGAAAGGATTAATGACACATAGCGTGTCGGCCCATTTCAAGTTGCAGCACAACAAAAACCCGAAGGGGTTAAAATTTGTAGGGGTAGAAAGCGTCCGCCCGGATTGGCGCGGAGGTGATGCGACGGCTCAGATTAATCATAAAGAGGTGCAATGGATTTATAATCTGGGAACACTGCAGCCAGGGGGACTTAATATTGAATTCGATTTAAAACCCTGCTTGGTGAAATAAGGATTTACTATACTCTTTGTGAATGGTCAGAAACAACATGTGACTATGATGTAGTAGAGGGGGGTGGTTACCAGGTGATGATGTCTATCCGAGATCTATGAATGAAAGATAGTAGTGGTTTGCGATCTATTTATAAAAGAAAACAGAGATTCTGAATGTGGGCTATCTGGTCGGGTCCTGATAGAATTAAGGAGACAGCAAAGGTGATGATCAAATTAAGGTGTAATGCATGTGTATGGAAATATGTGATTATGCACGGGGTGTGTATAAAAAGCACCACCCCGGATATGAGGTAGATTTTCGCCCCAGACGAAGCTCCGGTCAGCGAAACCCGGGTCGGGCAATGATGATTTTATAATCGATGACATGCCTTTTAACTTCTGAAATCCTGTAAGTGCAATAAATAACTTGAGTGTTTTTACCAAAAAGGTGTTGCACAATGTGTATCTTCATTTCAGCTTAACTGGAGACGGGAGATTTGTGCTCGGTGTCCAGGACGCTGGAAGTCTCCCACCAGGAAAGGATCCAAAACGTGCGGATATTTTGAGAAGCGATTTTAAAAGCAGCACGGTTCCAATTTTTTGAACATTATACTGTATGGGGGCGGGGGCCAAAAGGCGACGTTATACTGTATGGGGGCCACAAGGAGACATTATACTGTATGGGGGCAGCCACAAGGAGACATTATACTGTATGGGGGCAGCGCAAGGAGACGTTATACTGTATGGGGGCAGCGCAAGGAGACGTTATACTGTATGGGGGCCACAAGGAGACATTATACTGTATGGGGGCAGCCACAAGGAGACATTATACTGTATGACGGCAGCCACAAGGAGACGTTATACTGTATGGGGGCAGCCGCAAGGAGACGTTTTACTGTATGGGGGCCACAAGGAGACGTTATACTGTATGGGGGCCAAAAGGAGACATTATACTGTATGGCAGCAGCCACAAGGAGGCATTATACTGTAAGGGGGTAGCCACAAGGAGACATACTGTATGGGGGCCATAAGGAGACGTTATACTTTATGGGGGCCACAAGGAGACGTTATACTGTATGGGGGCCACAAGGAGACGTTATATTGTATGGGGCAGCCACAAGGAGACGTTATACTGTATGGGGGCCACAAGGAGACGTTTTACTGTATGGGGCAGCCACGCCATACTGGGGCAGTGAATCCCTTTAATGTACATGCCATACTGTATAATATACATTAAAGGGATTCACTGCTCCAGTATGGCATATACATTAAAAGGATTCACTGCCCCAGTATGGCATGTACTATATGCTATACTGGGGCAGTAAATCCCTTTGATGTACAATGGGGCATTTACCCCCCACCCCCTCTATACACGGAGGGTGAGTGGCTGGAACCTGGCAGGACTTCTAGCTTCAGCGCCAGGGAGAAGAAGCAGAGCTGCAGCCTGACAGGAGAGCATAGCTGACAGCTCACCCAGAGGAGTCACCACACACCCTGCAAGTACAACACACAGTACCTGCTGGGCTATAAGAGCACGGGCTGCCACCATGTGAGGAGACAGGAGCTCCCACTACTGCTTCAGCCGCTGACCAGCGGTTCTGCTGGGAGCTGACTTCCCTCCCGCGGCGCACTCCTCTGATCCCGCGGCTCACTCCTCTGATCTGACCTGCACATGAGCGCTGATTACAGTGCGGCAAGCAGTCCGAACGTGCTGCAAGCTGTGTATGAGAGGAAAATCTTCCGCCACCCGAGCCCTGCTACTTGCCCGCATGCGGGCTAAGCTACCTGCAGAAACTACCTGCCCGGCGCCCGGAACTGCATGTCCCGGGCGTCAGGCGATAGGAATTCCACACCCCTGTATCTTCTAAGTGTCAGCATGCATTTACCCTTTATATTTCACACATTAAGGGCTTGTTCACATCACCGTTCTGTATTCTGTTATGGCTATCTGTTATTACATGGTTATAACGGAATCCATAAGACGGAAATCAAAACTGAAACCTTTAGAAGCTTTCCGTTTTGATCCGTCCTAATGGAAGTCTATGGGCAAGCATAACGGATCCGTTTGGTTTCCATTATGCTGGACAGAAAACAAAGTTCTGTCGACATAACGGAATACATAACGGTGATGTGAACAAGCCCTAACATGTCTATAATGAGATCTGTAAACGTTAATTTCGAGTGCACAGCATGTAACTACTCGTATTCATTAGTATTATATACAAGCATTCAGTAAATGCTCCCAGAAGTTGCCTGCCAAAAAAGTATGCTGCTCAATGTACACTGTACCTTTTTTCTAAGCATTGGGAGTCAGCATGCATAATATACTAATGTATAATTACATGTGTCAGGAAACTTTCAGAATGCAGAATAGTGAGCAAAATAACGTAACAAAATAAATACAGTACGAGATGTTTTTTTCCAAAAAATATAACGATCTCTAATTGTTTCTTGTGCAGATCTTTTACATTTGGACTGTTTTAGTATTTCAAGAGAAAGGTAATCTTTTTTTTATTTTATTTTTTTATAAGGCTGTTAAACTTTTCTGTGGTAATACAATTTTTCGTGATTGAAAAAAATTCTTCCACATAATTCTGTTTTTGGTTAAACTGGGAAATTTCTTGGTCAACAAACTTTGTATTTTTCTGTGAATTATTTGTGGACGTACCCCTTACCTCTTTTAACCATATGTATGGCTGAACACCACTCTGCTGTTACATTACAACCACCGACTTCCGAGACTACGTGAATAATCTTCTAGCATTGACACATGGCAAGTGGTGGGATTTATTAGGCAGCAAGTGAATAGTAGTTTAAGTAACTGAGTGACTTTGACAAGGGTCAGTTTGCAAGAAATAGACAATTGAGTTAGAGCATCTCCTAAACCAGGGGTGCACAACCTTTTTTGGTCTGGGGGCCTCATTGTCACATTGCTCTATTTCAAGGGGCCGCAAAAAAAAAAAAAAAAAGTTAATCAGCGTTCGTTTGCATCAGCCTATTACTTAGGTCGATGCAAAGTGACTGGGGAGGAATGATCACTGCCACAGTCATTGCTCCCTCATTCAGTTCTATTGATTATCGGCAGCACATCCCTGATTACACAGAGAGATGTGCTGACAATAATTGAACATCTTTCATCCTGATAAAATACGCAAATCAGCCGAGAAACTAGTAATTCCTGGTTTATTGACTGATCAGCAGCAGGATCATACAGGCCAGACATAAGATATGAGCGCTCCTATGAACACTTGTTCCCAGTAATTGTCTTGTATATCATGCAGTACTTAGAGATTCCCTGCTAAAAAATGATTTTCTCATACATTCCATTGCGGGACACAGACCATGGGTATAGCTTAGAGTATTAGTAGGAGGGACACTATGCAAATGAAAAGCTCCTCCTCGGGATATACCCCCCAGCAGGAGAAACTCAGTCTTTGCTTAGTGTCTGGTGAAGAAGGTTGACACGCTCACTATCTCTACTCCGGTTTGTTTTTTTCTTTCCAGATGGGGACACAGGTCAGCATGACGCTTTCCAGGTCCCCCATGGAGTGCCCGCCGCCGTCTTGGACGCTGCCTGGCTGCCTCCATTGCCCCCCAAAAAAGTAAAGTGGATCCGGGCTCGACCTGCAGCTCCGGTATCGCACCAGCCACTGGGTCACCTGCTGCCTCCCTCCACCAGAGCACTGCACTCCTGAAGAGGTGCATCCCTGCTGGTCCTGGAGTCGAGGGAGAAGACTGCAGGAGCAGATAAGTATTGCCTCGGCCGCCATTATGACGCGGCCGAGGGGCGGAGCCTCGTGTTCTGCTCTGGCGCTTCCTCCTTGCTGTGTACGGCCGCGGCGGGTGATTGTACAGTCCCTAACTCTCGCGTGACTTCCCCTGCTCCTCTCCGCCGGAGGTCTTCTGTTGCCGGTGTGAGGGTGATGTAGCGTGACGTCTGTCACTTCATTGATCGCTAGTTTTCATGAGCTGATTGGTTAGTGGGCGTCCCTTTCTTGAACAGGTTGGAGGACAGCCCAAATGAACCTTAGTGGTCAGGGGTGCAATCTTCAATCCTGTGGCTGTTGGAGGACAGAGTGGTTCATTCCACCTTCTGGATGCCATTGCAGACATCTGGTAGGAGATCTGTATACTCCTTATTTGTGGGCCATTATGCCTAAGCCTGGGGTTCCCCCTTAGTCTGCCAATGCCATCTCAGGCCCCACCGAGGCCCTGTAAGGTGTGCCTTCAGCCTTTTTTTTTCTGTCGTCTGTGACTCGTGCCCTGCCCCTGGAAAGGATCTGCTCCTCCTCTTGCTCAGCCCAGTCCCCCCTCTACCTCTGCGGACACAGCGGTATCCATCTGGGCTTCCGCCATGTCCAGGGCAGCCGGATCTGGCCTTAGTAGGACGCCTACCCACTAAGAGGCAGCTTGGGCGGCAGCATTCCTCCTCGGATCACTCCGCTTCTCCCCCCGCCCCGCCTAGAGGCGCGTCCGGACGACTCTCCCTATCTCAGGGAGCACAGGTCTGAAGGGGAATTGTCCGGCTCGGACGAAGTCATGGAGCGGGACGCCCCGCCTTAGCCTTCCACCATGATAACTATCTCAGTGGCGGCTGTCCGTGACACCTTTAATGCCTGAGACGGTCCTGTTGCCTGTCCATAGGGAACTTTCCACGGTCATAGCTAAGGCCTGGAACCGCCCTCATCAAAGTTCTCTGCCACCAAACGCAGGGATATGCTATATCCTTTTCCTCAGGATAGTGTGGAGAAGTGGTCTTCTCCCTCTAAGGTGGATTGCCCTGGTGGCCAGATTGGCCAAAGATACGGCTCTTCCTGTACTAGATGGTTCCTCTTTGCAGGACGTGGTGGACAGGCGTCTGGATTCCCTGACCGCATCCATTTTCTCTCTGGCGGGCACGTCCCTACGGCCTGCCTTTGCCTCAGCATGGGTTGCTAGAGCCCTTTCAGTGTGGTTACAGTGCCATCACCAGGAGTTGGTGGCGCTAGATGCGTCTGCTGACACGCTGGTCTTGATCTCTCCAAACGTCTCAGGCTTTCATCTTCCTATGCGAAGCTTCCAGGGACATTAGTTTCCTCTTTGCCCACATCTCTGCCCTCTCGGTCATTCAACGCAGAGAGGTCTGGTTGAAGGTATGGGATGCTGACGTTGCTTCTAAGCGTTCCCTTGCTCACCTTTCCTTTGAGGGGTCCAAACCTTTTTTGGGGTTCAGCTGGACGAATTCATCTCTACTGCGAGAGGAGGCAAGAGTACATATTTTCCCCAGCCCAGAGCCAAGCGCTCCCTTCGGTCCAGGGCTTCTGGTTCCCGGTACCAGTCCTTGCGTTGCATCCCTTCCAGCAAGACGTCATCTGCTTCCTCTGCTGGGGGGTCTCAGGACTCCTGCAAGAAGCCTTTCTTAAGCCCCGCCCTTCCGGACGCCAGAAGGCTCAGTCAGCCCGTCCTGCTGCTCCCACGCAGGCTTCCGCATGCAGGGACGCCCCCACCCCTTGCGGTGGGGGGGGCCGTCTGCTTGTTTTTTAGCAAGTCTGGCGGGCTCCTGTTCGGGTGCCCATGCCTCAGACCTTTTGATGGCTGTCTCTTCCCTTCTGAAAGTCCCCCCACAAGAACAAGGCACAGGTTTTGATTCAAACCTGTTCGTGGTCCCAAAGATGGTAGGATCGCTGCGGCCGATCCTGGATCTAAAGCTACTCTTCTAGCTTCTGCGGGTGCGGAGGTAGGACGCCTATCTGCACGCCCCGATTGCAGACTGTCAACATCGTTTCTGCGCTTCGCCATTGGCAACCAGCACTCTCAGTTGTCGCTCTTCCCTTTGGGTTAGCAACCGCCCCTCGGGTCTTTACCAAGATTCTCGCACCCCTCATGGCGCTTCTTCGCTCCAGGGACATTACTTTGCTGCCTTATCTGGACGACATAATGTTAAAGGCCCGCAGGCTGAGGACAGCGTCCGGATCACTGTTCGGATTCTGGGACAATTTGGTTGGCTGATCAACTTTCCAAAGTCATCTCTCCTCCCCTCCAGGGACTCTCCTTCCTGGGGATGTTTCTGAATACCTCGGCTGCCGAGGTGTATTTTCCAGACTCCAAGTCCTCCCAAATCCAGGGAGCGGTGTCGCATCTACTGCGCTCCCCGTGCCTCTCCATTCGGGAGTGCATGCGGATCCGGGGTCTTATGTTGGCCTCCTTCGAGCCCGTGCCATATGCCCAGTTTCACACCCGTTCGCTTCTACAGGAGATCCTTTACCTCTGGGACACGATCTCTCGGGGTCTGAACGCTCGCGTCCACCTGTCTCTGCGGGTTCGGGCATCTCTTCCTTGGTGGCTGTCCCTTCCGATTATGACGTCGGGGAGGTCCTTTCTCCCGGTCTCTTGGACGATTGTCACCACCGCTGCCGGTCTCCTGGGTTGGGGCGGCGCTCTCCGGTCCCTCACAGTCCAGTGGGTTTGGTTGGCGGCGGAGTCTCTACTCCCGCTCGACATTCTGGAACTGAGTCAGATTTCTTGCTCTCTCTGCCATTGGACCCCTATCCTGGCCGGCCGTCCGGTGTGGATCCAGTCAGACATTGCCATGGCTGTGGCTTACATCAATCTCCAGGGTGGGATCCGCAGCCGGGCGGTGATGCAGGACGTGAAGATGATCCTGCAGTGGGTAGAGTCTCACGTTCCGGTGTTGTCTACGGTGTCCATCCCAGGAGTCGACGACTGGGCAGCAGACTTACTAAGCTGCAGCAAAGTGGATCCAGGCGAGTGGTCTCTACTCCAGACGGTTTCAAAGGCGTCTGTCACAGGTGGGGCTGTCCGGACGTTGACTTGATGGCGTCCAGGCTCAACCACAAGGTTTCGGTGTTCCTGGCTCATTCTCGGAATCCGAAGGCGCACAGGGTGGACGCGCTGGTGTCTCCGTGGACGGACTTCTGCCTCCTCTATGTCTTCCCTCCACTTCCTCTGCTACCGAAGATTCTGCGCAGGATCGAAGCGGAAGGGATTCCGACCATTCTCATCCCCCCGGATTGGCCTCGTCGCGTATGGTTCTCGGACGTCGCTCGGATGCTGGCAGACGCCCCATGGCCTCTTCCTGACAAGAGGATCTCCTGTCTCAAAGACCGCTCTTCCACCAGAATTTACGGTCTCTTCGTTTAACTGCGTGGCTGTTGTAATCTCCATCCTGTAAAAAAAAGTATTGCCTCCGTGGGATCTCAATTTGGTTCTCTGCGCTCTCCAGGCAGATCCCTTCGGGCCTTTTGAGGGAGGTCTCCCTGACTCTTCTTACCTGGAAGGTGGTCTTCCTTGTGGCCATAACTTCCATTAGGCGAGTATCGGAGATGGCCGCTCTTTCCTGTCGGGAGCCCTTTCTGTTTTTTTCACTAGGTTAAAGTAGTGCTCCGTCCTGTTCCCTTCTTTTTGCCCAAGGTGGTATCCCCCTTCCTCCTTAGTGAGGGTCTTGTTTCGCCCTCCTTTTGTCCTTCTCCGGAAAATCCTACGGAGCGTGCTTTACATTCCCTGGATGTGGTTCGGGCTCTGAAGGTGTATCAGAAGGCTACAGCCTCCTTTTGCTGTTCATACTCCCTCTCTGTGATTGCGGTAGGGCCTCGTAAGGTCCTGGTGGCCTCCAAGGTCACGGTGGCGAGATGGATCCACTCGTCTATCGCCGCGGCTTGTCGCGCTCGTGGCAAGGTTCCCCCATCGTGGATTACTGCTCACTCCGCTAGGGCGGTGGGAGCTTCCTGGGCAGCCGCAATCGTGCCTCTGCGTCTCAGTTGGGTAGTCGGATCCCTGGCCGTCCTTACCTACCTTTTCGAAGTTTTTGACAGTTACATTCGCTGGCTTCAGCTGATGCTGTCTTGGGCCGCAAGGATTTGCAGGCTGTGGTTCCTGTTTGGCAGTTGGACGTTACTCCTGGTGGTGTTGATGTTTTTTCCCACCCCATGGACTGCTTTGGGACGTTCCATGGTCTGTGTTCCCAAATGGAATGTACGAGAAAAGGAGATTTTTTGTGAAACTCACCTGTAAAATCTATTTCTCGTTGTTTCCATTGGGGGACACAGCTCCCGCCCATTCTGTTTGTTGCAGGAGGGGTTCTGTTCTGTTTGTGGTTGGGCCTCATGGCCTTGGTTTGATGGTTTCCATTTTTGGATTCTTTCTCCTTCTCCTACTGCTTTTGCAACGCCTGAGTTTCTCCTGCTGGAGCCGGGGAGGAGGAGCTTTTCATTTGCATAGTGTCCCTCCTACTAATACTCTAAGCTATACCCATGGTCTGTGTCCCCCAATGGAAACAACGAGAAATAGATTTTACAGGTGAGTTTCTCAAAAAATCTCCTTTTTAAGGCCTTAATCACACGTCCGTAGTGTTTATGGATCCGCAAATTGCGGATCCATAAACACACCCGGCCGGCAGCCCCAAAGAAATGTCTATTCTTGTCCGCCATTGCGGGCAAGAATAGGACATGTTCTACTTTTTTGCGGAGCTGCGGCCGTAAGATCGGCGGCACACTCCGCAAAAACTGATGCGGAGAGCACAGTGTGTGCTCTCCGCATCGTTCCGTGCCCCATTCACAATCATGGGTCCGCATGTATTCCGCAGAATTGCGGAATACATGCGG
Source organism: Bufotes viridis (assembly GCA_033119425.1). Classification (NCBI taxonomy): domain Eukaryota; kingdom Metazoa; phylum Chordata; class Amphibia; order Anura; family Bufonidae; genus Bufotes; species Bufotes viridis. Next base: position 328,767,492 of record CM065590.1, read on the forward strand.
ACATATATGCGGACGTGTGAATAATGCCTAACACTTTCCTGCAGCATGGCCTTGAAACACAATATTTATACTCTCCTGTTCCCCGCCACTCCTGCTGTCTCCATCTTCCGGTCCTGACGCTGTTTACATCCGGCTGGCTATGGGCATATTCACTTGTACCTCTCCAGCCAATGACTGGTCTCAGTGGTGATGTGGCCACAAGCAGCGTTTCACCGCTGAAGTCCATAATTTACTGGAAAGGTGCTCTGGTGCTCCAGGATGGAGACAGCGAGAGCAGCACGGAGCAGGAAAGTAGGAATCTTCTGTGTCAGGGGCCATGCTGCAGGAACTTGTTAAAAATCTTTTTTATTGGGAAATCTCTTTATGTGGTGACATTTCCTTCCTGCTTCCTATTCACAAATGAGTGCTTTCCGTCACTGCAGAGGACGGCGCTCACTGGTTATTACCGCCTCCTGCCTCAGTTATAGGTGCTTGCAATAACCAGTAAGCACTTTCCTTCACTGCAGAGGTTGGGCTCACTGGTTATTACCGCCTCCTTCACCTGGTTATAGGTGCCCTGCAATAACCAGTAAGCACTTTCTTTCACTGCAGAGACCGGCGCTAACTGGTTATTACCGCCTCCTGCCCCCAGTTATAGGTGCCCTGCAATAACCAGTAAGCACTTTCCATCACTGCAGAGGACGGGCTCACTGGTTATTGCTCCCTCCTGCACCCGGTTATAGGTGCTTGCAATAACCAGTAAGCACTTTCCTTCACTGCAGAGGACGGGCTCACTGGTTATTACCGCCTCCTTCACCTGGTTATAGGTGCCCTGCAATAACCAGTAAGCACTTTCTTTCACTGCAGAGACCGGCGCTAACTGGTTATTACCGCCTCCTGCCCCCAGTTATAGGTGCCCTGCAATAACCAGTAAGCACTTTCCATCACTGCAGAGGACGGGCTCACTGGTTATTGCTCCCTCCTGCACCCGGTTATAGGTGCCCTGCAATAACCAGGAAGCACTTTCCTTCACTGCAGAGGACAGGCTCACTGGTTATTACTCCCTCCTGCACCCGGTTATAGGTGCCTTCAATAACCAGTAAGCACTTTCCCTGAGGGCTCATGCACACGCCCATTGTTTTGATCCGCATCCGATCCGCATTTTTTGTGGCTTGGATGCAGACCCATTCACTTTAATGGGACCGCAAAAGATGTGGACAGCACACCGTGTACTGTCCGCATCCATTGCTCCATTCCGCAAAATGCAGAATACACATGGCTGGTCTCCTGCGGACCACAAAACACGATATGGTCATGTGCATGAGGCCTTACTAGTGGGGAAAGCACTTATTGATTAACCTTTTAATGACAAGGCCTGAAAAGGCCTTAATGACCAGTCACTTTTTTGTATTTTAGCGCACAGGGTTCAAACACTTGGGTAGGCGATTAGTATCATATTAATCCAGTAGCCTGTCCACATGCCAATCTGCTGTTTGGGAGTGCGGGTTGCCAGAACTGTACAGTCGTGGCCAAAAGTTTTGAGAATTACATAAAAATTGGAATTTGGATAAGTTGCTGCTTAAGTTTTTATAATAGCAATTTGCATATACTCCTGAATGTTATGAAGAGTGATCAGATGAATTGCATAGTCCTTCTTTGCCATGAAAATTAAAGGACCTGCTGAGATCATTTCATTAATCGTCTTGTTAACTCAGGTGAGAATGTTGTCGAGCACAAGGCTGGAGATCATTATGTCAGGCTGATTGGGTTAAAATGGCAGACTTGACATGTTAAAAGGAGGGTGATGCTTGAAATCATTGTTCTTCCGTTGTTAACCATGGTGACCTGCAAAGAAACGCGTGCAGCCATCATTGCGTTGCATAAAAATGGCTTCACAAGCAAGGATATTGTGGCTACTAAGATTGCATCTCAATCAACAATTTATAGGATCATCAAGAACTTCAAGGAAAGAGGTTCAATTCTTGTTAAGAAGGCTTCATGGCATCCAAGAAAGTCCAGCAAGCGCCAGGATCGTCTCCTAAAGAGGATTCAGCTGTGGGATCAGAGTGCCACCAGTGCAGAGCTTGCTCAGGGATTGCAGCAGGCAGGTGTGAGCGCATCTGCATGCACAGTGAGGCGAAGACTTTTGGAAGATGGCCTGGTGTCAAGAAGGGCAGCAAAGAAGCCACTTCTCTCCAAAAAAGAAAACATCAGGGACATATTGATCTTCTGCAGAAAGTATGGTGAATAGACTGCTGAGGACTGGGGCAAAGTCATATTCTCCGATGAAGCCTCTTTCCAATTGTTTGGGGCATCTGGAAAAAGGCTTGTCCGCAGAAGAAAAGGTGAGCGCTACCATCAGTCCTGTATCATGCCAACAGTAAAGCATCCTGAGACCATTCATGTGTGGGGTTGCTTCTTCTCCAAGGGAGTGGGCTCACTCACAAATTTGCCCAAAAACACAGCCATGAATAAAGAATGGCACCAAAACACCCTCCAACAGCAACTTCTTCCAACAACCCAACAACAGTTTGGTGAAGAACAATGCATTTGCCAGCATGATGGAACACCGTGCCATAAGGCAAAAGTGATAACTTAGTGGCTCGGGGACCAAAACATTGACATTTTGGGTCCATGGCCTGGAAACTCCCCAGATCTTAACCACTTGAAGACCACAGGTTTATAAACCCCTAGTGACCAGGCCCTTTTTTACAAATCCGCACTACACTAATTTCACCGTTTATTGCTCGGTCATACAACTTACCACCCAAATGAATTTTATCTCCTTTTCTTCTCAATAATAGAGCTTTCATTTGGTGGTATTTCATTGTTGCTGACATTTTTACTTTTTTCGCTATTAATAAAAATGTAACGACATTTTTGCAAAAAAATGACATTTTTCACTTACTGTTGTAATTTTTTTTTTTTAAAACTACATTTCTATATACATTTTTCGCAAAATGTATTGTTCTACATGTCTTTGATAAAAAAAAATCCGAAAAGTGTATATTTATTGGTTTGGGTAAAAGTTATAGCGTTTACAAACTATGGTGCAAAAAAGCGAATTTCCGCATTTTGAAGCAGCTCTGCCTTTCTGAGCACCCGTCATGTTTCTTCAGGTGCTAGAATGCCAGGATAGTATAAATACCCCCCAAATGACACCATTTTAGAAAGAAGACACCCCAAAGTATTCGTGGAGGGGCATGGTGAGTTCATGTATCATTTCATTTTTTTTTACAAGTTAGCGGAAAATGACACTTTCTGAGGAAAAAAAATAATAATAATAAAGTTTCCATTTCTGCTAACTTCTGGAAAAAAAATAAAAATCTCAGACGGACTCACTAGGCCCCTCAGCAAATACCTTGGGGTGTCTTCTTTCCAAAATGGGGTCATTTGTGGGGTGTGTTTACTTATCTGGCATTTTGGGCCGGGCTAAATTGTGAGTAGCCATGTTAAACCTAAAGGTACTCGTTAGAATTTGGGCCCCTTTGTGCACCCAGGCTGTAAAAAAGTGTCACTCATGTGGTATCGCCGTACTCAGAAGAAGTAGGGCAATGTGTTTTGTGGTGTATTTTTACATATACCCATGCTGGGTAAGAGATATATCTCTGTAAATTGTCAACTTTGTATAAAAAAATTAAAAAAGCTGTCGTTTACAGAAATATTTCTCACACAAAGTATGGGTATATATAAAAATACACCCCAAAACACATTGCCCTACTTCTCCTGAGTATGGCGATACCACATGCGTGACACTTTTTTGCAGCCTGGGTGCCCAAAGGGGCTCTAACTCCAATGAGTACCTTTAGGATTTCACAGGGCATTTTTACGCATTTGGATTCCAGACTTCTTCTCACGTTTTAGGGTCCCCTAAAATGCCAGGACAGTATAAATACCCCACAAGTGACCCCATTTTAGAAAGGAGACACCCCAAGGTATTCCGTGAGGGGTATGGTGAGTTCATGTAAAATTTTATTTTTTGTCACAAGTTAGTGGAATATGAGACTTTGTAAAAAAAAAAAAAAAAAATTATCAATTTCCGTGCTTTAGGGCCCCTAAAATGCCAGGGCAGTATAAATACCCCACATGTGACCCCATTTTGGAAAGAAGACACCCCAAGGTATTCCGTGAGGGGCATGGCGAGTTCATAGAAGATTTTTTTTTTTAGCACAAGTTATCGGAAATTGATTTTTTATTGTTTTTTCTCACAAAGTCTCCCTTTCCGCTAACTTTTGACAAAAAGTTTAATTTTTCATGGACTGAATATGCCCCTCAGCAAATACCTTGGGGTGTCTTCTTTCCAAAATGGGGTCATTTGTGGGGTGTGTTTACTGTTCTGGCATTTTTGGCGGGGCTAAATTGTGAGCAGCCATGTAAAACCTAAAGGTACTCGTTGGAATTTGGGCCCCTTTTCGCACCCAGGCTGCAAAAAAGTGTCACTCATGTGGTATCGCCGTACTCAGGAGAAGATGGGCAATGTGTTTTGGGGTGTATTTTTACATATATCCATGTTGGGTGAGAGAAATATCTCTGTAAATTGACAACTTTGTATAAATTTTTTTTAAAAAGTTGTCGTTTACAGCTTATTTCTCACACAAAGTATGGGCATATATAAAAATACACCCCAAAACTCATTGCCCTACTTCTTCTGAGTACGGCGATACCACATGTGTGACACTTTTTTGCAGCCAAGATGCGCAAAAGGGCCCTAAAACCAATGAGTACCTTTAGGATTTCACAGGGCATTTTTACGCATTTGGATTCTCATGCTTTAGGACCCCTAAAATGCCAGGGCAGTATAAATACCCCACATGTGACCCCATTTTGGAAAGAAGACACCCCAAGGTATTCCGTGAGGGGCATGGCGAGTTCACAGAAAAAAAAAAATTTTGGCACAAGTTTTTTTTTTTTTTTTACAAAGTCTCTTATTCCACTAACTTGTGACAAAAAATAAAATTTTACATGAACTCACCATACCCCTCACAGAATACCTTGGGGTGTCTTCTTTCTAAAATGGGGTCACATGTGAGGTGTTTGTACTGCCCTGGCATTTTAGGGGTCTCTGCAATCATTACACGTATGGCCAGCATTAGGAGTTTCTGCGATTCTCCGTATATTGAGCATACGGGTAATGAGATTTTTTTTTTCCGTTCAGCCTCTGGGCTGAAAAAAGAAAAAAAAATGAACGGCTCAGATTTTTTCATTCGCATTGATCAATGTGGATGAAAAAATCTCTGCCAAAATCAGTGATTGCGGTGCGGTGGGCTGGGCGCTAACTACCTAACAAGTAGCTAACTAACTGGCAGTGATAAGGGACCCTTATGCCCCATTCACACGTCCGCAATTCTGTTTCCGGAACGAATTGCGGACCCATTCATTTCTATGGGGACAGACTTTGTCCCGCTCTAATCCGGAATTACGGATCCGCGCTTCCGGGTCTGCACTTCCGTTCCGCAAGAATATAGAACATGTCCTATTCTTGTCTGCAATTGCGGACAAGAAAAAGCATTTTCTATATAGTTCTGGCAATGTGCGGATCTGCAAAATGCGGAAAGCACATTGCCGGTGTCCGTGTTTTGAGGATCTGCGGATCCGATCCGCGGATCCGTGAATCCACGGATCCGCAAAACACATATGGACGTCTGAATGGAGCCTTACAAGGGGTGTGATCAATGACACGGGGATGATTCCCCTGTTTGTGGAACGGAATAACGGACCCATTCATTTCTATGGGGACAGACTTTGTCCCGCTCGGATCCGGAATTACGGATCCGCGCTTCCGGGTCTGCACTTCCGTTCCGCAAAAATATAGAACATGTCCTATTCTTGTCCGCAGTTGTGGACAAGAAAAGGCATTATCTATATAGTTCTGGCAATGTGCGGATCCGCAAAATGTGGATAGCACATTGCCGGTGTCCGTATTTTGCAGATCCGTGGATCCTCAGATCCATGGATCCGCAAAACACATACGGACGTCTGAATGAGCCTTACAGGGGGGTGATTAGTGACGGGGGTGACAGGGGGCGATCAGGGGTGGTGACATGGGTGATCAGGGGTTAACCAGTGATGGGGGGTGTGTGTGTATAGTGATTGGTGCACTTTACTTATGTTTTCTCTGGTGGTCCCAGACAAAGGGACCACCAGACGAGCAGACAGAAGGCATATCAGACGTTGTTTACAAAACAGCGTCTGATAAACGTTTTAAATGCATTTTTTTTCGCATCTACAGCCTGCCAGCGCATGATCAGTGCTGGCAGGCTGTAGTTTCAGTTGTCCCGGTCACGATCGCATGAACGCGCATGGCGCACGCGTGTTCATGCGAAATCTCGGGTCTCACGAGATGACGCCGATAGGCGTGACTGAGACCTGAGAGAGCCGCCGTGCTGACGCCCATCGGCGTTAGCGTGGCGGCAAGTGGTTAATCCCATTGAGAACTTGTGGTCAATCCTCAAGAGGCGGGTAGACAAACAAAAACCCACTAATTCTGACAAACTCCAAGAAGTGATTATGAAAGAATGGGTTGCTATCAGTCAGGAATTGGCCCAGAAGTTGATTGTAATTCGACTGGTCGTGCTCTCAGAGTTCCTGAAAAAGAAGGGCCAACACTGCAAATACTGACTCTGCATAAATGTCATGTAATTGTCGATAAAAGCCTTTAAATTGTATGAAGTGCGTGTAATTATATTTCACTACATCACAGAAACAACTGAAACAAAGATCTAAAAGCAGTTTTGAAGCAAACTTTGTGAAAACTAATATTTGTGTCATTCTCAAAACTTTTGGCCACGACTGTACAGCTGTGACCTCTGAGTATTGGATGGAGCTGGTTGCTGCAAGGCTGATCTTTTTGAAGAGAATGGGAACAATGCAGTAACCAGCCCTGTCCGCTACACACTGGATCGAGCTGTGCAGGCTTGGTGCCTGGTCTACTCCCGAACAGCTGATCCACATGGTTGCCGGCTATTGGACCCCTTCTAATCTGCTATTGATGTGGATAGGCTATCAGTATAAAAATCTCAGATAGCCTTTTTGAATGTTTATGGTGGAATATCACATTATAATGTGCTTTGCAATTGACAATGCAACCAATTTCTTTCTGTCTAGTAAATTGCACAAGCTGAAACTTATTGACCCGACTTCTATTTTACAACCAGGTAACAAATATAAGAAAGGTTTTAGATGAATATGAATTATGAAAAATTGTTTCCTATAGTTAAAAAATGTGTTGGGAAAATAAACTTTTTATAAGACTAGTAAAATAAAATCGTAATGTGCAGGGTTTATTATATGTGTTCTGTCAGACCTGAACTCAGCCTATTGACTATGAATTTGCCCGATCCTTGTGCCATGCACCAGTGTGTCTCTGATACATCTAGGTAGCAGCTAACCACAATGGGACTATTCCAAAAGGTCATGGCCTTGTGGCTCTCCAGCCGCGAAAGGCAGATCCCTGTATAATGGTTAAAGGTTGAATACCAGGAATAACTGGAATAACGCCCTCAGGACTAGTCCAAACCAGTTAGCACAATGGATCCATATCCACTGCCCATACCAGTCGCCATCTCTGCTCACCCTCCCTTTCTATTGAAGAACCAACTAAAATTATGACACCAATCTACACTTATCTCAAAGCAGAGTATGTGATGGTAAACCTGGGGAATCGAGCTATTGACCCCTTTCAACTTACGCAAAGCATATTTATTCTTGTTTACCCCTTTTCAATCCATTTAGATGTCATCCAGTAGGTTGTATCCAGTAAAAGATTGTAAGCCGTGAGACCTGTTGACAACACAGTATTATAAACATGCCTGACCTGATACAGAACTCCCTTCTAAAAGGGTCCTAAGTAGTACACTCCAAAACCATGTGCATCACATTTGCATCCTCACTGTTGACATCAGTCCTAATTCCTATTTTGTGAAGCAATCTTAGCATTTTGCAAGATCTATGAATAAAGAAAAGCAGTGACAACCTCTGAGCCTCACATAAAGATAACTTGGTGGTAAGCTGTAAAACATTATTGTTTATCTAATAAAATGCATACATGAGATTGGTAATTTATACTTTTTATGGTATAATCTCTTTATTGCTTATTTAACCACTTCAGCCCCCCTAGCTTAAACACCCTTAATGACCAGGCCACTTTTTACAATTCCGCACTACACTACTTTCACCGTTTATTGCTCCGTCATACAACTTACCATCCAAATGAATTTTACCTCCTTTTCTTCTCACTAATAGAGCTTTCATTTGGTGGTATTTCATTGCTGCTAACATTTTTACTTTTTTTGATATTAATCAAAAATGACTGAAATTTTTCACTTTCTGCTGCAAAATTTTTCAAATAAAACTACATTTCTATAAAAAAATTCTCTAAATTTATTGTTCTACATGTCTTTGATAAAAAAAATCCAATAAGTGTATATTTATTATACATAAAAAAAATGAATTTCCGCATTTTGACTTTCTGAGCACCTGTCATGTTTCCTGAGGTGCTACAATGCCCAGAGTAGTAGAAACACCCCACAAATGACCCCATTTTGGAAAGTAGACACCCTAAGGTATTCGCTGATAACGAGTTCATGTAAGTTTTTATTTTTTGTCACAAGTTAGCGGAAATAGATATATATATTTTTTTCTTACAAAGTCTCATATTCCACTAACTTGTGACAAAAAATAAAATTTTACATGAACTCACCATACCCCTCACGGAATACAATGGGGTGTCTTCTTTCTAAAATGGGGTCACTTGTGGGGTATTTATACTGCCCTGGCATTTTAGGGGCCCCTAAAGCGTGAGAAGTAGTTTTGAATCGAAATGCGTAAAAATGCCCTGTGAAATCCTAAAGGTACTCATTGGAATTTGGGCCCCTCTTGGCTGCAAAAAAGTGTCACTCATGTGGTATCGCCGTACTCAGGAGAAGTAGAGCAATGTGTTTTGGGGTGTACTTGTACATATACCCATACTGTGTGTGAAAAATGTCTCTGTAAATGACAACTTTTTCAATTTTTTTATACAAAGTTGTCAATTTACAGAGATATTTCTCTCAGCCAGCATTGGTGTATGTAAAAATACACCCCAAAACACATTGCCCTACTTCTCCTGAGTACGGCGATACCACATGAGTGACACTTTTTTGCAGCCAAGATGCGCAAAGGGGCCCTAATTCCAATGAGTACCTTTTAGGAGGGCATTTTTAGGCATTTGGATTCCAGAGTTTAGGGCCCCTAAAATGCCAGGACAGTATAAATACCCCACATGTGACCCCATTTTGGAAAAAGACACCCCAAGGTATTCCGTGAGGGGCATGGCGAGTTCATAGGAGATTTTTTTTTTGGCACAAGTTAGCGGAAATTGACTTTTTTTTTCTCACAAAGTCTCTCTTTCCACTAACTTGTGACAAAAAGTTCAATCTTTCATGGACTCAATATGCCCCTCAGCGAATACCTTGGGGTGTCTTCTTGCCAAAATGGGGTCACATGTGAGGTGTTTGTACTGCCCTGGCATTTGAGGGTCTCCGCAATCATTACATGTATGGCCAGCATTAGGAGTTTCTGCGATTTTCCTCATATTGAGCATACGGGTAATGAGATATTTTTTTCCATTCAGCCGCTGAAAAGAAAAATTGAACGGCACAGCCTGAATAAACCGGTCTGCCTGAACCGGCCTAGGCGATACGCTTTCACTGTTTCGGGAAGCTGTGTACTTCCGAATTGCGCATTTATTTTTTACTTTTCTGTTACGACGTTCACAGCATAGGTTATTTTTTTTTTAACAGTTTGGAGTTGGACTTTAGATATGGCAATATATTATATGTTTATCTATATATTTTAGATGCAAAATAGGAAAAGGCGGCGATTTATACTTAATATTTTGGTGTTTTTTTTTCTTATTTTTTTTTTTATTACTTTTTATTTAATTTTTATTTACTATTATCCCCCTTAGGGGTAGGACCTGGGACCTTTTCATCCCTTGTCCTATTCACCCTAATGGATCTCTATCAGGGTGAATAGGACTTTACATTTCCCTGCTTCCCTGTGCACACAGCAGCAGGGAGCCCCCCCCCCATGGCAGCTAGGGCTTCAGTAGCGTCCTGGCTGCCATGGTAACCGATCGCAATGTAATGCTGGGGCTCTGATCGGTTACCATGGCAGCCAGGACGCTACTGAAGCCCTGGCTGTCATGGGGAACTGCCACTGCTACCAATGGAGGGGACCCTGTGGCCACTGCCACCAATGATCTAAATACTTTAATACTGGGAGGGGGGGCGGTATTGAGGGTGCCCTGCCCCCATTTAGTTTAATATGGGAGGAGGTGGGGGTCGCACTGCCCACACAATAATTAACCTTTAATAGAGATACATGAGGCGGCTACCGCCGGCACCCACCTCCTGTATCTGTATTAAAGGCTAATAATCATTGTGTATGTAGGACCGGGGCAGAGCAGCAGGACCGGGGGGAAGTGCGCTGCCCACGCTGAAAGTTCGATACCCGAAACCCTACTCTATTGCAGGTATATGGTACACCGGCGGTCATGGATGAGAGGGCTATCTGCAGCACCCTCGCCTTCAAAGGGCAGCTCTTGCGCAACTGTGGTTCCCACACCTGCTACCACTCCCTCCTCTTCGGATGTGGTGTGCCGTGAGTCCTTCCTCTGGGCACCCTCTGCACTGGTTGCCATTCTGCTGCCCGGTTCGGGTCGTTTGCTTCCTGGTTCGGGATTACGCCAGTGTCCGCCTTGACTGCTTCTTCTTGCCGGCTCCGTTTGACTCCCGCTCGAAGATTATCCCTTATCCCTATGGGCTTCTGCCCGGCCAGGCTTCCGAGGCTGTTCCTTTCAGTTCTCTCCTCGAGGTGCGTATGTTTGTGGCCTGGGATGGCTCCGGAGTTCTGTGGGGTCATTGGACTGTCTCCCTCGTCCACGCTTGCGGCACTGGCTGTACGCTCACTTACCGTGTTTATCACGTCTGTCCTCCCACTTTGGTGACAGTTCGCGTTTTCCATTGTCGGCGGAGGTCCTCCTGTGCTTTGTCTTCTCGGTCGGTTGATCCCCAGCTTTGCTCCTGGTCCTTATGATTGGTATCTGTAGTGCTTCCGGCACTTACCTCTCTATTCCTTGCCATTTTGGCCCTTCACTGGTAGGCCGTGACTTCTCACTCCCTGTAAATGGTAATCCGTTCGCTCGGATCTGGGGTAGTGTTTTTGTGTCCTCAATATTACCTCATCCGTCTCGAGGTTCGTTGTTTTCGGCCTTACCTGCCGTTGGCTCCGCAGCTACTACGACATGGCCTTTAGCCTGTCTTGTCCTGTCCTCTGACGGACTCTGGAGGGGCCCCTTCGTTTCTTCCGTCCGCTCTTCTGCTCCCCCATCCCTGGTGACCACGGGATGCCGTTGCTCTTGGTCCGATGGGTCCAGCTCTGCCGGACTCTTCCACCTGTGCTACTGGTCCGCGCCTACTCGCGTTAGTTCTCGCTTCCGGCTGTGCTTCGTCTGGGCTCGGTTCTCGGATTTGGAGATCTTACCTGCGATTCTGGGTTAGGCTGGTGCTTCCCCACTCCGCCTTCTCTCCCCAGGGTAATCTTGTTTCTCCAGTCTGGCCGGGACATGGAACTGGAACTCTGTCCCCTGGAGGGTAAGTGTCGGCGCTATCCTTCCCTTTTCAGCGTTCCCTTAGTCCCTCTGTACCGTCCCCCGGTACCGCTCTGGAAGCTCATTGCTCAGCGCTCCCCCTTTGAGTCGCTGCGGAAGGTCTCCCTACGCCTTCTGTCCTGCACGGTCATTTTCCTTGTGGCCGTCACCACCCTCCGGGGGTTGTCCGAGTTGGCAGCGCTTTCCTGTTCTCAACCTTTCCTGGTGTTCCCCAGGATATGGTAGTTTTTCGACCTGTTCCCTCGTTTAACCCTACGGTGGTCTCTGCCTTTCATGTGAACGAGGACATTGTCCTCCGTCCTGGTGTCCTTCCCTCCCCCGGGGAGGGAACTTTCTCGTATGGATGTTGTCAGGGCTCTGTGCCTTTACCTGGGGGTCATTAGCTCCTTCCGACGCACTGGCCCCCTGTTTGTGGTTGTGGAGGGTTCGCGCAAATGTTGTCGGCCTCCCAGATTGCTATCGCCCGCTTTTGTCAATTGACTGTGGCTGAGGCTTATCACGCCAAGGGCAGGGTTCTGCCCCTGACTTTCTTGCTCACTCGACTGGAGCAGTCGGTGCTTCCGGGGCCCAGTGACATTGGGTTTCGGCTGCACAGTTATGCAAGGCGGCGCCTGGTCTTCCTTGCACACCTTAACCAGTTTTCTACAAGGTGCATATGCATGCGGCGGTTGCCGCTGCTTTGGGCTGTCTGGCTTTTGCAGGCGGCGTCTGCCGGAGGCCTATGGGTGTTCGCCCTTCTGGGACTGCTCTGGAACGTCCCATGGTTTCCTGTGTCCCCCAAGGAAAATGGGCGAGAAAACGAGACTTTTGTATAACTTACCAATAAAGTCTCTTTCTCGCTCTTCCTTGGGGGACACAGCACCCGCCCTTCATCTGTTTCTTCAGTTATGGGTTGGCCTTTGTTCTGTCCGGTTGGTGGTTATCTTTCACTACTTGGACACGCAACTGGAAGTCTCTCTCTCCAGGCTGAGGGTATAGCTGCTGGAGGAGGGGCTTAACAGCTTTCACTTAGTGTCACACCTCCTAGGGAGCTGAGCTATATCCATGGTTTCCTGTGTACCCCAAGGAAAAGCGAGAAAGAGACTTTACTGGTAAGTTATACAAAAGTCTCGTTATTTATTTTTTATTATATGGGAAGTGGGTGATTTAAACTTTTACATTTTTTTTAAAATATATATTTTAAGTTTTTTTTTACTTTTTTTGTAATGATTTTAAAGCTCATATATGAGCGTACAAAATGAATTTTAAATTTTTTAATTTTGAACAATCTTGGATTTTTAAAATGGATTTATTACGGAGAATTGCTCATTTCTTATGTTGGCCTGCTAGCTGGTGACCAAAATAAGAATTTTAGCTTCAATACCGTCAGCCTCCTCAGCTAGGCTGAAAGCATTGAAATCAATTACACAGAGGATGCCGGTAAGATGCTTTTTGACACTTTAGATGCCGTGATCGGCATTATTGACGATCAGCAGAGACCTGCCAGCCATGACACTTGCTGCACGTGCGAGCGGGTGCCATGTTTGCCTATCGCTCCAGCACCGTACATGTAAGGGTTAAACTGGTCTTATACAATATTCTAATTTTCTAACATACTGGGGGAGATTTAGGCTGGGTTCACACGAGCATGTCCGGATTAGGTCCGGATGCGTTGCGGATGCGTTCAGTGAAAACTGTGGATTTCACAGGCAAAAGCCATTCAGTTTAGCCTGCGATTGCGTTCAGTTATTCAGTTTTTCCCGCGCGGGTGCAATGCGTTTTGATGCGTTTTTCACGCGCGTGATAAAAAACTGAAGGTTTACAAACAACATCTCCTAGCAACCATCAGTGAAAAACGCAACGCACCCGCACTTGCTTGCGGATGCAATGCGTTTTTAACGCAGCCCCATTCATTTCTATGGGGCTGCGGATGCGTTTATAACGCATAAGATAGAGCATGCTGCGATTTACACGCGTTGCAGAAGTGATGCGTAAAAAAAAACGCTCATGTACACAACCCCATAGAAATGAATGGGTCAGGATTCAGTGCGGGTGCAATGCGTTCACATCACGCATTGCACCCGCGCGGAAATCACGCTCGTGTGAATGCAGCCTTATCAAACTGGTTTAAAGTAGAACTGGCTTAGTTGCCCTTAGCAACCAATCACATTCCACCTTTCATTTTTTATAGGAGCTGTGAACAAGGAAAGGTGGAATCTGATTGGTTGCTATGGGCAACTAAGCCAGTTCTATTCTACTCCAGTTTGATTAATCCCCCCCCTGACTTTTGGGTTTTCATTAGCTATAAGCCATAAAATCAATATTAAAAGAAATAAATGTTTGAAATAGATCTGTATATATTATGAGTTTCACTTTTTTAACTGAATTGCTGAAATAAATAAATTTTTCGATGATATTCTAATTTATTGAGACCAGGAATCAATTAACCCCTTAACCCCTTCAAGTGACAACCACTTTGTACCAAATGCTGGAGTCTCCTTTTTCAAATCTGACATGTGTCACTTTATGTGTTAATAGCTTTGGAACGCTTTTACTTATCCAGCCAATATGAGTTTGTTTTCTCGTGAAACATCATGCTTCATGTTAGTGGTGAATTTGAGTCTAAACTTTTTAACTTTATGCATGAAAAAATCTAAATTTTGCAGAAAGTTTTGAAAAATTAGCTATTTTTAAAATTAGAATTTCTTTGCATTTAACCTCTTATGGACGCAGGGCATACAGGTACGCCCTGGCGTTCTGGTACTTAAAGGGGTATTCCCACTTTAATTATCACTGTTAAATCTGTTAATGATTTAACAGTGATAATTTTTCTAAATATAATTAATTAACTAATTCCCACCCCTTAGAAGATAATTAACATATACTTACCTGATTGTTGTCTTCTGTCTCCCCTGGTTACGGCCACCGCTCTTCTCCGGAATCGCGGTGGCTGCGCTTGCGCAGATGACTTTGTTTCTCCTGGCCGGGTCGCGAGCGTACTCCTGAAAGCGCACGACATCGCCGCGCTATGATGACTTCTTCCTGGCCAGTATAGTATACTTGCCTGGAAGAAGTCACCAGGGCACATGCGCGGCGGCGTGCTCGTTCAGTCCAGCGCGCGGCCCGGCAGGGAGAAGACTTCAATCAAGAAGGATCCCGCCCCCTGCCGAAACCAGGAAGTGGACGGCGCGCCGGGAGCAGGTAAGTAAGAATCACGCAAATGGGAATACCCGTTTAAGGACTGAGGGTGTCCTTGTACACCCTGCAAATTTCCGATCACCGCTGCGCAGATGGCGGTGATTGGAACAAGATGCCTGCTGAAATCAGCGATCGCAGCAAACCGCAGGCCATTTCAGACCTGCAGTTTGCTGTGTTTCCTGGTTATCCGGGTCTCTGATGACCCGATAACCCGGATAGGACGGTGATCGGTGGTGGGATAATACACCACCAATAACCATCCTGCGATCCTGAGAGGTGCCGTTTACGCCACCTCTCAGGATCGCTTCTGATTGGATGAGAGGTGGCATGAGGGCAGAGCGGCGGCAAATTTGAATCGTCAACCGTCCTTGGAGCCGGGAGAGCAGGAGCTGCAGTTCCAGCTGGAATTAGTACGTTTTTTTTTTGTGCCCTCAGTCACTTAACTTTACTTTAGGGACAGTTAGGGATATTTAGTTAGGGGTGTATAGGCAGGGATAGTGAGGGTCAGCTTAGGGAAAGTTGAAGTTTAGCAAGTTTTTTTTTTTCTTTTTTTAGTTAGCACTCCATAGGTGTCTGGGGCCAAAGCACTTAGGGCTCTTTCACACTAGCGTTTTTGTTTTCCGGCATAGAGATCCGTCGTCGGGTCTCTATGCTGGAAAAATCCTGATCAGGATTATCCCAATGCATTCTGAATGGAGAGAAATCCGTTCAGGATGCATCAGGATTAGAGATGAGCGAACTTTAAAAAAAAGTGAAAAAAAGTAATCGCCGCATCCCGTTATGGATTCCACTACCGCGGACTATCGTGGCATATGGAATCCATAAGGGGCGGCTTCCACCAACCCGAACTGTTGAACAGCCGAAGGACCTGGGGCGACGTCACCATCATGTGATCAGTGCAGGGGGCGTGGTTCAGCACGGGATCAGAGGTAGTGTTTTCGATCAGGTATTGAAAACATCTGTGGATGTCAAGGAGCAGCAATCAAGCATAATAAGCACCAATTAGGCAGATGTAAAATGACTGTGATACTCGGCTCCTTCTAGACATTTACTGGTGTGTCTACAAACATGGTGAAGTCAAGAGAATGGTCCAGGAAGACAAGAGAAGAGGTGATTTCTCTTCACAGGAAGGGCAATGGCTATAAGAAGATTGCAAAGATGTTAAACATACCAAGAGACACCATAGGAAGCATCATTCGCAAATTCAAGGCAAAGGTCACTGTTGAAACGCTACCTGGTCGTGGCAGAAAGAAGATGCTGACTTTGACTGCTGTGCGCTACCTGAAACGCAAAGTGGAGAAAAGTCCCCGTGTGACTGCTGAGGAACTGAAAAAAGATTTGTCAGATGCGGGTACTGAAGTTTCAGCTCAGACAATAAGGCGCACACTGCGTAATGAAGGCCTTCATGCCAGAACTCCCAGGCGCACCCCCTTGCTGTCTCCAAAGAATAAGAAGAGTCGACTGCAGTATGCTAAAAGTCATGTGGACAAACCACTAAAGTTTTGGGATAGTGTTCTGTGGACTGATGAAACAAAATTAGAACTGTTTGGGCCCATGGATCAACACTATGTTTGGAGGAGGAAGAACAAGGTCTATGAATAAAAGAACACCTTGCCTACTGTAAAGCATGGCGGGGGGGGGGGTCAATCATGCTTTGGGGCTGTTTTGCTTCTATAGGTACAGGGAAGCTTCAGCGTGTGCAAGGTACCATGAATTCTCTTCAGTACCAGGAGATATTGGATGAAAATGTGATGCAGTCCGTCACAAACCTGAGGCTTGGGAGACGTTGGACCTTTCAAAAGAACAATAATCCCAAGCATACCTCCAAGTCCACTAGAGCATGGTTGCAGATTAAAGGCTGGAACATTTTGAGTTAGTGGCCATCGCAGTCACCAGTCTTAAATCCGATTGAGAACCTCTGGTGCGACTTAAAGAAAGCAGTTGCAGCGCGCAAGCCTAAGAATGTGACTGAACTGGAGGCTTTTGCCCATGAAGACTGGGCGAAGATACCCGTAGATCACTGCAAGACACTTGTGTCAAGCTATGCTTCACGTTTAAGAGCTGGTATAACTGGAAAAGGATGTTGTACTAAGTACTAAGATTGAATGTCACTTGGGGGTTGAATAAAACTGATAATGATGTGAGCACAGAAAAGACATTTGTGGTTATTTCATTATAAATGTTATGTTATATTTGTCTGACTTACAAGTGCCTCTTTGATTTCATTGTAAACAAGATGACTGAAATGATCAAAATCAATGTCAAACTGGCCAAAACACTCAATTTCAGTGGGGGTTGAATAATTTTGAACACAACTGTATGTCTTTTTGATCACTTGTTATTTTTTTTTTTTTGTGGAAGTGAGGTGACAAAAACAGCAGTTCCGTCATTTTTTTTCTACATTATTTTTTACGGCCTTCACCGCACGGGATTAGTAATACGATACTTTTATATATCAGGTCGTTGCGGACGCGGCGATACCTATTATGTGTAGTTTTTTTATTTATTTAATTTTTGACCTAAATGAACGGATATGAGAAAAAACAGTGTTTATTTTATTTTTATTTGAAAAAAATTTTTTTTTTACTTTATTTTTTTATTTAACAAGACCCATCTGGATCTTGAAGATCCAGTGGGCCTGATGGCTATACAGTGCATTGTAGTTGTCATCTATTGCAAAGCACTGTATAGTTAGTGCTACACTTACACTAAGGATGATCAGACCCTCAGGGTCTGATCAGCCTTAGGTACATGGCAGCCCGGACACTTTGAAAGGTGTCCGGTTGCCATGGCAACCATCGGGCCGCTGCCAGCGTGGAGATCACAGCCTGAATGCAGCATTTTTCTCAATGAAGCGCTTCGATTTTCGATTGGTTAGTCTGCAGAGACTAACCAATCGGAGCTCTTGCCGGCAAGGGACCACTCTGATTGGTTCCTTGCTGGCTTCCCCGGTGTCTCTGCTCTCCGGGAGAGCGGAGACTCTGGGGCTGTGACACTTTGTAATGTCACAGCCCTGGTAAGCACATTAGACACTACTGTACGTCCAAATGCAGTAAGTTACTTGCAATTTGGACATACAGTTAAGTTCAAATGCGTGAAAGGGTTTAGGATGCTCTGTGCGAGAAACCAAAAGAATTCCTTTGAGTAAATTACAACTTCTTCATATAGTATATACTAGATATTACAGTCTACGAATATATCATTACAGAAATACAATACTGAAATTTACAGAACAACATTGTCTAAGCGAGATGACAGAGGGTTGTCAAGGGATTAAAGGGAACCTGTCATCAATTTTGTGCTGTCCATACTAATGGCAGCATAAACTAGAGACTGGTGAGTTGATTTCAGCAGTCTGTCATTTATTAATTTAAAGTAAGTGGTTGCCGAGAACCAACATCACAATCATTGCAGATTGGAAAAAAGTCACAGCCACCTGAGAAGAGTCCTGGTTACTCATGAATTCCTGCTCTCCCTGCCCACCTGCTGATGACTGACAGTCTTCTACCTAGTTTTCTCCCTTACTATCTAGGAGAGAACTACCAATCACCAGCAGATGGGTGAGAGTGCAAGAGATTATGGATAATCATGACTCTTCTCAAGTAGATTTGACTCTTTTCAAGCCCGGGCAGTGATTGTTATGATGCTGGTTCTCAGCAACCACTTACTTTTAGCTCATAAGTGACACACTGCTGAAATCATAATTTCTGTCACTATTTTATGCTACCCACAGTGAGGTCAGCATAAAGTTGATGACAGGTTCCTTTTAAAGGGGTATTCCAAGATTAAACATTTCTACTTCAGGCTTCCCCCCTTGCTATATACAATATCTTTCTAAGGGCCCTTGCACACGACCGTATGCCCTCTGAGTCATACGGATAGTGAGAGGGCCATATGTCCTGGAGAGGCATTGATCGTGCTCACGGGAGCGCAAAGCATCATAGATTACAATGATGCTGTGCACGTCGGGCCGCCCGCCCTGTCAAAGTGAAAGGCTGCATTATATGTTGTATTTCTGAGTCTGACATATATGTAGCAATAAAACTTCCCGATTTCTGGAAAAGTCTCTTTGTATGTCTATCTTTGGATCGCATTGTATCTGAGCGCTTAATTTATTAGTTGTTCCACAATAGTGGATATTGTAGGGATCTCTGTTTGCAGCAACCTTTGCAATATACATAATTTTGGTCACCATACAGATCGAGTGGAACAGACGGGGCAGGGACCTCCCCAATCCCTCCCCCTCCTCAAAATGAAATAGAAAAAGGTGGGGAAGTAATTCTACCCTCTGCCCCCATATCTCTCTAACCATCCTCGCCAGCCCCTCCCAGAGCTGCTTGCTCTTCGGACATCTCCAGAGCCCACAATATAGGTCGGTGTAACTTTTGCCACATTTAGGGCAATTTGTTATACGGTCAGGTCTATCTGGATGTGGGGGTATATTAAAACCAAAGATGGCTCTGTGTATAAGTCGCAATTGAGTATCTCTCCAAGCTTCATTAAGAAGACTTCTTACCCGCATCCACCCTTTTTGTATTTTCTGATCCATATTCTCCTATTTAATTAGCCCAATTTTTCAGCTCCTCACCACAGAGTCATCTGTGTTCAGAGTCATGAAGCAGGTGTCTGACTTGTGTGATCCCTTTAGATTTCCACTCTGCAAAGAGGCTATTGGTATGTCCATGCATGAATTCCGGATTATTCCACAGCGGAAGATGTTTAGATATTCTCGGCAACCTGCGGCACATGTGCCAGAAGTGGCACGCAGACCGCTTTCTGCTGGCACGCCAGCTGTCACCAAATGACGGCAAGACATTTCAGTCTTGTCGCCATTTGTTGGATGGCCCACCGCTGCGCTGTACTTCTGAACATAAAGATCTTCAGACGCGTCTGCTAGGCCCGCCCCTCTCGCTTCCCGCCCCGTACTCCACAGAGGAGTGATAGCAGAGAGTGGCACTCTGCTACCCTACTGGCTGCCCTCTACTGTACCTCGCTCTCCACCTCCTCAGGACTGCCCGAAATACTGCCAGAGGTATTTACATTTACTGAGAGTTTCTGTGTGACCAGATAAGGGGTGCGGCGATGAGGGGGAGATGGGGAAACCAGCATGTGACCTAATTGGGACTGGGGGCAGGAAGGTGAGCTTGGGGAGATAAGCATGTCTCCAGATTGGGAGGGGAGAGGTGAGCTTGAGAGATGGGGGAACAAGCATGTGACCAGATTGGGGAGGGGGGGGGGAGATTTGAGCTTGGGAGATGGGGGAACAAGCATGTGACCAGATTGGGGAGGGGGGGGAAGGTGAGCTTAGGGAGATGGGGGAATGAGCACTGTGGCCAGAGTTAGGGAGGGGGAGGTTGCTGAGCCTGGACAAGATTGCTGGGGAGATAGGGGGGCTGGTTATGAAAGGAAACTAGCTTTCTAACTACTTTGGGGGAAGGAGTGATGAACCTGAAAATGATTTTTGGGGGGTATGGGGAACAAGCTAACTGACTACTTTGGGGGGTGCGGTGGGGATGGTCACTGAATGTGATTAATCTGTGGAGGGGGTGGGGGGTTCGTTGGGGTGAGATCTAAGTGCAGCTCTTTGGGGGTCACCAGTATATGGGGTACCAGTGTATGTCGGACAGTGGTGGGGGGAGGGCAGCCCCTAGTCGCTTAAAATGAGCGAGGGCTGCTTTTCCCCACTGTAAGGTTGTTGGGAGGGGGTCCCCCATATACCAGTCCCTTAGGAGGATTCCGAGGAGCAGTGACAATCTTTACCATCTATTTTTCTGAGAAGTTGTAAACCTCTTTAAGCAGCGCAGATTAGGCAGTGTTGTTGAGAATTTTATGTCATACCTGGTTTATGTCACATATTTGGGTTATATTACTTTCCCGTACGGCTCGGACACCGAGCGCTTCAGCTTTGATTTTTTTTTTTAATCGGCACTCCGTACAAAAAAGGTTGCGACCGCTGTTCTATAAAAAAACCAATACCGTCTCCACGTTGCTATAGTATCTTTTATAAGTATAGACTTTTTGATCCACACAGGTATGCACTGCAACCTAGCATGTAAGAGCGCCACTAAGGACCAAGGAGCACAGAAACCTCTTTCCAAGGACAAAGCCGAGTAATGACTTGTCCAATTAATCTAATCTGTTATATGTCTAGACATGCACGCCAAGTTGTACCCTCTAATGTCTAGAAAGGCTACCCCATACTGCTCCCTTGAAGCCATAAGTTTGTGTAATTTAATTCTGGGACGTCTCCCATGCCACAGAAACACCGTAAAGGCTTTTGTTAACTTATTGACATCAGTATATTTTAACAGTAAGGGAATAGTCTGTAGGGGGTATAACGTGGGTATAATTTAGACATGGACATCATTTTGCGTAGATGATTGCGCCCCATTAACGATAGTGGGAGGTCATGCTACTCTTGCAGTTCTCTCAGAATTTTGCCAATCAATGGAGCATAATTTTGTCTGTATATAGACTCCAAGGTATTTCCTATTTTTATTCCCAGATAGATAATATAGGAACTAGCTACCGGCATTCCCTCCCCATCTCCAACTTGTCCCCTATGGTGTTTACTCTGCATGAAAAGTACTTGACTTTTTGTATAGTTGATTCGAAATCCTGAAAAGGACCCAAGGGTCCTTAATGTGTGCATCACTTTTGCCATATCCTTAATAGGGTCCGCCATGAATAATACTATATCATCAGCAAATAGTGCTTGCCGCATTGTCTACTTACCCACTGCCAGTCCATTAAAGATATCTGATGAGTCCAAGTATCTGGCCAGTGGCTCTATTGCCAGATCTAACAGCAAGGGGGACATAGGGCATCCTTGTCTGGTACCCTTATGTAAGGGAAAAGGGTCAATTAGACACCCCGAAGTACATGTCCTCACCTTAGGGTTCATGTATAATACTTTAAGAAAGATTCGGAATAGATCTTTAAAACCTATGGCGTCCAAGACCAGATCTAACCATTTCCAACTGACATTGTCAAACGCCTTTTCGGCATCTAATATTACAATAGCTGAGTTTCTCCCCAGATAGGCTGGCGATCTCGCGACCGAAAGTGCCAGCAGTACTTTGCGAATATTAGTGACTTGTGATTTACCCTTAACAAAACCCACCTGTCTAGAGAAGACCAGCTTGGGAACAATATCTGCTAGCCTATTGGCCAGTAATTTGGAAAGTATTTTCAGATCCTGATTTATCAGTGAGATTGGCCTGTATGAAGATGGATCTTCAGGATCCTTTCCCTCCTTGTGTGTTAAGGTAATGAAGGCTGTATTCATGTGGTCAGATAGTCTGTTCCCTTCCACAATGGAAGTGAATAGAGTGGTAAGTACTGGGACTATCTGAGCACTCATTACTTTATAAAAGTCAGAAGAATATCCATCTGGACCTGGAGCCTTTCCGGACAGAAAGTACCTTATAGTTGCCTGGATCTCTATTGCTGTTATTGGGGCATTTAGAGAAGCAATCTGTTCATCGGTAATCTTAGGCAAAGACAGTGTATCCAAGAATGCTCATCCCTCTCTTTCATCCTCTCACCGTCGAAGTAAAACCTATCCATATAGTCCCTCAGTATACCGTTTATATGTTTGGGTCTGTGCTCCTTGGTCCCACCCTAACTTCTCATACTGTTAATGTGTCATTGGACGCCTACCCCTAGCAAGCGAAGCCAGTAATTTCCCTGATTTATGTCCTAACTTATGTAACTCAGCTTCAAGTCTAGCCCTCCCTATACTTTCCTTCCTGTCGGCCCATATGCAAAAGTCTCTCGTGGCCGAAACCCATTTCTCTTTAGTGACCTGGGTCTGAGCCGAGAGAAAGTCCACATACGCCATTCTCAAAACATTACTTGCCTTCTCAAAATTTGCTCTTGCTAGCTTCTTTATAGATGAAACATATGCCATTAGGCGCCCTCTCAGGACAGCTTTTGCTGTTTCCCAAAACAATGCGGGTGAGTGAATATGTTCCCTGTTACAATCTACATATTCCATCCACCATCCCTACATTATCTTTATAAAGTCCTCATCCTGCAACAGATAATTTGGGTATCTCCTTTTTAAATCTCAACCTCTATGGTGCTGATCTTCAAGGTCGAGAAGCAGAGGAGTGTGGTCTGATACGTCCATATAACCAATAGCTATGGCTGATACTCTCTGGAGAGCCGCTGGAGACAAGAATATATAGTCTATGCGGGACCAAGTATTATGTGCGTGCGAGTAATGTGTAAATTCCCGCCCCTGTGGATGATGTTATCGCCAGCTATCTCTTAGGGACAGTGTAGTTACTGTAGGGAGTTGCTCTGGTAGACAGTGGAGCGGGTGCAGTATAGAGGCAAAGGGAGACCAGGTAGTGCAGCAAACAGTGTTTTATTTCACACTTGCACAAACAAAACTCAAAACAGTCACTTAGTGTTACTTCACACACATAGCAGAAACTTGAGGCAAAACAAAAGTCCAAGACGGGATCAAATCACCTGTGTGGTTTAGGTGCGTGTTCACACCTGGCTGTCAGCCCAGCCGCAGGAAAGTCCAACCTCAAGGTTCCAGGCAGACTGCACGCCTCTTTGCCAGCTCTTGCTTTCAGCCCTGAGAGCTCCACAGAACACCAGCAGTTTCCAGGTTAAATCACCTCAAATCCTAGGTGTCAGTTCACACCTGGCTAAATGCTCGGCAACACAAAAAGTCCACTGACCGTCTTTACATGGCCTGCTCTCCTGACACACAGGTCTCAGCTTTTCAGCCCAGCACAGGGCTCAGATCCCAAACACAGAGAGAGATCTTTGCATGAACCCAGCTGTCTTTTAAAGGCAGCTAGGTATTAACCCAAAAAAAAATGGACCGGCACCTAAAATCCGGTCCAGTATTTGCCCTCACCTGGCTGCACAGGCTGAGAGGAAAATACCAGTTTTTTTTACCACCAAACCTCTCACTGTGTCACATTACAAAGTCTGCTAAACTATCCTGATTACCCTTTGTTCTGCCTTCTATCTTCCTGCGCATTCATATTTAGATTAAAGTCTCCGCCCACTATTTTGGTCTGGTGCATGTCCTGTAGTATTCTGGGGCATAGAGAATCTAGAAATTCTTTCTGGCCTTGATTTGGGGCATATACATTATATAAACTGAAATCCCCAAAATGCCCCGAAATATGCGTCCACACCATCCTCCCTGCATCATCTGCCTCCACTGAGTGTACAACAAGAGAAAGGTGTTGTCCTATGAGTACCAGTACCCCCGCCTTTCTATCTACCGCTGCGGAACCATGTAGTGATCCAACCCACATCTTCTCCATTCTATGGTATTCTTCCTTCGGAAGATGGGTCTCCTGCAGAAGTGTAACAACTGCTTTTAACCTTTTAAGGTGTCTCAAGACTTTCATGAGCTTGTTCGGGGTGCACAGCCCCTTAACACTCCAAGAGATAATTCTCATAGTTTACCTTTGCAGGAAGATCCATGTCCCAATCTAGCATTTGCACTAAGCATAGCTCTAGACAAGAGCCGCCTATTAGCAAGGCGTTGCCTTCCAGCGTAGCAACTCCCCTGCAACTCAGTACCCATGACATGCCACAGTGACACCCCAAAACATGAGAAAACCAAAACTAAAAAAAAAGAAAAAGCACCAACCCAGACATCTATAGACCTTTTTTCTGGTATTCGCAGCAGAACCTTGCCGCATCAGTAGTGAAGCGACAAATGTTACCTCCTTGATCGGAACCTAAAAATGTGTCTATGTGACCTTCCAATGTAGAGTCTTTCTTTACTAGAACCCCATGGATATTTTCCTCCAATTATGCTGCAGGTAAAAGCTTGATATCACTTTTCTATGGCCGTTTTAAGGGGTTTCCTATTGAGAGGGCATCGGCGACGTCAGGGACTTGGGTGGCGACCATGAAGGGACACGGCTCCATTCCCGACGCTTATATGTCATATAATTGAGAGTCATCTGTGGTTCAGAAGTCCCTTCTTCACTTCGTCTGCCTTCTGGGGGCAGTAAATAGGCCTCTGCTTCTCTCGGGTCTTCATACTGTCGGAATGATCCATCCTGCTGCCAGATTTTCAATATGGCAGGATAAGCGAGTTGAAACCCTTTCTTATGCAATCCCAAGCAAACAATACTAAAAGCTCTGCGCTTTCTTGTGACCTCCACCAAGTATTCAGCAAGTAGTAGCACTTTGACTCCTCTCAAAATCAGGGGTTCCCGCCACACTCTATACGCTCTTAGTATGTCTTCCTTATCTGAATAGTCCAAGTACTTGCAGATTACTTGCCTTGGCCTTTGATTTATATTTGTAGGTAGTTCTCTTGGGGGCCCCACACGGGTGTGCTCTCTCCACTTTCCTCCTATCCGATATACCCAGGGCCTGGGGCAGTTCATATTCAAACAAATGGCAAAGATCTTTCTGTGGCACTGATTCAGGCACACTTACCAATCTCAAGTTGCTTCAGCGAGACCTATTCTCCAGGTCGTCAACCGAGGCACTTAGCCGGTTAGCTAGCTGGAACTGATCATGAAGTTTGGTTGTGGCTTCAGCAGAGTCCTCCTCAATTCACGCCACGCACTGTTCCACTTCTGATAGCCTATGCTCATGAAGCTCAACCTCCTCCTACAACTTATTTAAAGCTGTTTGCACTGTTGATGACAAGGACGCAATAATGTCCGGCGCTAATTGCTTTGCCACCTCTATGGCTAGTTGTCGTACATCTATATCTTCCCCTGCATTATCAAATAGGTCCACATGCTAGTAGAGATGGCCCGAACTATCCGCCGGCGAACAGTTCACGGCGAACATAGCTTGTTCGCGTTCGCCGCAGCGGGCGAATACATGCGATGTTCGGTCTGCCCCCTATACATCATCATTGAGCAAACTTTGACCCTGTACCTCACAGTCAGCAGACACATTCCAGCCAATCAGCAGCATACCCTCCCTCCCAGACCCTCCCATCTCCTGAACAGCATCCATTTTAGATTAATTCGGAATTTGCAGTCTTAGTGAGAGGAGGGACAGTGTAGTTGCTGCTGATTTAATAGGGAAATCGATAGCTAGGCTAGTGAATTCAGTGTCCACTCCAGTCCTGAAAGACTCATCTGATCTCTGCTGTAAGGACAGCGTCCTGACAGCACCCCAAAAAGCCCTTTTTAGGGCTGCAACATTAGTCTGCTTTTTTTTTTCTCCATATACATATTGCAGTTGCCTGGCCTGCCTATGTGTGAGGAGCTGCAGGCCCACAGACTGTAGTGTGCCCACTGCCAGTGCCCACCCCTGTCACCCCATGTGGCACAGGACTTTGCATCAAAAAAAGGCATTTCATTTTTACACTTTAATCTAAGGTTAGTTGCCTGCCAGTGTGTGTCAGGCTGACTTCCACTGACTGTAGTGTGCCCACTGTCAGTGCCCACCACTCATACCGGCTGGCACAGGACTTTGCATAAAAAAAGGCATTTAATTTTTACACTTTAGTGTAATTTCAGTTGCTTGCCTGCTGCTAGTGTGTGTCAGGCCGACTTCCACTGACTGTAGTGTGCCCACTGCCAGTGCCCACCCCTGTCATCCCGTGTGGCACAGGACTTTGCATCAAAAAAAGGCATTTCATTTTTACACTTTTGTGTAATTTCAGTTGCTTGCCTGCTGCCAGTGTGTGTCAGGCCGACTTCCACTGACTGTAGTGTGCCCACTGCCAGTGCCCACCCCTGTCATCCCGTGTAGCACAGGACTTTGCATCAAAAAAAGGCATTTCATTTTTACACTTTAGTGTAATTTCAGTTGCTTGCCTGCTGCTAGTGTGTGCCCACTGCCAGTGCCAACCACTGATACCGGGTGGCACAGTAGCTTGCCGATAAATAAGGCATTTCATTTTTACACATTAGTCTAATTCTAATGATAGCTATTCTAATAATAGCGTTTTTTTAACCATCTCCCCGTTCGAAATATCAATTCAATAAATGGCCCCCAGATTGGGGACGTTAGAGGGATTAAACTGATGAGAATAGTACTACAGAAAATACCACTCATATCGGGTGTGACAGTAAATTGCACGGCGCAGACGCAGTCACCGTGGATTAAAACAGAGTGGAGGGAGCCAGCGTTTTTTTAACCATCTCCCCGTTCGAAATATCAATTCAATAAATGGCCCCCAGATTGGGGACGTTAGAGGGATTAAACTGATGAGAATAGTACTACAGAAAATACCACTCATATCGGGTGTGACAGTAAATTGCACGGCGCAGACGCAGTGACCGTGGATAAAAACAAAGGGGAGGGAGCCAGCGTTTTTTAACCATCTCCCGTTTGAAAAATCAATTCAATAAATGGCCCCAGATTGGGGACGTTAGAGGATTAAACTGATGAGAATAGTACTACAGAAAATACCACTCATATCGGGTGTGACAGTAAATTGCACGGCGCAGACGCAGTGACCGTGGATAAAAACAAAGGGGAGGGAGCCAGCGTTTTTTTTAACCATCTCCCCGTTTGAAAAATCAATTCAATAAATGGCCCCCAGATTGGGGACGTTAGAGGGATTAAACTGATGAGAATAGTACTACAGAAAATACCACTCATATCGGGTGTGACAGTAAATTGCACGGCGCAGACGCAGTGACCGTGGATAAAAACAAAGGGGAGGGAGACAGCGTTTTTTTAACCATCTCCCCGTTCGAAAAATCTATTCAATTCACCTTTCAGGGACCCTTGGTGTTGTAAGTGGCTGGGTGGAGGAAGAAACCTTCAATGACATCACCGGGACGTGGCTAGCTTGGTATCCAACCTTGTGCAAATGGGGAGTTTGCGGTTGTGCAAATGAACTGTTTGCGGTTGTTTGCGGTGCATTAAAAGGGGAGTTGGGTCTGTCAATGTCTGTAAAGTGGGCGCAACCCTTACACTACCTGATCGATACAACATCATACCTGATCGTATACACACACTGGATGTTTTAAAGCATGTTATTCCAAACAATTTAGGAATGTTAGTTGATTTATGCCCTTTATGGATTAAAACCCGACTCTGCGTCCACTACGTAATTTTCCATGGGAGTTTTGCCATAGATCCCCCTCCGGCATGCCACAGCCCAGGTGTTAGACCCCTTGAAACAACTTTCCCATCACTATTGTGGCCAGAAAGAGTCCCTGTGGGTTTTAAAATTCGCCTGCCAATTGAAGTCTATGGCGGTTCGCCAGTTCGCGAACATTTGCGGAAGTTCACGTTCGCTATTCGCGAACGGAAAATTTTATGTTCGTGACATCACTACATGCTAGCCCACTTGTCTGTTTTCCAGTGTGTCACTTTCTTTGTGCTGTGGAGTGGAAGGTGGAGATGGCGCCATCTTGGAAAGCGGGGGGCCCTTTCTGTCAGTTGCTCGGCCTGTCAAAATGTTTATACTGTTCTGATGAACAGTTTTCTATCTATGAAAACAAGCAAGGAACAATTGTATACTAATTATATATATATATATTTATTTATTTATTTATTTATAAACAACCAGTGCAAAATAATAAAATATATAATTGGTTGCAAACAAAGAATAATGGTCAAATACCGTATATACTCGAGTATAAGCCGACCCGAGTATAAGCCGACCCCCCTAATTTTACCCTAAAAAAACTGGGAAAAGAAGTGACTCGAGTATAAGCCGAGGTGGAAATGGATGTCACTGTTATGGGGGGTATCTGTGGATGGCACTGTTATGGGGGATCTGTGGATGGCATCCGCAGCCCCCTCATCCCATAACAGTGCCATCCACAGCCCCCTCATCCCATAACAGTGCCATCCACAGCCCCCTCATCCCATAACAGTGCCATCCACAGCCCCCTCATCCCATAACAGTGCCATCCACAGCCCCCTCATCCCATAACAGTGCCATCCACAGCCCCCTCATCCCATAACAGTGCCATCCACAGCCCCCATCCCATAACAGTGCCATCCACAGCTCCCCCATCCCATAACAGTGCCATCCACAGCCCCCCATCCCATAACAGTGCCATCCACAGCCCCCATCCCATAACAGTGCCATCCACAGCCCCTCATCCCATAACAGTGCCATCCACAGCCCCCTCATCCCATAGCAGTGCCATCCACAGCCCCCTCATCCCATAACAGCTCCATCCACAGCCCCCTTCCCGCTCCTGTAAAGTACCTCCTCACATGCCGCCGAGTCCTCCAGGCAGACCGGGCGGGCGGGCGAGCGCAGCGTGACAGACGTCACGTGCCTGCGCCGCCTGCTTCATTCATAAAGCAGGCCGGGCAGGCACGTGACATTAGTCAGTCATGCTGCGCTCGCCCGCCGCAAATGCCCGCCCCCAGCTCCTCCTCCCACTCCGTCTCGAGTATATACGGTAAGTTCAATAAAATTGAGAACATAGGTAACATATATCATATCAATGCAACCAATAAAATAACTTTTCAAATACAATGGGTAGCTTTTTCAGTTTTCTGGAGATAATACAAATGTGTATATCAAATATATATCCTTATCTCCGTAGATTGAAAAGCATAATTTATTAATTTGTACTGCAGTTGAAATTATCTCAAATCAATCTAGAGCCTACAAGAACAATATGGTCTATTCGAATGTATACAGATATGGTAAATTAATTGCCTAATATAAAGATAGAAACTTATACGATGCCAGCAAATTAGAATTTAGTTGTCTGAAAGAAGCAAGCGGTCATGGTTCATAAACAAGGGATGCATGTAATTCCTTCCCCTCCAGTTGTTTTCCTCTGCCTCATCTTTGATGGGATTTCCCTATTGCTGCTATCTTTTATCCTCCCCCTGTAAGGTGGGCTTGGTTTCGTTTTTCACGTGACTAATCACATCATAGTGCATCAATTTACTACGTATTTCTTACTCACCACCGCAAGGAGACACTAGTGTTCTATATAAAAGTTTGTGTAATTACATTTACCGTAATTCTAATATTTTCTAAATATCTAACAGAAAGATAACCTTTGACTTAGGCTCTGGACAAGGGCGTAAATATAGGGAGAAGTGACATTAACCACCTCAGCCCCCCTAGCTTAAACACCCTTAATGACTAGACCACTTTTTACAATTCTGCACTACACTACTTTCACCATTTATTGCTCAGTCATACATCTTACCACCCAAATGAATTTTACCTCCTTTTCTTCTCACTAATAGAGCCTTCATTTGGTGGTATTTCATTGCTGCTAACCTTTTAACTTTTTTTGAATAAAAAAAAAAAAACATTTCTATATAAATTTTTCTCTAAATTTATTGTTCTACATGTCTTTGATAAAAAAAAATCCAGTAGGTACAGATGAGCGAACACCTGGAAGTTCGGGTTCGGGAAGTTCGGCCGAACTTCCCTAAAATGTTCGGGTTCGGGATCCAAACTCAACCCGAACTTTATCCCGAACCCCATTGAAGTCAATGGGGACCCGAACTTTTAGGCACTAAAAAGGCTGTAAAATAGTCCAGGAACCGGCTAGAGGGCTGCCAAAGGCAGCAAAATGTAGGTAAATCCCCTGCAAACAAATGTGGATAGGGAAATTAATTAAAATAAAATAAATAAAATTTAACCAATATCAATTGAAGAGAGGTCCCACTGCAAGGAATCATGCGTCATATCACCCACCACTGGAGAAGGCCACTTTCAATTATTTCGGACCCAGCACCCAGACAGAGGAGAGCGGTCCCACAGCAAGGAATCATGCGTCATATCACCCACCACTGGAGAAGGCCACTTTCAGTTATTTCGGCCCCAGCACCCAGACTGAGGAGAGAGGTCCCACAGCAAGGAATCATGCGTCATATCACCCACCACTGGAGAAGACCACTTTCAGTTATTTCGGCCCAGCACCCAGACCGAGGATACAGGTCCCACTGCAAGGAATCATGCGTCATATCACCCACCACTGGAGAAGGTTACTTTCAGTTATTTCAGCCCAGCACCCAGACCAAGGATACAGGTTCCACAGCAAGGAATCATTCGTCATATCACCCACCACTGGAGAAGGCCACTTTCAGTTATTTCGGGCCCAGCACCCAGACAGAGGAGAGAGGTCCCACAGCAAGGAATCATGCGTCATATCACCCACCACCGGAGAAGGCCACTTTCGGTTATTTATGCCCCACCACCCAGACAGAGGAGAGGTTCATTCAACTTTGGGTTGCACCGCAAGATCATGGTAAATTAAAAAAAATGAGGATTCAATAAAGAAGTGCCCCGGAGTACAAGAATACATGGTTGAGGGGGAGGCAGTTATAAATGTCTATTCTTCACAAGGGAGGGACAAGTCCTGTGGGATCCATGCCTGGTTCATTTTTATGAACGTCAGCTTGTCCACGTTGGCTGTGGACAGGCGGCTGCGTTTGTCAGTAATGACGCCCCCTGCCGTGCTGAATACACGTTCAGACAAAACGCTGGCCGCCGGGCAGGCCAGCACCTCCAAGGCATAAAATGCTAACTCTGGCCACGTGGACAATTTGGAGACCCAGAAGTTGAATGGGGCCGAACCATCAGTACGTGGAGGGGTGTGGAGACGTACTGTTCAACCATGTTAGTGAAATGCTGCCTCCTGCTAACACGTTCCGTATCAGGTGGTGGTGCAGTTAGCTGTGGCGTGGAGACAAAACGTTTCCACATTTCTGCCATGCTAACCCTGCCGTCAGAGGAGCTGGCCGTGACACAGCTGCTTTGGCGACCTCTTGCTCCTCCTCTGCCTTCGCCTTGGGCTTCCACCTGTTCCCCTGTGACATTTGGGAATGCTTTCAGGAGCGCCTCTCCCAGTGTGCGCTTGTACTCGCGCATCTTCCTATCACGCTCCAGTGCAGGAAGTAAGGTGGGCACATTGTCTTTGTACCGGGGATCCAGCAGGGTGGCAACCCAGTAGTCCGCACACGTTAAAATGTTGGCAACTCTGCTGTCGTTGCGCAGGCACTGCAGCATGTAGTCGCTCATGTGTGCCAGGTTCCCCAGAGGTAAGGACAAGCTGTCCTCTGTGGGAGGCGTATCGTCATCGTCCTCCGTATCCCCCCAGCCACGCACCAGTGATGGGCCTGAGCTGTGTCGGGTGCCACCCCGCTGTGAACCTGCTTCATCCTCATCCTCCTCCTCATCCTCCAGAAATGGGCCCTGGCTGGCCACATTTGTACCTGGCCTCTGCTGTTGCAAAAAACCTCCCTCTGAGCCACTTCTAACAGACTGGCCTGAAAGTGCTAAAAATGACCCCTCATCCTCCTCCTCCTCCTGGGCCACCTCCTCTTCCATCATCGCCCTAAGCGTTTTCTCAAGGAGACATAGAAGTGGTATTGTAACGCTGATAACGGTGTCATCGCTACGTTCCGCTGTAGCGCAGACAGGCGAGCAGCGGCAGGATGTGAACGCCGGAAGCGCGCACAGATGGCCCTCACTTTATGTAGCAGCTCTGACATGTCGGGGTAGTTGTGAATGAACTTCTGCACCACCAAATTCAGCACATGCGCCAGGCAAGGGATGTTCGTCAAACCGGCTAGTCCCGGAGCTGCGACGAGATTTCACCCATTATCGCACAGCACCAGGCCGGGCTTGAGGCCCACCGGCAGCAACCACTCGTCCGTCTGTTGTTCAATACCCCGCCACAACTCCTGCGCGGTGTGGGGCCTGTCCCCCAAACATATGAGTTTCAGAATGGCCTGCTGACGTTTACCCCAGGCTGTGCTGAAGTTGGTGGTGAAGGTGTGTGGCTGACTGGATGAGCTGGTGGAAGCAGAGGAGGAGGAAGCCGAGTAGGAGGAGGAGGCTACAGGAGGCAAAGAATGATGCCCTGCGATCCTTGGCGGCGGAAGGACGTGCGCCAAGGAACTCTCCGCCTGGGGCCCAGCCGCCACTACATTTACCCAGTGTGCAGTTAAGGAGATATAGCATCCCTGGCCGTGCTTACTGGTCCACGTATCTGTGGTTAGGTGGACCTTGCCACAGATGGCGTTGCGCAGTGCACACTTGATTTTATCGGATACTTGGTTGTGCAGGGAAGGCACGGCTGTCTTGGAGAAGTAGTGGCGGCTGGGAACAACATACTGTGGGACAGCCATGGACATCAGCTGTTTGAAGCTTTCTGTGCCCACCAGCCTATATGACAGCATTTCAAAGGCCAGTAGTTTAGAAATGCTTGCATTCAGGCCCAGGGCTCGAGGGTGGCTAGGTGGGAATTTACGCTTTTTCTCCAAGGTTTGTGAGATGGAGAGCTGAACGCTGCCGTGTGACATGGTGGAGATGCTTGGTGAC
Organism: Bufotes viridis; assembly: GCA_033119425.1. Classification (NCBI taxonomy): domain Eukaryota; kingdom Metazoa; phylum Chordata; class Amphibia; order Anura; family Bufonidae; genus Bufotes; species Bufotes viridis. Next base: position 328,800,530 of record CM065590.1, read on the forward strand.
GCAGGTGGTGGTGTCGGTGGCACATCCTCTGTTTGGTGGGCGGCAGGTGGCAACATTTTTCCCGAGGCGCAGGAAGATGCCAAGGCTGCAGCAGAAGAGGGAGCAGGGGGAGCCTGTGTGAGTTTCTTGTTTTTAAGGTATTTACTCCACTGCAGTTCATGCTTTGCATGTAGATGCCTGGTCATGCAGGTTGTGCTAAGGTTCAGAACGTTAATGCCTCGCTTCAGGATCTGATGGCACAGCGTGCAAACCACTCGGGTCTTGTCGTCAGCACATTGTTTAAAAAAGTGCCATGCCAGGGAACCCCTTGAAGCTGCCTTTGGGGTGCTCGGTTCCTGGTGGCGGGGGCTAGTAGCAGGCGAACTCTCTTGGCGGCGGCTGGTCTGCTTTTGCCCCCTGCTCCCTCTTTTGCTACGCTGTTGGCTCGGTCTCACCACTGCCTCTTCCTCTGGACTATGAAAGTCTGTGGCACGACCTTCATTCCATGTGGGGTCTAGGACCTCATCGTCCCCTGCATCGTCTTCCACACAGTCTTCCTCCCTGACCTCCTGTTCGGTCTGCACACTGCAGAAAGACGCAGCAGTTGGCACCTGTGTTTCGTCATCATCAGAGACATGCAGACTCCGATGAGGTGGTATTCCCATGTCCTCATCATCAGGAAACATCAGTGGTTGTGCATCAGTGCATTCTATGTCTTCCACCACTGGGGAAGGGCTAGGTGGATTCCCTTGGGAAACCCTGCCAGCAGAGTCTTCAAACAGCATAAGAGACTGCTGCATAACTTGAGGCTCAGACAGTTTCCCTGATATGCATGGGGGTAATGTGACAGACTGATGGGCTTGGTTTTCAGGTGCCACCTTCGCGCTTTCTGCGGAAGACTGGGTGGGAGATAATGTTGTAAAAGTGCTGGATCCACTGTCGGCCACCCAATTGACTAGCGCCTGTACCTGCTCAGGCCTTACCATCCTTAGAACGGCATTGGGCCCCACCAAATATCGCTGTAAATTCTGGCGGGTACTGGAACCTGAGGTAGTTGGTTCACTAGGCAGAATGGCCACATCCTCTCCCAGCACCAGAGGGTACACTAACACCACCACGACCGCGTCCCTTACTAGATGTTTTCCTCATTGTTACCGTTCACCAAGCACCACAATAAGAAAAAAAATATTTGGCCCAATGTATTGATTTCAAATTCAGGCCTTTTTTTACAGGCACCTAACACTATCTGCCTATTTATTTATGTAGCGTATTACACTAATCCAGGCACAGCAGTAACCACTGATTTAGGGGAATATCTCTTTTAGGGCTAGTATTTAGGCCCTGGATGAAAGGTATCCTTTTATGGACAGAGTTTCACTTGGCCTGCCACAGCTCGAACACCAGATTCAGGGTATTGCTATTTTGGCAATTGAATTTCACCCCAGAACAAAATATATGTTTTGGCAGACACTATTATACTTTGCCAGCCACAGCTGAAACCACTGATTTATGGTATTGCTATTTTAGCAATTGAATTTCACCCCAGAACAAAATATATGTTTTGGCGGACACTATGAATCTTGGCCTGCAACAGCTGGGACACCAGATTCAGGGTATTGCTATTTTGGCAATTTAATTTCTCCCCAGAACAAAATATATGTCTTGGCGGACACTATGAATCTTGGCCTGCAACAGCTGGGACACCAGATTCAGGGTATTGCTATTTTGGCAATTGAATTTCACCCCAGAACAAAATATATGTTTTGGTGGACACTATTATACTTTGCCAGCCACAGCTGAAACCACTGATTTATGGTATTGCTATTTTGGCAATTGAATTTCACCCCAGAACAAAATATATGTTTTGGCGGACACTATTATACTTTGTCAACCACAGCTGAAACCACTGATTTATGGTATTGCTATTTTAGCAATTGAATTTCACCCCAGAACAAAATATATGTTTTGGCGGACACTATGTATCTTGGTCTGCAACAGCTGGGACACCAGATTCAGGGAATTGCTATTTTGGCAATTTAATTTCACCCCAGAACAAAAGCAGCCCTTCAGAAAGCGGGATGTAATCGCCGAACAACGAACCCGAACTTTTTTGAAAATGTCCGGGTTCCGTGTCCCGGACACCCCAAAATTCGGTACGAACCCGAACTATGCTCGAACTGTTCGCTCAACACTACCAGTAAGTGTATATTTATTGGTTTGGGTAAAAGTTATAGCGTTTACAAACTATGGTGCAAAAAAGTGAATTTCTGCATTTTGAAGCAGCTCTGACTGTCTGAGCACCTGTCATGTTTCTTCAGGTGCTAGAATGCCAGGATAGCATAAATACCCCCCAAATGACACCATTTTAGAAAGAAGACACCCCAAAGTATTCGTGGAGGGGTATGGTGAGTTCATGTAAAATTTTATTTTTTGTCACAAGTTAGTGGAATATAAGACTTTGTAAGGAAAAAAAAAAAAAAAAAACAATTTCCGCTAACTTGCGCCAAAAAATCTTCTATGAACTCGCCATGCCCCTCACGGAATACCTTGGGGTGTCTTCTTTCCAAAATGGGGTCACATGTGGGGTATTTATACTGCCCTGGCATTTTAGGGGACCTAAAGCGTGAGAAGAAGTCTGGAATCCAAATGCGTAAAAATGCCCTCCTAAAAGGTACTCATTGGAATTTGGGCCCCTTTGCGCATCTTGGCTGCAAAAAAGTGTCACTCATGTGGTATTGCGGTACTCAGGAGAAGTAGGGCAATGTGTTTTGGGGTTTATTTTTACATATACACGCTATGTGTGAGATATAGCTCTGTAAATGACAACTTTTTAAAACATTTTATACGAAGTTGTCAATTTACAGAGATATTTCTCTCACCCAGCATGGGTATATGTAAAAATACACCCCAAAACACATTGCCCTACTTCTCCTGAGTACGGCGATACCACGTGTGATACTTTTTTGCAGCCTAGGTGCGCAAACACATTCACACGTCCGCAAAAATTTCCGCAATGGGGCCGGCAGTGATGCGGAGAGCACACTATGTGCTCACACGATGCGTCCACCCAGAATAACCCGACCGCCCGCCAAACGCATCCATGACTTAGGCGGTCCTGGAGCGATTAATGGCCACCAACTGTCAAATATATAGTCTGCTTCATAGATATATTTCTTTAAGACTATCTACCAAAACACTCAATCTTCTTTTTCCACATACTTTGAAAATGAGGTAATGAGTTCCACACATTATCCTTTTACACATAACAAGATTACATTAGTATATATAAGTATAAATAGTAATAAAAAACTCCTTGTTAATAAGATATACTAATATGTTTCAATGAAATAAGCATATAAATGTTGCATATAACATAATACCATAATAAGCCCCTTTTCCCCCAAAATTTTTTTTAGAACACTCCGTCTCTTGTCCATTGTCCTTTGTAGAAGTCATGAAGTGTCTTTTATAGTACCTGTCTGAATCCCCCACAGTTTACTACCTGAGAATGTTAATGTAAAGATTCCTAACTCTTTCTTAGTAATTCTTTGTCCAAGAAGAATAAACTTGTTTTGACCTTCTAGCAATCAGACAAAATGGCAACCATAATGCCCATATACCAGTCTGTAAAATAATACGTATAGGACTTTACAACATGGATTCCTTTCTGTCCAGTATTTGACAGGCCCAAGGAGATAGATTTCTGCCCGCTCCTGAGTAAATAACGCTCCAGACACTCACAGTAGAGGGTAATTGTTGCAGTAATCTCCTGTAAATACAGGAGGATGTAGCGGAGCGGGCTGCAATGCGATGAGCGGCAAGGAGCTGGTATCCCTACGTCCTCACACACCAGTGCCGGAATCGGAAGTCCCCAGCATGTATTTTATTGCAAAGAAAACAAATAAGAAATGTAAATATAAAAAAAAAGCTTCAGTTGCACATGTGTTGATTTTAATCTTATTTTTCACTTTTACAACGCAGGTATCATTATGGAAAGGTCACTCCCAGAAGAGACCATAAGGTAAAAATTTTAAGGAGCACTTCTGTCAGAAAGTGGTAATATTGTCTTTCTCTAGCAGATAAATAAAAGAGATAGGTAATAGATAGGTAACTGATTGCCAGTGTACTGCTGATGTGATGGGAAGATGTTACCAGTTAGTATAATAGAAGATTGTAGGATTGGCATAACAGTGTGGCCATTTTATTGTATTGTTGAAAGCCTCGTCCTACTCCCTACTATGGTCAGAGTGAATGGTCTGACTGACCAAGTGAAGTGAGGCTTTTTACCACATTAATGGCATTTATCATGTAGAGAAAGTTAATACAGTTGTATGGTGATTGTCCATATTACCTCCTTTGCTGGATTAATTTTTCCATCACATTATACACTGCTCATTGCCAAGGGTTACGACCACCATGTAGCGGTGGCCATGCTTGCACATTATAGGAAAAAGCACCTGCCTCTCTGGTGGTCTGGACAGTGGAAGCACACATAGGCACACGTGCGCAAAAGCTCCAATTCCAGCGACCTAGTATCTGTGGTGCAGCAGTGGCTGTAAACCCTGGAAACAAGCAGTGTATAATGTGATGAAAAAATGAATCAAGCCAGCAAAGGAGTCAATATGGTCAATCACAATAGATTGCTAAGTGCCTTTTATTTACTTTGTCTACGCTATTAGGTGAGAGTGAAAGAGGCAATTGTGGGTGCGGATGGTGAGGATGTTGAAACCTTATGGGTGGAATTACAAAGAGAAATAAACACTGAAAAAATAATTCTTGGTGTAATCTATAGACCATATATGTAGAGAGAAAATACAAAAAAGCTTGCGGCACTTACCAGAACAGACAAGGATAATCTTTATTCTTCCTCTGATCGGAATATACATAAACGGGGTCAGCTGACCCCTGTAACAAGCTGTCCGTCCCTGACCCCGTTTATGTATATTCCGATCAGAGGAAGAATACAGATTATCCTTGTCTGTTCTGGTGAGTGCCGCAAGCTTCTTTGTATTTTGTCTCTACATACAGGTGAAGCGTGATTACCTATTAATTTACTGCTGAGCACCACAAGAGGAACAGTGAAGCTGAATCACTGCATGCTGCCCGTGGAGGCCTTATGTGAGATTGCGATCAAGTTACTAGCAGCGCCACCGTGTTCACTTCTTTATCCGCTGACTTTCTAATCTATAGACCCCCTAACATCACAGAGGAGATAGAAGCTCAACTGTATAACCAAATAGAGCAGGCTGCACAGGCTAGAACAGTGGTCATAATGGGAGATTTTAACTTCCCAGACACTGACGGGGGTTATGGTTCTTCCTCAACTGCAAAGGGGAGAAGATTCCTCAACTTGCTGCAGGACCAGTTTATGGATCAATTTGTAGAAGCTCCCACTAGGGGCAATGATCTGTTGGATCTGGTAATTTCTAATGATGCAGAGCTTGTTATTGTTATTGTTTCAGAAACACTAGATAATAGTGACCACAATATAATTAATTTACATGTATTTAGTCTTGAGAAGAGACGTCTAAGGGGAGAAATGATTAACCTATACAAATATATCAATGGGCCATACACAAAATACGGTGAAAAGCTGTTCCATTTAAAAAGCCCTCAAAAGACAAGGGGACACTGCATCCGACTGGAGAACAAAAAGTTCTGTCTCCAGAAGAGTCAAAGTTTCCTTACTGTAAGAACTGTGAATCTGTGGAATAGACTTCCTCAGGACTTGGTCACAACAGGGACAATGATAGTTCTAAAAAGGGTTGAGATGAACTCTTAAAAGTTAATGACATTAAAGGGTTGTCCAGGTTCAGAGCTGAACTTAGACATATCCCCATCCTAACCCCTCTGGCCCCTCCGATATGAGCATCAGAGCATAAAGTGTATCACTGTATCACGCATGGCAAGGGCTTTTTCTTGTTTACTGAAAAAAACGCTATGGATATCACGTTCACCCTATTTTAGGTACCGCTAACCTACTTTAGAGAAATACTATCTGTAGATGTCTGCCTACCTCAATTGTGGTTTCCTTTCTTCCTTGGTAGTTGCAGGTGATTCGGGACTTCTAAAATCGGGTGTCTGTATTCCTTTCAGGAGCGTGCTCCGACCGGTAGCACAATGCTCCTTTTCCACTATGCTTGCGCTCCGTGCTGGAGCGAGTGACGTCACTGTATGAGCTACGGGTTGGTAGTGGAGGCAAAAAAAGGCTGCTTCAAACGAAAATCGTTGTTCTTCCTCAGGGATCGCTTATGTTCTGTGCCTACCTCCTATTTATGTGATGCCCTCATTATTAGTTTAACCCCTATTTCACCTGCTTACCTACTCCTATCGTCGCTTGACCTAATCACAACCAAATAACTCAATGTCCGCATTTAATCCCTTGGGGCATAAAGTGTCCATATTAAAAATCCATTTAGTCTCGTTTTTGGACATTTTTTTAATGTAGTCGCCCCCCTTGTATCTCTGCACAATTTCAAGGCCAAAAAATACTAAGCCCCTAAATATACCTCCATGTTTCTCTCTATAGTGTTTAGACAATGGGTGACCTTTATCTTTTTTCTTTATATTATTTACATGTTCATTTAGTCTTTCCTTTAGTGCTCTCTTAGTTCGGCGAATGTAGATTTTGTTGCACGGGCATCTTATAGCATCTTTGGGAAATAATGTCTCTGGAAAAAAATCTAAATGAGAATATCATTCCTCAGGGGTTAAGAATAGACAAAGTACTTTCAGGCAACATGGGGGATAGGGAGACATTAAGAGAATGGGATAATATGTTGCATGACTTTTTCAGAAAAGCTATCCAATTCATCATTCATAAAAGAAAACAAAGATTATATAGAGTTAATCAAGATATTAAACAGACATTTGAAAAATTGAGACCATGGAAGGATCATACAAACATAAAACCTTTGGTGGAAAGTATCAGAAGGCGATTACACACTCGAGAAGAAATTAAGGAGAAAAAAATTGAAGAAATTCAGTAGAGATACATGGATAAAAATGATGCAAATCAATACTCATAATCCTATAGAAAATACAGAGAATACATTTGAAACCCTAGATGAATATAGAGCAAATAAAACACTGGAACAGGAAGAGGATCTATCAATACTTACAGTACATACAGAAGGGGATGAAGGGCTGGTAGAAGAGAGAGAAAGGGAGTGGAGTCTACCTACATCAAACCCATTATCCCCCGAAGTTATTGTTCAGAATAAAAAATCACTTACCAACAGGAGTACCCCAACAATTAATGTACAGAATCGGTATAACCCACTAAGACAATTGGATAGAATTGAAGAACATGACAGTGGAAACAGAGAACCAAAAAGAGGAGGATTTTGAAACTGGAGAAATAGAGGACACTAGGGAGGAAGTAGAACAAGAGGTAGAACCTATTAATAAAGGAAACAAAAATCAGAGATCTGAGAGAAACAATAAAATTAGAAATAGAAAAGAATCTAGAGGTCCCAATGTTAAATCAAACAGTGACACTCAAATAAAAAAAAGAGTATAAAGATAGATTTTTTTTTCAGCCAAGAAAAAGTGTTGGGGTAAAAGGCGCAATCGAGGGGGGGGGGGAACTCATGCAAAAGAAAAAGCAGAAACAATTAAATAGGCAGGAAATTGAGGGAAAGAAAGATCAGGAAAAACAGCAAAAAATATACAATCTAAGTGACCATACATTAACTGAAATGGAAAATAAAATTTAAAAAAAAGGTTTGAAATTTGCCCCAATAGCATTTATAAACAAATTTGATGCCTATATAGGGGTCAAAAAATTTGTAAGGAGACTAGCACTGAAAAAATACTTTTTGAAGAAAGCTGAGGATGATAGAAATACTAAAAAGGAAAACAGAACACCAGATATAGAAAAAAGGTATATACACACGGAATTAAAACAGAAATCAAATTTTAACCCAGTACAGGAATACTCAACAGCCCTCAACACCTTTACAAATATGGTGACCAGGGGGATCAGGGAACTAAAGGCCCTTTGTCTGGGACCACCAGAAGAAACATAAGTAAAGTGCACCAATCACTACACACACACCCCACCCCCCATCACTGATTAACCCCTGATCACCCATGTCACCCCCCCTGTCACCCCTCCTGTCACTAATCACCCCCCTGTAAGGCTCATTGAGACGTCCGTATGTGTTTTGCGGATCCGCAAAATACAGACACCGGCAATGTGCTTTCCGCATTTTGCGGATCCGCACATTGCCAGAACTATATAGATAATGCCTTTTCTTGTCCACAACTGCGGACAAGAATAGGACATGTTCTATATTTTTGCAGAACGGAAGTGCAGACCCGGAAGCGCGGATCCGTAATTCCGGATCCGAGCGGGACAAAGTCTGTCCCCATAGAAATGAATGGGTCCGCAATAACGTTCCGCAAACAGAGTAGGTAGTTAGCGCCAAGCCCACCGCACTGCAGTCACTGATTTTGGCAGAGATTTTTTCATCCACATTGATCGATGCGAATGAAAAAATCTGCGCCGTTCATTTTTTTTCTTTTTTCAGCCCAGAAGCTGAACGGAAAAAAAAAATCTCATTACCGGTATGCTCAATATAAGGAGAATCGCAGAAACTCCTAATGCTGGCCATACGTGTAATGATTGCGGAGACCCTCAAATGCCAGGGCAGTACACACACCTCACATGTGACCCCATTTTAGAAAGAAGACACCCCAAGGTATTCCGTGAGGGGTATGGTGAGTTCATGTAAAATGAATTTATTTTTTGCCACAAGTTAGTGGAATAGGAGACTTTGTAAAAAAAATAAGATCATCAATTTCTGCTAACTTGTGCCAAAAAAAATTCTGTGAACTCGCCATACCCCTCACGGAATACCTTGGGGTGTCTTCTTTCCAAAATGGGGTCACATGTGGGGTATTTATACTGCCCTGGCATTTTACGGGTCCTAAAGCGTGAGAATCCAAATGCGTAAAAATGCCCTGTGAAATCCTAAAGCTACTTATTGGAATTAGGGCCCCTTTGCGCATCTTGGCTGCAAAAAAGTGTCACTCATGTGGTATCGCCGTACTCAGGAGAAGTAGGGAAATGAGTTTTGGGGTGTATTTTTACATATACCCATGTTGGGTGAGAGAAATATCTCTGTAAATGACAACTTTTTAATTTTTTTTATACAAAGTTGTCAATTTACAGAGATATTTCTCTCACCCAGCATGGGTATATGTAAAAATACACCCCAAACACATTGCCCTACTTCTCCTGAGTACGGCGATACCACATGTGTGACACTTTTTTGCAGCTAAGATGCGCAAAGGGGCCCTAATTCTAATGAGTACCTTTTAAGAGGGCATTTTTACGCATTTGGATTCTAGACTTCTTCTCACGCATTAGGACCCCTAAAAAGCCAGGGCAGTATAAATACCCCACATGTGGCCCCATTTTGGAAAGAAGACACCCTAAGGTATTCCGTGAGGGGCATGCCAAGTTCATAGAAGTTTTTTTTTTTGGCACAAGTTAGCGGAAATTTACTTTTTATTGTTTTTTCTCACAAAGTCTCCCTTTCCGCTAACTTGTGACAAAAAGTTCAATTATTTATGGACTCACTATGCCCCTCAGCGAATACCTTGGGGTGTTTTCTTTCCAAAATGGGGTCATTTGTGGGGTGTTTGTACTGTTTCGGCATTTTGGGCTGGGCTAAATTGTGAGCAGCTCTGTAAAACCTAAAGGTACTCATTGGACTTTACGCACCTAGGCTGCAAAAAAGTGTCACACATGTGGTATCGCCGTACTCAGGAGAAGTAGGGCAATGTGTTTTGGGGTGTATTTTTACATATACCCATGTTGGGTGAGAGAAATATCTCTGTAAATTGACAACTTTGACAACTTTGAAATCAATCAGCAGGCACCTTGGCACAATGCCCAGGGGGGTCCTGTGACATCCCCCCCCACCCCCCCCCCCCACCCCCCATGTCAGCGATCACAGCAAACCGCAGGTCAATTCAGAATTCAGACCTGCGGTTTGCTGCGCTATCTGTAGTCTCTGATCCCCGCGGTCTGTGACCGCGGGGATCAGAGACTAAAATATGCCCCAAACGTGAAAATATTAACCCCCCCCCCCTGCACCCCGCCATTTTGTGTCCCCCCGGGCGGTGCAGGGGGGAGGATTGCGGGCGGTGCTGCGGGTGGGCGGCGCGGGAGGCCTCCTTTCAAACGCTTTCCCTGGTGTCTAGTGGGTATAGCAGGGGGTCAGCACATTGCTGACCCCCTGCTATAAACTGCTGACATCTGTGCTGCAGATGTCAGCAGTTTAACCCTTCTATAAGGTGTTAACATGGAGGAGCTCCTCCCTTCCCATCGGGGGCTGCTGTACCTTGCAGCCCCCGACGGGATAGGATAGTAGAGGGAGGGAGCTCCCCTCTCTTCCCATCACCTGCTGCTTTCTTATGGCAGCGGGTGATGGTTACCATGGCAGCAGGACGCTTTCAGAAGCGTCCTGCTTGCCATGGTACTGAAACTCTGAATGGGCTTTTGCTAAAGGCAAAAGCCTATTCAGACTTTGTAAAGTAAAAAAATACAGTAAGTACACTATATAGTGTACTTACTGTATTATATAGACACCAGATCCACTGGATCTACAAGAACCAAGTGGGTCTGGGTCTAAAAAAATGTCAAAAAAGTTAAAAAAAAGGTAAAATAAGAAAAATACATATCACTGAATAAAAAAAAAGAAATACACTACACATATTAGGTATCGCCGTGTCCGTAAAAATCTCCTCTATAAAAATATCACGTTACCTAACCCCTCACGCAAATACCGTAAAAAAAAACACAAAAAAAGGTGTAAAAAAGCCATTTTTTGTCACCTTGCATCACAAAAAGTGTAATACCAAGTGATCAAAAAGGCGTATGCCTCCCAAAATAGTACCAATTAAACCGCCATCTCATCCCGCAAAAAATGAGTCCTTATATAGGACAATCGCCCAAAAAAATAAGAAAATATGGCTCTCACACTATGGAGACACTAAAACATGATTTGTTTTGTTTTAAAAATGATAATATTGTGTAAAACTTAAATAAATAAATAAAAAGTATACATATTTGGTATCAGCGCATCCGTCGCAACCTGCTCTATAAAAAAAACACATGACCAAACCCCTCAGGTGAACACAACAAAAAAAAAAATACAGTGTCAAAAGCCATTTTTGTCACCTTACATCACAAAAAGTGTAATAGCAAGCGACCAAAATGTCATATGCACCCCAAGATAGTTCCAATCAAACCGTCATCTCATCCCGCAAAAATTGAGCCTCTACAAGACAGTCGCCCAAAAAATTAAAAAAAATATATGGCTTTCAGAATGTGAAGACACTAAAAAATAATTTTTTTCAAAAATGCTGTATTATGTAAAACTGAAACAAAACCCCCCAAAAAGTAGCTATATTTGGTATTGCCGCGTCCGTAGCAACCTGCTCTATTGAAATAGCACACAATCTAACCTGTCAGTTCAACGATGTAAATAACAAAAAATAAAAACGGTCCGAAAATAGCTTTTTTGCAAATTTTCCATTTTAATCCATTTTTCCAGTAACAAAGCAAGGGTTAACAGCCAAACAAAACTCAATATATATTGCCCCGATTCTCTAGTTTGCAGAAACACCCCATATGTGGTCCTAAACTGCTGTATGGCCAAACGGCAGGGCGTAGAAGGAAGGGAACGCCATATGGTTTTTGGAAGGCAGATTTTGCTGGACTGGTTATTTGACACCATGTCCCATTTGAAGCCCCCCTGATGCACCCCTACAGTAGAAACTCCAAAAAAGTGACCCCATTTTGAAAACTGCGGGATAAGGTGTCAGTTTTGTTTTATTATTTTATGGTAAATATGATTTTTGGTTGCTCTATATTGCACTTTTTTTGAGGCAAGGTAACAAAAAATAGAAATTCCGAAATTTCATCTCCATTTGCCAATAACTCTTGTGGAACACCTAAAGGGTTAACAAAGTTTGTAAAATCAGTTTTGAATACCTTCAGGGGTGTAGTTTCTTAGATGGAGTCACTTTTTTGGAGATTCTACTCTAGGGGTGCATCGGGGGCTTCGAATGGGACATGGTGTAAAAAATCCAGTCCAGCAAAATCCGCCTTCCAAAAACCATATGGCATTCCCTTCCTTCTGTGCCCTGCTGTTTGGCCATACAGCAGTTTACACCCACATATGGGGTGTTTCTGAAAACTACAGAATCGGGGCAATAAAAATTGAGTTTTGTTTGGCTGTTAACCCTTGCTTTGTTACTGTAAAAAATGGATTCAAACGGAAAATTTTCCAAAAAATTTAAATTCTGAAATTTTATCTCCATTTGCCATTAACTCTTGTGGAAAACCTAAAGGGTTAATGACGTTTGTAAAATCAGTTTTGAATACCTTGAGGGGTGTAGTTTCTAGAATGGGGTCATTTTTGGATGGTTTCTATTATGTAAGCCTCACAAAGTGACTTCAGACCTGAACTGGTCCCTAAAAAGTGGGTTTTTGAAAATTTCGGAAAAATTTCAAAATTTGCTTCTAAACTTCTAAGCCTTGTAACGTCCCCAAAAAATAAAATGGCATTCCCAAAATGATCGATACATGAAGTAGACATATGGGGAATGTAAATCAATAACTTTTTTGGGCGGTATTACTATGTATTATAGAAGTGGAGAAATTGAAACTTGGAAAATTGCTAATTTTTCCAAATTTTTGGTAAATTTGATATTTTTTTATAAATAAAAATGAAAATTTTCGACTTAATTTTACCAGTGTCATGAAGTACAATATGTGACGAAAAAAACAATCTCAGAATGGCCTGGATAAGAAAAAGCGTTTTAAAGTTATCACCACATAAAGTGACACTGGTCAGATTTGCAAAAAATGGCCTGGTCCTAAGGTGAAAATGAGCCTGGTCCTTAAGGGGTTAAAAATAGAAACCTACACCTTTGATACAATTAATACAAATTCGACACATTCATAGGGATAGAAAAATTTATTCGTAAACTTTGTCTCAAAAAATATTATATAAAAAACCCTATCACACACGAAAATACGAAAAATACAATATATGAACAAACGTCCCTAAAATTCACATCAAAGAAATATCCCCGGCAAGAAATAGGACTGGAATTGGCAGCCTTCAAGCAGTGTGTATAGAAGAATATACGGAAAATGAAAGAACAATTAAGAATAAAGAATAACCTATCCAAAAAAGAAACTGAGGCTATAAAACAATTACAGAAAGAAAAAGATATAATAATACACCCAGCCGACAAAGGTGGGGCCATAGTAATTCAAAACATTACAGACTATAACAACGAATGTATGAGACGACTGTCAGATACAAACACCTACAAAAAGTTGAAAAATAACCCTGTTTTTAAAAAAGGAAAAGATAAAGAAATCTTATCTGAAACAGAATACAACTACATTCTGAACACACCCAAAAGACTGCCAGTACTATACTGCCTCCCCAAAATACACAAAAATAGAGAAAGTCCCCCTGGTCGCCCAATTATCCACAAACAATTAACTAATGAAGCCAAGCTCTTGCCAGAACTAATTGAATTCATTACAGAAGGCATTAATTTTATTCTGAACCACAACAATTTTTATTGGAACTCTGATTTCTACTTACAAACTCGGGGGATTGCCATGGGCACCAGATTTGTCCCCAGTTATGCCAACTTATTTTTGGCACAGTGGGAGAAGGAAACCATTGTGCCAAGACTGGGGACGGATCTGGTGCTCTGGCAGCGTTATATAGATATCATTTTTATATGGCAAGACAGCCCAGACAATTTACAAACCTTTCTAAAAGAAATCAACGAAAACAGTTGCAATCTAATATTCACCCCAACAATCAGCACAACCAAAATAGAATTTAGACTTACAAATAATGGTAGATAAAGACAAACTAATATGCACTACATATCAAGAGCCAATAGCTAAGAACAGTTTAATCCAGTACGACAGCTGCCATTTACCTTCTTGGCTTACAAATATACCACAGGGACAGTTTCGAAGAGTGAGAAGAAACTGTACATTGGAATCACATTTTGAATTAGAATCAGAAAATGAAAAAACAATTCATCGATAAAAAATACCCAATCTCTCTTATCAATTCATCATTAGATCAAGTGAAAAAGATGGACAGAATTTTTTTTTTTCAAAACAAACAAACAAACACAAGAAAATATGACACCTAGAATTGTCCTGCCATATAACCCCCGACACCAGAAAATTGGACAAATATAAATAACCATTGATACCACATAAAACAAGACAAAACTAAAGGGCCCACCTTTCCAGATACCCCCCAAATCACCTTCACGAAAGCCCCAAATTTGGGTTTAAAAATTGCCCCAACTATAAAACAGAATACTAAACACTCCACAACAGTTCAAGAATGGGCAAACATCACAGGATTTTTCAGATGTGGGAAGTGCTCCAACTGCTCAACAACATCATTCCCATAAAAAACTGTTTTGTACTATCCAAAACAAATTCACACAAACAAGAGATAAAAGAATTCCTAACTTGCAACTCCACTGAAATTATATATGCCCTAGAATGCCCATTTCATAAACTGTATTATGGCCGTACCAAAATATCTTTTAAAAAAAAAGGTGTATCCGAACACATCACAAACATAAAGAAGGGATATTATAAACACACAGTATCAAACCACTTCAGACTATGCCACAACAAAGATCCTAGTGGATTAAAATATGCATCACTCGAAAAAGTAAAAGAAGACTGGAGGGGGGCAATCACATACACAAGATGTCAAGATTAGAATCAAGGAGGATCTTTGAATTCAATTCCATCCTACCAAATGGGCTCAACGCAGAAATGGAGATCTTCGGTTTCCTCTAGATAGCGGGGGGCCGTCGCTCTCTGATGAGTTACAGACGCGTTTACTTTTGGGACACCCTGTTGCTCCTTGGCGTGGGGCCGCTCCCCCCATTATCCTAACAATTCAGAACTTTTTTGAAGATAGAACAATCACACTCCTAAAAACCATAGTCATAAACATGGAAAATACTAAAACAGAGCTACAACCTAATAGACTTATACATTTTATTCTGATATCAAACAGACAATCAATTACACCTAGAATATTCCACATGTATCCTCATATAACATTCTCTCACTATAAACAAGTGAAAAATACTGTACTGATCTGAACTCCATTTTTCAGACCAATGAATCTTCATAAATAATCCTGTAACCTACTAATACCTATACAAAAGTAGAAAGATTACCTACCCACTGGATCTTTGTACCCTACGGACCAGTGAGAAATAGAGTAACCTCCTTATAACCTGTATCTAAACTTGTTTCTTTTAATTATGTATAATTTTCAGGAAGGCCCCACACCCACTGGATCTTTTTTACGGATCAGCGGGACAATTGGACAACCTCCTGAAAACATACACCACAACCTAATTGTATATTTTCAAAAATAATAGAAACACGTTATACAACAGATCCCTTATTTGCAGACACAATTGGACAATTCTTTATGAATAAACTAACATGATTTCTCACTTGCAAACCAAATATGACAAGCTAACAGAAATCATCTATATTTTCAGATATACATTTATATCTACTTCATATTATTATGTCCAACTTATTAATATGGAAATGTCACTCATTGATGTTTGGATAATATCACATCACTAATTACCCAGCTTTCCTACTCTTGACATCAGTCATCAAACAAATACCATACTATCCTATTCACCATTCTATCCGTTGGAAACAATTGGTGCCATAATGTTTAATGAGACTACCAATGAGATGAAGAACCTCACACTATATAGGTCTGACATCTACAAGCAATCCTCCACTTACTGATGAAGGGAGAGTCTCCCGAAATGCGTTTAAGCAGAGGATCGCAACTGCTATTAAAAGAGAGGATCGCCACCATATATGTATACAAGGATATCTATGAGCCAAGAGCTTAAACAACTATTGAAAAAACACACTCCAGATAGGAATATCCACTACCGTACTGGCAACGCTAACATCCGTGAGAGCTACACCCTGTGACCGGTGACATCACACAAGCGCGCGCATTTTACCAGAGAAACCACGAGGGATGCCGAGATCTCCAACACAGGACGCAGGATAGAGCGATCAGAAGCCCATAGAGACCACAGCACCGGCCGGTACTGTTTTTGCACAAATGAATGACTATATAAGAACTCTCTATTGCTATTAATTACAACCAGTTCAGCCTTTTTTTCAATTTTATTTTTACTTATGTTATTTTTCATTATTGTTTTATTTTTTATTTTTATGAGATAACTACCAACACTTCCTTGTAGAGAACCAGCCCACACCTTGACAGCAGATCAAGTCTATTTACACTTTCTACATATTACCTCTATATCATTCTACACAAGGCAACCTCTATCAGCTATACTGAAATATTTTATGTACTATATGGGGTATATTCCCCGGTATTTTTAACAATCTTATTTTCAACAGTCCTATTTGTATATTTTTACCTATCCCACACTCACTCACAATTTATCCAAGTTTCAACTAAAACTACCCCAACCAACACACCAAGCACCACCTAACCACCAGCCATAGCACTCGCACCCACAGACCTAACTTCCATTCACAACATCACTTTTACCTTATTTATTACAACACCATTTTACCTTATTTTAATCGAATAATTTACAATTTACCCCAAATAAAAGTGTGCCTGCTACCTGTTATTTCACATTTTAAATTTTGTATATATTATATGGGTTATGGATTTGTGAATATGAAATGCGACTGTCAATCTATTCTTAGATCAGCACTTTTTATAAATGTAGTGCGTTTGTGTAATCCTATATTGAGTATGGTGCATGCATTAATTTTGATTTAACTTTACTGCATATATTTGTACAATTTTCATGCAGTTCTATTATATACATTCGCATATTAGTTTATTTATTTATATATGGGCTTATATACACCTGCCTTTTTGCGATCAGTATCTATTTCCATATGAGATTACGATATTTCGAAATCTGTTATTTTGGGTTTTGTGCATATACTCCGTTAGGTCACATTATTGGATCACATGTTGGGGGGGACACGGCCGGGTTCATGGCTGGCTTCATCCTGATGCACTTCATACAACGTCATCAAGCTGCGCTGCGATTGCGCAGTGGTGGCGTTTGGACGCACTGATTGATGAGGTCCACCATCATGGCCTGGGTCGCGCCGATACTCCATCCCTACAGGTGATCATTATAGGGATATCATGACCCCTCCCCTCTTAGGTATATATACCCCAGCATTTCTCTTATACTTTACCTCCTGATGAAGCCTGGAAGGTGAAACTCGTGTCGAGGTGTCTGCTTAGTGGAACAAAAAATGTTTCTTTCTTTACACCATGGGTATGTGCTTTGTGATTCCATGACTTATTGAATTTATGGTTACTTCAGTCCTTGTGATTGTGCTTTTACTTTAGCGTTAGTGTGATCCAGCAGGCAGTTCCGTTGTCGGAGCTGTCAGCCGTATCCGCCGTTCAGTGTTACAACTGACAGCATTTGTAGATGGATCTGGGTGCGGATCCGTCTACAAATGCATTGCAAGAACGAATCCGTTTCTGCGCTTGTCATGCAGATGTACGGATCTGTCTTGCAGTCTTTTTCACAGTTTTCCCTGTCTGCACATGCGCAGACCAGAAGGACGGGTCCGTCCTTCAGTTGTTTCGCAAAGCCGGATCCGGTACTAATGCAATTCAATGTAAATGAATGCCGGATCCGGCATTCCGGCGACTGATCATGCATTCTGGACAGACATAATACCGCAGCATGCTGTGGTATTATGTCCGGCCAAAACACCTGACAGTGACTGAACGGAAGGCATACTAATGCAAACTGAATGGATTTCTATCCATTCAGAATGCATTGGGATATGCCTGATCAGTTTTTTTCTGGCATAGAGCCCTTTTGACGGAACTCTATGTCGGAAAAGAATAACGCAAGTGTGAAAGTACCCTTTGAGATTGCCTTCTCCTTATTTACCTCAGCTACTATCGGAGAAATGCCTTCATAATGTCCCACACTACTAACTTAGATTCTGTGCCCTCATTATGTACCAAAAACTCACGAAGTCTGTCTGAGAGTCCCGTGGCATCTGTATTTATTGTACATTAAGCCAGTAAGTACGGAGTTGACACACAGTTCTGTCTTGCTGTCCAACTGACAAAAACTTAGCTTTCAACAACACTGTAGAATGGTCAGACAGCTTCCTAGGAAGGTATTGGACTATCTGCACCAATCTATCCATATTCTGGATGCCCCAAAATAGGTCTATCCTGGAAAGAGATCTCTATGTACTGGAGCACCATGAATATTGCTTAATCCCCAAGTGTCTCACCCTCCATAGGTCAAACAAAGCAACATCCTGCAGTGTCCTTCCATAGGACGTCAGTTCTGATTAGGAGGACAGCGAGTCTAGACATCTGAGAGACAGAGAGTAAAACCTTTTGCAAAAAGAGTATGGCGGAGGGACATACTCCTCAGCAATTATACACTTAACATTAAGTAATCTGCCATGCAAGCAAACACATCTGCCCTCACTATCGATGCCTTTAGATATACATTCAAATGGTATAGTCTTATGGATAAGTATACTGACTTTGCTAGAGTGAGTGGCATGATAACAATGACCTGACCTTACTGGCATAGAGCAACTTAACTCTCTTGGGTATAGGATGTGTCTCTTGCAATCAGCATATCAAAGGGTGATATGTTCTCAAAGTATCAATGATCGCTGACCTTTTAGTTGCGTCACCTATCCCCCGTACATTCCAACTCACAAACGTTACTGGGTTAGCCATCAGGTACTGAAATACCAAGAACCGAACAAGAGTCAACCATTACTTCCGACCAACCCTGTATATCTAATCTCATCATGTAGAGAAGCCTAACATATCCAACACTAAACACCTCATCTGCACACAGTGCCAAAAAACAAACCCAGAAAATTTGCTCCCCCTGGTAAACTATACCAGGTGCACACTAATAGCCACACAACCACCTGTTAACGCTGATACTCACTTTGATCCCTAATCCTAGAACCGCAAGTGCAAACTGTGTCAGTGGTGACCGAGTGCCACTCCCTAAAAAAACAAAAAAGACGAGACCCTCGGTGGGGCCATAGAAGGTAGATTCCTTTTTAAAAAAGTGGGGGGGGGAAAAAACAGGATGGTAAACAGCTTACAAAAGCAAATAAGACGGGAGATCTTAATTAGCTGTCCCGTCTAAACAATGCCAGTTCTGCTCCCACCACACCGGTTCAGTAACAATTTTCCCATGCATTATAACTCTAAACATGTGCCTCCAGCACCGCTATTGCTACAGATAAATGAAAGTGCGAAAGTATTTATATATAAACACATATGGACCATGGTACTCAAAGCCCTTGTCCACACATTATACTCAGTACTCTTTGTGTCCCCTCCATACAAACAGTAGGAAACAATGCTTTGTCACAGATGCACACTTAGTCCCCCGGATTGTCCGTCGTTGCAAGTTGGCGTTCATGGTGGTCTAGTCACCTCATGGAGTCAGCAGGATTTTAAAAAAAATCAGCGCCACCACTCTCAACTTCGCTGGATATAGCATTGAGTAGGGGACCCGCAGATTTCGTAGCCTCTTCTTAATATCTAGGAACTTGGCTTTTTTCTTTTGCACCTCCATGCAGTAATCAGGAAATAAAGAGATCTTATGTCCATCAATCTAGAGGCCCGGCTTATCTCTCGCTTTCCTTAGGATAATGTCCCTGTCACAGTAGTGAAGGATTTTCATCAGCGCAGTTCTTGATGGTCTACCATGTGTTAGGAGCTTCAACCCTGTGCGCTCTCTCTACTGTAAACAGGGGTGTGAGAGTATCTTTGCCAAATGTATTCAGGAGCCATGTCTCAAAATATTCAGTTGCATGTGCACTCTCCACCTTCTCCAATACTCCCACCATTCTCACATTATTGGCGTCTTCCATTTCTCCCATCTGGTCTTTAAGCGATGTGGTGGGCTCAGCCAGTTTTCTGAGATCGTGACGCTCACAATGGTCACATCTTCTTTTATAGCTCCCACTTGCACATTTAGTATGATAGAGATTTACTACACCGAGTGATAGCTTTCAAGACATCTTTTAGGGTCGGCTGTACCGTGTCAGAGTCTTGTGGTTCTGCAGCAGGCTGTTCCCGGAGCTCTCATAACGGAGAGGACCTAACAATGGGCTGAGGCATATTCACACTATATTTCTTCTCCACCATCCTCAGAAGAACTACAGGATTCGGTAATCGCTTGTGGTTGTCTCTTGGTGGTCACTTTGCTTCCTCTTTCATTGGATCGAGAGTGTGAAAACTTTTCCAGCTTCGCAGCTGCTACCCTCCTTACCTCTGAGAAGCAGCTTCTGCGGCCTGGAGTTGCTTCTCCTTCGCCATCTTGGATATCTCGCTCGGCCCCTTTGTGCTCTTTTCTCTTCCTGACAGTGTATTCTCAGTATCTGAACTTTACACTGGTCGACAGTGCCACACTTCCAGTATCTGTCAGTCCACTTTAGAACTCATGCACAGGATTAGCAGGCTAAATAGAGAATGTGTGGAAGGAGCGCACCAGCCTTGTGTCTCCTCATATGCTCTGCAAACCACGCCCCCCGAACCAGTGGCATAACTAGAGTGTTATGGGCTCCAGGGCAAACTCTGGATCGCCCCCCCCGCCCACCATTTTTACAAAGAGATTTTCTTTATGCTAAGGGCTCTTTCACACGAGCGGATGTCGTGCGGGTGATCACAAAATCACTGTCAGTTAAAGTTGTCACCATGATTTTGTAGTAAAAAGATCACAGAGAGTCAAAGAGATTATCAATCATGTTAATGCTCCGTGTATCTGCTGTCCGGAATGGGGCTTGTCACGCAGCGAATTTCCCGCACAGGAGCCGCTCGTGTTAAAGAGCCCTTAATCCAATGCATGGCTACGCTAACCAAGTCCTAATAAAATCTGGTCCTACCTCATTCAGGGTGTCGTTGGTGTCGGCGTGGTGTCCACTGGATGCAGAACAGGGTCCCTGTGGTAATAGAGAAAAAAAGAATAATCACATAAGAAAGGGATGGTGACTGCCCATGTGAAATCACCAGCAGGGGGCGCTGTGCTGGCCTGTAAGACTGAGCCATGCCAATGTATAGGGTAATCTAGGACATTTTTCTTAAGTGCTACCACACAGTACTAATGCCCACATTGTGACCCCTTACAGTAATTAAGCCCACCTTGTGGTCCCTTCAAAATAGTTATGCCCTCTTTGTGGCCCCTCACAGCAGTTATGCCCAACTTTGTTCCTGTCACAGTAGTTATGCCTACTTTTGTGCCCCCTCACTGTAGTTATGCCCAGATATGTACTGCTCACAGTGGTTATGCCAGATATGTGCCCCCTAACAGTGGTTATGCCAGATATGTGCCCCCTAACAGTGGTTATGCCAGATATATGCCCCCCTCACTGCGGTTATGCCAGATATGTGCCCCCTCACGGCGGTTATGCCAGATATGTGCCCCCTCACAGCGGTTATGCCAGATATGTGCCCCCTCACAGCGGTTATGCCAGATATGTGCCCCCTCACAGCGGTTATGCCAGATATGTGCCCCTCACAGTGGTTATGTCAGATATGTGCCCCTTCACAGTGGTTATGGCCAGATATGTGCCTCCATCACAGTAGTTATGCCAGATATGTGCCCCCTCACAGTAGTTATGCCCACATATGTGCCCCCCCCCCTTCCATATTAGGTGCCCCCTCACAGTAAGTATTCCAGATTAGGCCCAGTATTCTCAGTAAAGATGCCCACTTTTGTGCCCCCTCGCTCTAGTTGTTGCCCCTCTTGTCTCCAGTCTGCAGCTTTATGGAAAAAAAACTAGGGATGTCCCGATACCATTTTTTTTAAGACCGAGTATGAGTACCGATACTTTTATTTAAGTACTCGCCGATACCAATTACCGATACCTCATATAAACAGCGGCGCAGTTACTGATAGCAATGAAAAAAATTAAAGCTGGAATTTTGTTTCTGTGGCTTCTCTTTTCCTTTGTACAAGTGTTAATAAATTATTAAATGGGAATATAATAGTGTTTTCCAACCAATGTGCCACCAGAGGGATCTGTTATGGGGTTATCTGTGGATGACAATGTTATGGGGGGGAATCTGTAGGTGCCGCCATTATGGGGGGGAATCTGTAGGTGCCGCCGTTATGGGGGGGGGGGAATGTGTAGGTGCCGCCGTTATGGTGGAGGGGGGAATCTGTAGGTGCCGCCGTTATGGGGGGTAGAATCTCTAGGTGCCGCCGTTATGGGGGGGGGGATCTGTGGATGCCGCCGTTATGGGGGGGGGGATCTGTGGATGCCGCCGTTATGGGGGGGGATCTGTGGATGCCGCTGTTATGGGGGGGGGGATCTGTGGATGACGCCGTTATGGGGGGGGATCTGTGGATGACACTAATGGGGGGGGGTCTCTGGATGACACTAATGGGGGATTTCTGGATGACACATATATAGCATATTATACTATATACGTGTCATCCACAGATCCCCATTAGTGTCATCCACAGATCCCCCATTAGTGCCATCATAGTGTGTGTGTGGGGGGGGGCAGTTTACACTTGCAGGGGCCGGTGTTCTGATACTGGTGCAGCTTGACTCTTTCATACACCGGCCCCACAGCTCCTATACACTTTTGACGTAAACTTAATCTCTATTAATGTGGCCAGAATTACTAACTATTGATGCACAGTCTCCCTCAGGTTAGGCGCTCAGTCCCTCCATGTTCCTCCTGCCCTGCGCGCCTTCTATGCCTTCTCATAAAGTGGGCGGAGCGCACAGGAGGGACGTGAGGTGCTTGGAGGAATCGGGCAGCTTAAGCTCTCAGTTCCTCCATGCGCCTCATGTCCCGCCTGCCCACTCCGCCCATTTTTATGAATGAAGAAGGCAGGAGGAGCATGGAGGGACTGAGCGCCTAACCTGAGGGAGACTGCGCATCAATAGTTAGTAATTCTGGCCACATTAATAGAGGTTAGGTTTACTTCAATAGCATATAGGAGCTGCCGGACCGGAACTTCCGGTATCGGCAGCGGAATCAGCGGCATTTTCACGAGTACAAGTACTCGTGAAAATGCCGGTATCGGGACATCCCTAAAAAAAAAAAAACATACTTATCTTCTTCCCTGATGATGCTCTGCCACACTCACATCGCGCTTCTGGCTGTGCTGAAGGCCGATTCCTGGGCTTTCAGCGCTCCTCCCACAGCCTGCAGCGCTATGTGCGGCCAGCAGGGGGAGCGCCTAAGCTCAGAAGAACAGTGAAACAGGGAGCCCCCCTTACTTGCCTCTGCACCCCCTCACGTTTTAAGAGCGCTCTGACATGGCCCGGCATTCTCACTGTACTTCATGCCGGGCCCCGTCAGAGCGCTCCCATTACATGTGAGTACAGTGGGCCCCCTCCCCCCGCTGGGCCCTCTGCGACTGCGATCATTACGCCCCTGCCCCCAACAATCAGTTTTTAGAGCTTCTGTCTAATTAAGACGAAGATTATAATTGAAATTATGTTTAACATTTGTACTTACTATTAGGAGCTTGGGTAGGGAGCAGCACAGCATGAAGAACTAAGGTAGAGAGCAGTACAATATATGCAGCTCAGGTAGATACAAGTGCATCTCTGTTACTTAGAATATCATTGAACAATTAATTTATTTCAATAATTCAATTCAAAAAGTGAATCACACACTCTATGTAGATTCAATACTTACATAGGGATCTATTTCGAGGAAGGAAAAAGTGTAGTAGAAAAAGGTGTATAAGTAACAGGGATAGGAAAAACGTAAATCACAGCCCAAAGGTAGTAGAAAATCACAACTGATTTTATTGGTATATGTGCGGCCAATACAAGTGCGCGAACGTTTTCGGCCAGTACGGCCTTCATCAGGCACTGTAGGTAACATAATACAAAATTATAAGTAAAGTGAAAACGATACATAGTGGTGAAACACCGCCAGATTACACAAATAGTATACATATACAGTATATAGTATATCCCGCATGTAGGTCCGTAGCTTCGAAGACTCGATGCTTGGTCATTATATCGAAATCAACAATCGCCGGACTATATCGCATCGGGTTAAGGGTGTAACAACGATAAACAATTATACAATAGTCTAACAGTACTATAGGTATGGGATGTAACCATCCCCTATAAAATGAATGGTCATCTAGATGCAGCCAGTAGTTATGCAAGCAGTCTAATTATAGGACTAAATGTCAAATCACTTACCTATGCCGCAATGGAGAAGGATTGAAGGTGGGAGAGATGGAGAAAAAGGGCCTGCCAGCCGCCCAACAGAGAAAGTGTCTCAACCGGAAAAGTCCATAGGGCCATTATATACGATGCTGTGTATGAAATGCCGCCAAATCGCGGGTGCTGGCCGGCCAGGAAGTGTAGAGGCGCTAAGAGATGATGTCAGAGCGCCGGAGGAATCGGGTGGAACGCATATGCGTTCCACTAACCGGAAATGATGTCGTGTGGAACGCATGCAAGCGCACTTCATGCGTTCCACACCTAGTGGAGAATAACAGTAAAGGAGAGGAAAAAGAAAAGGACTGAAAAAGGATACTACCATACTGCGGCATCGGTATTCTAACAGAATATTCACATGGCCTGTGGAAGAATAAAGACATATAATTAATAACACAGAACACCTAATGTAAAATGATATGGTACACTATGCATATAGTGGTACAGAATTGTCAATGCATAATGAGAAAAGGGATATCAGCAAATTACCTATTTCCTATGGATATCACATAGTAGAAAATACAGTGTAGGGTAACCAAGGACAACTTACATGAGATTCTGGACTTCATATTCCCTATTTAACCCTTTAGGTGAAAGGGTTTGCAACACATTGATCCAGTATGCTTCCCTAAGTTTTAATCTTTTTGAGCGGTCTCCCCCCCTCCTGGACATTGGAACGTGCTCAATTACTTGAAATTTAAGTTGTGAGAGGTTATGTTGGGCCTGCTTGAAGTGAAAAGGAAGGGGTAATAGGATACTTTCTCGTCGGATGGTGGACTTGTGTTGGCAAATCCTATCTCTTATGCTCTGGGTAGTCTCACCAACATATAGTAATCCACAGGGGCATTTAATGGTATAAACTACATGGTTAGAATCACATGTGAAAAATCCCCTGATATTGATGGGTTTCCCTGAATGGGGATGTGAAATTGTAGGGCCTTTTTGTACATTCGAACATTGTACACAGTGTAGACAGGGGAAGGTTCCTGCTCTGGTACTTTGTAGATGGAGTTGCCTTGGTGGGGGTCTAGATGGTCCTATATCCGCTTTAACTAGAAAATCCCTCAAATTTTTGGGTCTTTGGTTACAAGGTAACACTGGATTCCTGAATTCCTCTACCTCTGGGAAAGCTCTTCTAAGAATGGACCAATGTGATTTGATGATGTTAATTACTTTCCTGGTACTAGGGTGAAACTTATGGACAAATGGTAGACATTTATGATTTGCTCTCGGCATGCCAGGTTTTTTATCCTGTAATTTAAGAGTTTTTACTGGGTAACCCCTTGCTAGGAAACGGTCCCTCATCTCTGTTTCCCTTATGCGTCTCACAGTCGGGTCTGAGACTAAGGTTTGGACTCTCTTTAATTGTGAGCCTGGAAGGGCTCTTTTGGTGGATGAAGGATGAAAACTGTCGAAGTGTAGGAGACTGTTCCTATCAGTGGGTTTACGGTAGATATCTGTGGATAATCTGCCTATTTCATCTTGTTGTACTACGGTGTCAAGAAAGCTGATGTTCGAATGGTCGTAATGTAATGTGAAACTAAGTTCAGGGTATATACTATTGAGGTATTCGTGGAATTCCACCCGATTCCTCCGGCGCTCTGACATCATCTCTTAGCGCCTCTACACTTCCTGGCCGGCCAGCACCCGCGATTTGGCGGCATTTCATACACAGCATCGTATATAATGGCCCTATGGACTTTTCCGGTTGAGACACTTTCTCTGTTGGGCGGCTGGCAGGCCCCTTTTTCTCCATCTCTCCCACCTTCAATCCTTCTCCATTGCGGCATAGGTAAGTGATTTGACATTTAGTCCTATAATTAGACTGCTTGCATAACTACTGGCTGCATCTAGATGACCATTCATTTTATAGGGGATGGTTACATCCCATACCTATAGTACTGTTAGACTATTGTATAATTGTTTATCGTTGTTACACCCTTAACCCGATGCGATATAGTCCGGCGATTGTTGATTTCGATATAATGACCAAGCATCGAGTCTTCGAAGCTACGGACCTACATGCGGGATATACTATATACTGTATATGTATACTATTTGTGTAATCTGGCGGTGTTTCACCACTATGTATCGTTTTCACTTTACTTATAATTTTGTATTATGTTACCTACAGTGCCTGATGAAGGCCGTACTGGCCGAAAACGTTCGCGCACTTGTATTGGCCGCACATATATCAATAAAATCAGTTGTGATTTTCTACTACCTTTGGGCTGTGATTTACGTTTTTCCTGTGAATGGGAGTGGGAATCCGATCCACAGCCCCACAGAACAGCGGGAATTTACAAAGCTTTGAATAGATAAGTAACAGGGATAACCACATTCTTTTTTTTCTTTTTTTTAACATCTTTATTAATTTTAAAGTGCAAATCACGGTACATATTACAGTACACATTAGGACACGTGCACAATAATAACGGTATACAAGCTGAACATGTGGAAAAAACAAAGAAAACTAATGTATGATGCCAAACTAACTAAAGGAGTTGCTGCAGCAGTTCACACCAAGCAGATTTCGGCTCTTGGTCGTGTTCCGGAGACCGTTTGTTTGAAACCAGGAGCTCCTTGTAGTTTCTTGCATTAATGATAAGGCCATATTATAACTTTGAGTAAAGGAAGAACCATCAGGGAGAAGGTTGGGTGAAGGAGAGGGGGGGAGGAAGGAAGGGTTCTGTGTCTGTTAAATACATCTCATGAGATATATATCTCATGAAAGTGTAATGTCACATAATGTATTCTCTTCTCTTCAGGTCTAGTAGTAATCTTAAATCTACTATCCGTAGTTAAATTGTGTATGATATCCCGTCATGTCAATTATTAGACTTCCAGTCCACCCACTGTGACCAAATTTTAACATATTTCAGGTGAGTTCTCAGTTCCCAATGTGCAAGCTCTTCTAACTTGGAGGGGGATTCTACTTTATCGATCCATTGTGAGTCTGGTAATAAGTTTAAAAGTGCAATCTTGGGACAAGTCAGTAATTTAGTGTTTCTTAGTTTAAGAATACTATTTAGATTTTCAAAAATCCTACTCCAAAAAGATTTTAGAAATGTGCAGGACCACCATATGTGCATAAAGGAGCCTTTGTCTGTCTGACACCTCCAGCACCGTGGGACCGTACATCCATTTCAACTTTACAGGTGTCAGGTACCATCTGGAAATGACTTTATAAGTATTCTCTTGGACATTTACATATCTCGAAGTTAGTTTAGGAGATGTTAGGATAGTTGTAATGTCTGAATTTTGTATGTAAGTCTCTTTCCCACTCTCTAATAAAATATAAGGAGGTGGGGGTTTCGGTTTTTATTAAGTTCTGGCAAATGTTGAAGACTAGTTTTCTTGGGGGTTGTGATTCTGATATTATTTTTTCAAACCAGCTTAATTCAGTAAGTTGGTTAACTTGTGGTAAAATGGTTTTAAGGGCAGCACGCATGATGGCATATTGCACGTCATTCAACTGTGGTAGTTGAAACTTCAGTCTAATGGTCTCTATGTCTAAGAATGCACCATCCTGATCAATTATTTCCTGTGGGGGAACGGATAAATTTCGTAACCGAGTTGGTAAAAATAAATAGCCCCCACCCGGCGATAATAAACCGTCTCCCACCGACAGCAGCTTTGAAGGGTATTTAGCGCATAATTCTCTAATTTCTGGGATTTTCCAGACTGCTAAGGTAGCTTTAAGCAGAAAGTTGTCATTCGGATTATAAGGGGTTCTGTGTGGGTTGGAAAAAATTAATGTTTTAAGTGAATATTTAGTTATCTAATATCTAGTTTTACGTCTATCCAAATCCAGTGTTTATGTGGCGGCTTTCTGACCCAATCGATCACCCAGATAAGGTGGGTAGCCCTATAATATCTTGATAAGGATGGAAGCCCAATCCCTCCCTTGTTGAATGGAAGTTGTAAAATCTTGACAGCGATTCTCGGCTTCACTTTACCCCATATGTATTTGGTACATGTTTTGCGAAAGCTAGCAAAGAAATTGCTTGGGAGAGCAATAGGGAGAACTTGTAAGAGGTATGTGATTTTAGGGAAAATTAGGGAGTTGAACATATTTTTTCGCCCTAGCCAGGAGATAAAGGTTGGTGACCAGGAGTTTAGAAGCATGGATGGATTTTAGTAAGGGGAGTCGCATACTTTTTTAAGGTCTGGTGGTATGTTAATTCCTAGGAATTTCAAAGATATCTCAGTCCACTCAAAAGGTGATTCTGTCCGTAACTTTGAGAACTTCTAATGATATGTGTACCCCCATAGCTTGGGATTTGTCAATGTTGATTTTGAAATTAGAAATGCTACTGAATTAGTTAAAGCATTCAATGATTGCTGGAAAGGCCTGTGTTGGATTAGAAGCTAGCAGGAGTGAGTTGTCAGCATAGGCTACTTGTTTTAATTCTAGATCTCCACAGACTAGGCCTTTAATTTCTTTGGCTTGTCTAATATGTTGAAGTAAAGGTTCCACTGTTAAAATAAATAAAATCGGAGAGAGGGGGCAGACCTGTCTGGTACCATTATTGATATTAACTGCCTGAGATAAGATGTCATTTACTTTAATATGGGCACTTTGGTACATCGCGAATATTGCCTTGATTAAGGGGTCGGGGAAACCGAACTTAGTCAGTGTACATTAAATAAAGGGCTATGCCACTCTATCAAAAGCTTTCTCTGCATCGGTCATTCCTCTTCTTCACTAAAGCAATAAACCCTGTTTGATCAACTCCTTGAGTAGGGGTTTGATCCTTGCTGATAGTATTCTTGAATACATTTTCAGATCTAGGTTCAGTAGGAAGATCGGTCTATAGCTTAAACATAGGGTCAGGTCTTTTTAAGGCTTGTGAATTAAAGTGATGTGTGCATTTAGAGTCTGGGGTGGAAATGGGGTACCAGACAACGTTGCATTAAAAGTTTGGCGCATAAAGGGTGAGAGAGTATCCATAAAGTTTGTGTAGTATATGACGTGAAGGCCATACGGGCCTGGCGATTTTCCTTCTGCAATGTGTTTCAGGGTCTCCGTTAGTTCCCTTGAGGATATTGGAGAACACAAATTTAATGCTTGATCTTCAGATATGGATGGTAAGTAACTTTTGCAGGAAATCTTTTGCAAGTTCAGCTTTTGAGTTTCTAGAGGCCTCTGAGTCTTCAGTGTTAATATTATATAGTTCTGAATAAAAGCTGTGAAAGGCTTTTTTTGCAGATGTCAACCCTTTTTAATATCTTCCCTTCTAATTTAATAGCGGGAATTCTTGATTTTCGTTTACTCTTTTTCAGAAGTGCAAGCATGAACTTCGTCGGTTTATTCCCATGGGCAAAAAACTTCTGCTTTAGGGATAAATATAATTTGTGGTCGGATCGGCTATCAGAAAGGTGTACCTAACCTATCTAACCCCATCTACGACAAGCAGTAGAATTATGCCATAACTGCTGCGGTAGGGCAGCCTAAAGGGGGCCACCCTAATATGAAATGACTGTAAGATGGTGTGGGTGGGATAAATCAGCTGAATCGGCGTCAGCCTGGGCCCACAGGTGCCTATAAATAGCCTAGCAATCAGCCAGCCTAGGCCCACAGGTGCATGTAAATAGCCTAGCAATCAGCCAGCCTAGGCCCACAGGTGCATGTAAATAGCCTTGTAATCAGCCTCCCCTCCCACAAACACAGCAATATATTTGCTTAATACTTGTGGTCGGATCGGCTATCAGAAAGGTGTACCTAACCTATCTAACCCCATCTACAAGCAGTAGAATTATGCCATAACTGCTGCAGTAGGGCAGCCTAAAGGGGCCAAAAAGAACAGACCTTAGGTTAGAGCAAAATATATACATACCATTACTACACCCACTTTGAACGTAAAAGACATTCCCCGATGAAGGTGCGGAATGTACCGTACATATCACAGTGACTACCATCTACCTTACCTCTGTCATGTGCACCGGCACATCGTACTTGGAGGTGGCTAACGTTGATGCGATTGAAGGAATGGCCGGTAATCAGAAACGATTTACTCCTATGTATACTAACAACGTATGAACATATTAGGAGAAGGTCTGAATCCAGAGAGCTGCAGACTGAAACAAACCATGGTGAAACTGTTGGAAGGCCTAAATTAATTGCAAGCATTCGCGTAGGGCCCTGATCGGGCACCAACTATTCCTGGTTGCAAACTACTACACCTCTACTCATTCCCCAGGCCACGCCTTTTATATATAAAGGGCCAAAATGTTAGAACATGGCGTATGCCGTGTTCCTCTATTAGTAGATTTAAGTGGAATGTGTAAACTCACCAGGCCTGGGAAACCGTCAACACGAATACATGGCTATTTCAATTAACAAGCTAATGTTGCCTGTAATGAAGACAGAGAAACGAACACACCATACCTGCAGTTGTGACAGGAAATAAGGTCGTGATACTATGTATGCAGCGCTTGTAGACGCGAGACATTGAGAATTGCGCCTTATTACTGTACCTCCTACTGGAAGACAGACTGATACCCAGGACTTAGGCCCGACACCAACACCCTCGCCTGAGTGGCGGAAAAAGACATGGAACCTACTTGTGGGGGGGCCACGTGGCCGACCTTGAATGGTGAAGTCATATAAGAAACACTTAATCGGAGAAGGCCATGCATGAGAGACACTAATGGCGGTGCCATGTGTGAGAGACTCTAATGGCGAAGTCATATGTCAACCCTTAATCAAAGAAGCTATGCGTGAGAGCCGCCGTACTTGCTGGTAGCCGCCGCATCCTCGGGCTGTAGGACCGCCCCCTCTGCTGTTGATAGACAGGGCCAGCGCGCTCTCCTCCTCCCGCTGGCCCTGTCTTCTCCTGAATTCCCGCGCTGTACCATTTCACAATCAGCGCAGGCGTACTGAATGGAGGATGGGCACTTGCCACTGAGGACGGAGCTGGCGCAAGCGCCCGTCCTCCACTCAGTACGCCTGCGCCGATTGTGGAATGGTACGGCCCAGGAATTCAGGAGAAGTCAGGGCCAGCGGGTGGAGGAGAGCACTCTGGCCCTGTCTATCAACAGCAGAGGGGGCGGTCCTACAGCCCGAGGATGCGGCGGCTACCAGCAAGTACCTGCCCAACTTGCTGGTAGCGAAGAGAATTAACATTTTTTTAAAGTATGATTTTTAGGAAATATAAAGCTCAGATTAAGGTAAGAAAGGTATGTTTGAAATCAGCTGACATTAGCAAATAGCTAATTTCAGCTACTCAAAATTGCACACTTGGGGGTGACAGAAGCCCTTTAATGTGATACAACAACAGGTGCATGAACGCAGATCTAGTAGTGAATGGATTATAGGACAAAATGTAAATGCAGACACACGGACGTAGCTTTTGAAGGTAACAAACCTAGCTATGATCGTTCGACCATTAGTGCCCAACCCCCTTCGCCCCAGAGAGCTACAAGTCACGGACCGTGTAACCAAGTCCGATCCCACTGTGAATGCCAGCACTCGCCTGGCACCTTCTGCCATTGCCCAGATGCGAATGGACCTCCACATAATGCTGCAGGAGTTCTCTTTTTTATTTTTTTTAAAGATGGTCACTACAACACCACCTCGTGTTCCTCTAAGAAAACATAAACGTGGTTGAACATAAACCCTGATTCAACGCCAATTAATCGATACGATAGTGCACCTATAAACACAGCACAGAACCGCTGACACAAGTGTTCCCATAACACAATTTATAGATTAAACACGCTTACCAGAGCATCAGAACTCAAATACAGGCGCCTTGATCAATCTGCTTGTGCCCCCATATATGGACCACTGATATACATTTACCAACACCTTGCATGTCTGGCGCTAACTGCGGACGTGCGCCCCACATGTAAAACAGGTGACAGTAAACATGCTTTTTTTTTTTTTTTTAACGGCCATTGATACATGACCCTTCCAGAGAGATAAACTAAGTACTACATCACTTAAACACAGCGTGCGTAGCTTGTAGACATGCGTCCCATATCAAGCAGATATCAGAAAACATGCGACCATATGTACTCTAGGCGCATGCAATACCAATAACTATATGCAATAGCCCCCAACAAGCCCCTGAACAGCCAGACGAAAAACTTGACCATTAGCGCCCAACTTAGCTTCGACCCAGAGTATTGCGGATCGCATACCACAGTGTGGGTCACGTGCCGACAAGTGCGATTCTACAGTGAATGCGAAGGCGTGAATGAGCCTACACACAATGCAGCTGCGTATTATTATTTTTTTTTCCGTAACATTGACCATTGATATACAACACTTAACACAGTGTGCATAGCTTGAGCCAACTGCAGACACGCACCCCACGTGTGAACCAGGTATCAGAAACATACGACCAAACCTACTCTAAGCGCATGCTACCCCAATAACTGTATGCAATGGACCCCGCAGGCCTATACAAAGCCAGTCAAACAATACTGACGCCATCGCTTGAGCATTAGCGCCCAACTCTGCTTCAACCCGGAGCGCTACATATCGTGAACCACAGCGTGGGTCCCGTGTAACCACTCTGATCCTACCATGGATACCAGCGCCTTCCTGAGAGATTCTGCCGTCGCGCAGCCGTAAGGAGTCTCTATACCATGCTGCTGTATCCTAGAGCTGACCCAGACGTAGTGAAATCAGCTGAATCGGCATCAGCCTGGGCTCACAGGAGCCTGTAAATAGCCTAGAAAACAGCCAGCCTGGGCCCACAGGTGCATATAAATAGCCTTGTAATCAGCCTCCCCTCCCACAAATACAGCAAATATATTTGCTTAATACTTAGCGGACTGTGCATTTAATAGCTTTTTAAGCTCATCTCTTGCTTTCGATACGTTTGTGTGTGCGTTCTAGTTTAGAAATTTTGTCATCCAGATCTTTTATGTTCCTATGTCTTTCTTTATTTAAGTGGGAAGCAATGGATATGAATTCAACTCCTATAACTGACTTATGCGCCTCCCAAACCATATGAGGGGATATACGTCTTTAGCTGCATTTATAGAGAAAAATTCCTTCAGTATTTTATCTATTCTTTCTTTGACGATTGGATTATCTAAGAGACTCTCAATTAACCTCCAGATGGGCATCCTTTGGAGGGAATCTGAGAAATCAAAGGAGGCAAATACTGGAGCGTGATCTGAGTGAATTATTGGGCCGATTTTAACTTCAGTACATACAGTCATGTGAAAAAATTAGGTCACCCTTTGAAAGCATGTGGTTTTTTGTAACATTTTTAATAAATGGTTATTTCATCTCCGTTTCAACAATACAGAGAGATTAAAGTAATCCGACTAAACAAAGAAAACTGAAGAAAAGTCTTTTCAAGATCTTCTGTAAATGTCATTCTACAAAAATGCCTATTCTAACTGAGGAAAAAGATAGGACACCCTTGCCCCTAATAGCGAGTGTTACCTCCTTTGGCTGAAATAACTGCAGTGAGACGGTTCTTGTAGCCATCTACCAGTCTTCGACATCGGTCTGAGGAAATTTTACCCCACTCCTCAATGCAGAACTTTTTCAGCTGTGAGATGTTTGAGGGGTTTCTTGCACGTACAGCCCTTTTCAAGTCACCCCACAGCATCTCAATGGGATTCAAATCTGGACTTTGACTTGGCCATTCCAGGACTCTCCATTTCTTCTTTTTCAGCCAATCTTTGGTTGATTTACTAGTATGTTTTGGGTCATTGTCATGTTGCATGGTCCAGTTCCGCTTCAGCTTTAATTTTCTAACTGATGGTCTCACATGTTCTTCAAGCACCTTCTGATACACAGTAGAATTCATCGTGGATTCTATGATGGTGAGCTGACCAGGTCCTGCTGCAGCAAAGCAGCCCCAAACCATGACACTTCCACCTCCATGCTTCACAGTTGGTATGAGGTTCTTTTCTTGGAATGCTGTGTTTGGTTTACGCCAAACATGTCCTCTGCTGTTGTGTCCAAATAATTCAATTTTGGACTCATCTGTCCAAAGAACATTATTCCAGAAGTCCTGGTCTTTGTCAACTTTATCTCTGGCAAATGTCAGTCTGGCCTCGATGTTTCTCTTGGAAAGCAAAGGTTTCCTCCTTGCACACCTCCCATGCAAGTTAAACTTGTACAGTCTCTTTCTGATTGTAGAGGCATGTACTTCTACATCAACAGTAGCCGGGTTTTTGGAGACCTCTTTTAGCATCTTGCGGTCTGCTCTTGGGGTGAACTTGCTGGGGCGACCAGTCCTGGGCATGTTGGCAGTTGTTTTGAAAGCCCTCCACTTGTAGACTATCTTCCGGACAGTGGAATGGCTGATTTCAAAATCTTTGGAGATCTTTTTAAATCCCTTCCCAGACTCATAAGCTGCTACAATCTTTTTTCTGAAGTCCTCTGACAGCTCTTTTGCTCTCACCATGGTGCTCACTCTCACTTCAACAGTCAGGAGCACACCAAACTAAATGTCTGAGGTTTAAATAGGGCAAGCCTCATTCAACATGCAGAGTAACGATCTACTAATTATGTGCACCTGGTGTGATATACCTGTGTGAGATCTGAGCCAATTTAAGAGGGAATACATGTGAGGGTGTCCTATCTTTTTCCTCAGTTAGAATAGGCATTTTTGTAGAATGACATTTACAGAAGATCTTGAAAAGACTTTTCTTCAGTTTTCTTTGTTTAGTTGGATTACTTTAATCTCTCTGTATTGTTGAAACGGAGATGAAATAACCATTTATTAAAAATGTTACAAAAAACCACATGCTTTCAAAGGGTGTCCTAATTTTTTCACATGACTGTAAATGTAACTGGGTCTCTGGGAATAAAATGTAATCTAATCTCTGGTACGTGTTTTGTGGTGGGGAGTAATGGGTATAATCTTTTGTATTGGGATTGAGGATTCTCTATGTATCTGCAAGGGCACTTTTATGCATTAGCTTTTTAATTGCATTCAGAGTTCCTTTGGGAATGGCTGACTTCCTGGTTGAAGTGTCTACACGAGGGTTAAGGGCGATATTAAAGTCTCCTGCTTTGATGACTGTATCCTCTCTGAACTGTTCCATTTCCTGCCATAACTCTTCAAACCACTGTCTATGTGAGACATTAGGCGCATAAATGTTAACCAGAGTGTATAGATAGTTGTCAATTTTCACCTTTACCATTATGTAGCGGCCCTTATCATCTGATCTATTATCTACCAACACAAAATCAGTATGTTTCCTATGCTCGCTCCTAGTCTATTAGAGTAGGCGGATGACCTATGGAACCAAAGATTGCAACTACAGCGTGAAAGGACCGGTATATTATTTAAGTTCGGTATTCGAAAGTGAGAGAAGACTTAATACTCAGGATGGGTTAATCGGTAGGACTTTGGGGGGGGGGGGGGGCTAATACTGGTACAATAAAGAGCAAAAACAAACATTAACAACAACATTCCTTCCAATTTGAAAACCGTAGGGTTAGTTCTAAACCCTAAATGTAACCTGATTAAGTCAGGTTGTCTGACTCTTGTCAGAGGTTGATAGACCGCAGTAAGGATAAGATACTGTCTGTACATAATGAGAATGAAATAGGTGGTTTATGCAACACATTGAGACTAACTCAAAAAGAAGTTAACTTAAAAAGTAGAACGCCTGGGAGTAGTGTCTAGTATTGTTTGGCCCTCTCAGTGAGAGAGGGAACCCACACGCTCAGTCGGTTATAACTAGCAAGCCACCAGAATGTTAGCAAATTGGATGATAAGAGCATGTGGGCTCACCCTCCGGCCCCACTGACCAAACGTGACTCAGGGCCAGTGATAATTCACTAATACCTATGTTTAATATAAATAAGTCATATACGCTATACGGCCTTCAGTCCTCTTCAGTCTTGAGTGGATTCTAACGCTTTAACTCTAGAACCAATCTGTCTCATCTAGGGTTGAGCGAACTTGTATTTTAAGTTCAGCATCCAAAGTTTGGGTTATCGAAGAATCCCGTTATGGATTCCGCTACCACGGACCATAACTGAATTTGGAATCCATAAGGGGATTCTTCAATTTACCCGAACGCCGAACTTAAAAAAAACAAGTTTGAGCAACCGTCTTTCACTGCTCTACTTCCTTCTTCTCCTCACAGAGCACAGGAGTCCCGCCTCTCATGTCACATGATCATTATACCAGGCCCTTTACTACCTCTTATCCAATGCAGTACTGAGCCAAGCCCCCTGCACTGATCACATGGCGGTGACGTCACCCCAGGTCCTTAGTGTTGTCCAAGGTTCGGGTTCATGGAAGAATCCCCTTATGGATTCAAAATTCCATTATGGTCCGTGGTAGCGGAATCCATAATGGGATTCTTCGATACCCCGAACTTTGGACGCCAAACTTAAAATACAAGTTCGCTCAACACAAGCCTCATCTCTTTTTTGATTTCTGAAAGTTCTTCCATAACTGGATTGAGGGCTTTTGCAAGAGCTTGAGAAATGAAGGATCTGGAAATCGTGAGATCATGTGAAGTGTCTGTATTGTCTTCCTCTTCACTATCTCCATCTTGTTGTGTCATTTCTTGACTTGTAGAGTAACTTTTTGGAGTTGAAGGGTGGGCACCTAGTATTGTTTGTGCTTTTTTCATGATAAACTTGTCTAAATCCGACTGCGATAACAAGGGAATCTTTGTAGGTCTTAGAGTATCTTGGCTGGTGCCTCTATATCTTCCCACCTTTAACATAAGTGCTATTGATCTGCAACCCCTTAAACAGCGTTAAACCACCTTAATCATAGAGTGTGATGCTAGATCATAGTTCTTTCTCTGAGTAGAAGGTGCTGATGTGAGCTTGGGAGGGGTCTGCTCTTCTGTTTACTAATGAATAGAGGATATCTTGATTATGCTTTAGCAAGAAAGAGTTAGCTCAGTATATAATGGCTGAGAATACGGTAGTCGAGTATAAAATGGCTGAATATATGGTAGCTGAGTACATAAAGGCTTGATATGAACCTGGTATGGAGGCAGTGGGGTCTATGCTGTCCAAACAGCGGAGAAAAAAATTGGGACACTGGCCCTTTAAGTTTTACAATTAGAAAACCTCCTCTAAGTCAATTTGGCAGAAGGTCCCAAAATGGAGCGGCTAGAAAACTGCAGAAGGGATACTCGGTTATTCAGATTGTAATAGGGGCGAACTAGAATCCCCTCAGGCCATGGTGTGATGAGGGGGCTGGTCACGATGGGACTCTGGTGCTCTGATGCACCGAGAGCTTCCATTCACTCACCAGCAGTCCGACTGCTGCGTCTCCTGATCATGGGATCTCTGATCCAGTGACTGATCACTGACTGTTAAGTTTCCACAGTCAGTGATGGTTTGGGGAGCCATGTCATCTGCTGGTGTTGGTCCACTGTGTTATATCAAGTCCAAAGTCAGTGCAGCCATCTACCAGGAATTTATAGAGCATGTAATGCTTCCCTCTGCTGACAGGCTTTATGGATATGCTGATTTAATTTTCTAGCAGGACTAGGCACCTACCCACACTGCCAAAAGTTCCAATACCAGATCCAACAATAGACAAGCTAAATGCCGCTATTAAAGCAACCTGGACTTCCATAACACCTCAGTAGTGCCACTTTTTGAACTGAATTAAAGAAATTTTTCGATGATATTCTAATTTATTGAGATATTCCTGTAGCAGCACAGTATATGGACCTCTGGCAGAGAGCAGCATTGTCTTTGGAGCTCATGTAGAGAGAAGTTAAATATATGGAGCTCAGATAGAGAGCAG
The DNA here is from genome assembly GCA_033119425.1 of Bufotes viridis. Lineage (NCBI taxonomy): Eukaryota > Metazoa > Chordata > Amphibia > Anura > Bufonidae > Bufotes > Bufotes viridis. The sequence continues at coordinate 328,838,582 of CM065590.1, forward strand.
TACAATATATGCAGCTGAAGTAAATAGCAGAACAGTCTCTGGAGCTTAGGTATAAAGCAGCACAGTACAGTATATGGAACTCAGGTAGAGAGCAGCACAATACAGAGTTTCTCATCTGTGTCTTTGGAGGACCCACAGCAAAGACCTATACCCCTCCTTCAGGCACTGAACTAATCAGTTTTATCTCAGTGTCCGTAGGAGACAGACATTTTCTCTGCAGGCCTTGCCTTTTTTACTTTTTATTTTAAAGAAGTTTTCATAAGCGGTGGAATTATCCCCCGCTTACCTCCCTGGCATGCAGCGGGATGCCACCTAACATCCCTAGAAGCCAGAAAAGAAAAGGTGGTGTGGAGGACCACCAAATCCTCCAGAGCTCGCCAGCCATAGGCCTTCAGTGCTCTGTCACCGGTCCTCCCGCACCAAAGGGAGAGACCTGGAGGCTGAAGGAGACTGCTGAAATTGAGGCTAGACAAGCCATTACTCTTCTGGGAATGGGAGTTAGGTATTAGAATCCCTACATCCCAGGCCATCTAGGCATGCATTTTCTGGTGTACTACTATTCCCAGCTAGCCTATTGCAGGTGAACACAGTGGAAAACTTTTCCCCCTAAAACCTAGTTTTCCCTCTAGCTGGTGGCACCAGTACTACACTCCCATCGAAATCCGGCCCTCGGTCCCCAGCTCCCTCACCTTTCTCCTGGGCCCTTCAGTACAGCGGTTGTATGTCTCCTGGAGCAGCCCCAGAGTTTCCTCCTTGGGGCAACGGTAGGCCCCTCGATGCTATGATGGCAGTCCTGCTTCTTGTAATAACCCTTTCGGCTGTGGAGTGCCTGCGCTGGCAATATTTGTTCTATGTCACCTTTTTTTTTCTGGGACTCGTGTAATTCGGCATCCAAACCCTTCTGCCGTGGGGTTGAATGGGATGTTTGTTTTTTATCCCAAAGGACACTGTTTTCCTACCAGGTTACTCCCCAATTTTTTGGGGGGTTCGGGTCGATTACACAACTTTTTTCCCATGGGTTTTTTTTTTCTCACTCCCTCAAGGTTTTTTCCTGTGGGCCATTGTCATGCCATCACATCTATATGGCGCCTGTCGGGGCTGTAACTCATCTCAGGGACAGGACTCATCTCAGGTTCATTTGCATATGTATCAAATCAGTTTTTTTACACAATAAAAGCACACAGAGCTATGGGGACTGGATATTGCGGATGTGCTAGCAGCAATCTAGCAGCCCATGTCCTCAGCTCTGTACCCAAAATCCCGGTGACAAGTTCCCTTTAACCGCTACAGGACCGCCTAACGCAGGGATGCGTCCTGCGGGCGGCCCTGTAGCTCTGATACGACGCATCGGCGCGTCATCTCGCAAGACGCGAGATGACGCGAGGACGCGCCCGCACATGCGCAATGCGCGCCATCGGCGCGCTCGCATGTAGTTATACTACAGCCTGCCAGCGCCGATCGTGCGCTGGCAGGCTGTATATGGCAGAAAAAATCGCAGATCAGACGTTGTTCTGTGAACAGCGTCTGCTCTGCTTGCTGCCCGCTTCTCTGGTGGTCCCTTTGCTTGGGACCACCAGAGAAAAAATATCAAAGTGCACCAATCACCACACAACCATGCCCCTCACGGAATACCTTGGGGTGTCTTCTTTCCACAATGGGGTCACATGTGGGGTATTTATACTGCCCTGGCATTTTAGGGGTCCTAAAGCGTGAAAATCCAAATGCGTAAAAATGTCCTGTGAAATCCTAAAGGTACTCATTGGTTTTTGGGCCCCTTTGCGCATCTTGGCTGCAAAAAAGTGTCACACATGTGGTATCGCCGTACTCAGGAGAAGTGGGGCAATGTGTTTTGGGGTGTATTTTTATATATTCCCATACTTTGTGTGAGAAATATCGCTGTAAACGACAACTTTTTAAAAATTTTTATTCAAAGTTGTCAATTTACAGAGATATTTCTCTCACCAGCATGGGTATATGTAAAAATACACCCCAAACCATATTGCCCTACTTCTCCTGAGTACGGCGATACCACATGAGTGACACTTTTGCAGCCAAGATGCCAAAGCCCTAAAACCAATGAGTACCTTTAGGAGGGCATTTTTACGCATTTTTCTTCTCACGCTTTAGGGCCCCTAAATGCCAGGGCAGATAAATACCCACATGTGACCCATTTGGAAAGAAGACACCTCAAGGTATTCGCTGAGGGCATAATGAGTCCATGAAAAATTAAACTTTTTGTCAAAAGTTAGCGGAAAGGGAGACTTTGTGAGAAAAACAATAAAAATCAATTTCCACTAACTTGTGCCAAAAAAAAAATCTTCTATGAACTCGCCATGCCCCTCACGGAATACCTTGGGGTGTCTTCTTTCCAAAATGGGGTCACATGTGGGGTATTTATACTGCCCTGGCATTTTAGGGGCCCTAAAGCGTGAGAAGAAAAATGCGTAAAAATGCCCTCCTAAAAGGTACTCATTGGTTTTAGGGCCCTTTGTGCATCTTGGCTGCAAAAAGTGTCACTCATGTGGTATCGCCGTACTCAGGAGAAGTAGGGCAATGTGTTTTGGGGTGTATTTTTACATATACCCATACTGGGTGAGAGAAATATCTCTGTAAATTGACAACTTTGAATAAAAAAATTTAAAAAGTTGTCGTTTACAGCGATATTTCTCACACGCAGCATGGGTATATGTAAAAATACACCCCAAACCACATTGCCCCACTTCTCCTGAGTACGGCGATACCACATTTGTGACATTTTTTGCAGCCAAGATGCGCAAAGGGGCCCTAAAACCAATGAGTACCTTTAGGATTTCACAGGCCATTTTTATGCATTTGGATTCTCACACTTTAGGGGCCCCTAAAATGCCAGGTGAGTATAAATACCCCACATGTGACCCCATTTTGGAAAGAAGACACCCTAGGTATTCTGTGAGGGCATGGTGAGTCCACAGAATTTTTATTTTTTGGCACAAGTCAGCGGAAATTGTTTTTTTTGTTTTTTAATTTTGTTTTTACAAAGTCTCATATTCCACTAACTTGTGACAAAAAATAAAATTTTACATGAACTCACCATACCCCTCACAGAATACCTTGGGGTGTCTTCTTTCCAAAATGGGGTCACATGTGGGGTATTTATACTGCCCTGGCATTTTAGGGGCCCCTAAAGCGTGAGAAGAAGTCTGGAATCCAAATGCGTAAAAATGCCCTGTGAAATCCTAAAGGTACTCATTGGTTTTAGGGCCCTTTGCACTCAAGCTGCAAAAAGTGGCACACATGTGGTATCGCCGTACTCAGGAGAAGTAGGGCAATGTGTTTTAGGGTGTATTTTTATATATACCCATACTTTGTGTGAAAAATATCTTTGTAAACGACAACTTTTAAAAATTTTATACAAAGTTGACAATTTACAGAGATATTTCTCTCACCCAACATGGGTGTATGTAAAAATACACCCCAAAACACATTGCCCTACTTCTCCTGAGTACGGCGATACCACATGAGTGACACTTTTTGCAGCCTGTGCGCAAAGGGGCCCAAATTCCAACGAGTACCTTTAGGTTTTACATGGCGACTCACAATTTAGCCCCGCCCAAAATGCCAGAACAGTAAACACACCCCACAAATGACCCCATTTCGGAAAGTAGACACCCCAAGGTATTCACTGAGGGGCATAGTGAGTCCGTCTGAGATTTTTTTATTTTTTTCCAGAAGTTATCAGAAATTGAAACTTTTTTTTTTTTTTTTTTTTTCTCAGAAAGTGTCATTTTCCGCTAACTTGTGGAAAAAAATGAAATGATACATGAACTCACCAAGCCCCTCCGCGAATACTTTGGGGTGTCTTCTTTCTAAAATGGTGTAATTTGGGGGATATTCATACTATCCTGGCATTCTAGCACCTGAAGAAACATGACAGGCGCTCAGAAAGTCAGAGCTGCTTCAAAATGCCGAAATTCACTTTTTTGCACCATAGTTTGTAAACGCTATAACTTTTACCCAAACCAATAAATATACACTTATTGGATTTTTTTTTATCAAAGACATGTAGAACAATAAATTTAGAGAAAAATTTATATAGAAATGTAGTTTTTTTTGAAAAATTTTACAACAGAAAGTGAAAAATGTCATTTTTTTGCAAAAATGTCGTTAAATTTTTATTAATAGCAAAAAAAGTAAAAATGTCAGCAGCAATGAAATACCACCAAATGAAAGCTCTATTAGTGAGAAGAAAAGGAGGTAAAATTCATTTGGGTGGTAAGTTGCATGACGGAGCAATAAACGGTGAAAGTAGTGTAGTGCGGAATTGTAAAAAGTGGCCTGGTCATTAAGGGTGTTTAAGCTAGGGGGGCTGAAGTGGTTAAACACCTTCATCTCTATAGGAAGAAACCCAAGAAACATTTAGTCTAGAAAAGCACTCATACTACCTCTATCATTTAGACCAAGAGGTTCAAAGCTTTAGGCTGTATAATTATTTCTGCTTTCTTACGTAGTAATTCCCTATGCCTGTCTCCACCATTTTTAGGTTGTTGGACCTTTTTTAATCCCATGAACATCATATCTTTAATATTTTCATTATGAACACTATACAAGTGATCAGTAAGTCTAGGTGCTCCCTCCTTAGTCAAAGGGAGCGCCCATGTTCTCCAAAACGCACTTCCATAGGTCTTACAATTTTTCCTATGTAATAAAAGCTGCAACTGCAAATTGCATACACTTCCCATCTGGTCTTACAAGTGATTACCTCCCTAACATGCAAATTATAAACTACAAGATTCACATATTTACTCACTTTCAAGTTATTACAGACACGGCATTGTCTGCATCAATAATTCCTGCTGGGGAACATGCTCTTTAGGGCTCATGCACACGAATGTATTTTCTTTCCGCATCCATTCCGTTTTTTTCGGGGCCATATAAAAAAAACTGAATGTACTCCGTGTGCATTCCGTTTCCGTATGTCCGTATATCCGTTTGTCAAAAAAATAGAACATGTCCTATTATTGTCCGCATTACGGCCACGATAGTACTGCTCTATTAGTGGCCAGCTGTTCCGTTCCGCAAAATACGGAATGCACACGTACGTCATATTTTTTAAAGATCGGTTTTTTACGGATCTCAAAATATATATGGTCGTGTACAAGAGGCCTTGGCCAGTTGTCCCCTGAATGTTTGTCAGAACATCTCTTTACGAGGATATCACTCAGATTTGCTGACTGGCCACTTTTGACCAAAGGGCATCCTCCGTTATATGCCAGTTATAAATCACAGCAGGTCCTCTTTTGCTCTTTTTTCATTTTTTACAAAAAGGAAAGAACATGTCTGATTTCTCGCTCCAACCAGGGAATCCTCTATCAAGTTTCAAGTAACCACTTTTACTTAATTGGTCTCTTAACCTCCTAGCTACGTAAAATTTGCCCACAAGGCAAGATTGTTTCACATGCATTTGATGATAACTTCCAAACCAAGAATTAGTCACAGTTTATTTTCTGAATTCTGTAGTGTGAATGACACCTTCATTTATTTGTACATCTACATCAAGAAATTGCAAGAAACTTGTCCTCAATATGGCTAGTAGATGACATGTTAACCTCATTATTATTAAAATAACATACAAATCCACCAAAATCTCAGGTCCGCAGGTATAGGTGAATGTTTTTATATGTGTATTCTTATTAGTGTAAGGATACTTTCACACTGGCGTTTTGGATTCCGTTCGTAAAATCCGTTTCAGCACTCTCACAAACCGTCCAAAACGGATCAGTTAAGCCCCAGTGCATTCTGAATGGATAAGGATCCGTTCAGAATGCATCAGTTCGGCTCCGTTCCGCTTCTATTCTATTTTGGAGGCGTACACCAAAACGCAGCTTGCTGTATTTTGGTGTCCGTCTGAAGAGGCGCAGCCTAACGGATCTGTTTTGAATTACAATGTAAGTCAATGGGGACGGATCCGTTTTCAATGACACAATATGGTGCATTTGAAAACGGATCTGTTCCCCATTGACTTTAAATGCAATTCAAAACGGATCCGTTTTGGACTTTGTCATTTTTCTTTATAACTAATGCAAATGGATCCGTTCTGAACGTATACAAACGTTTGCATTATAGGTGCGGATCTGTCTGGGCAAATAAACAGACAGATCCGCACCAATGCAAGTGTGAAAGTACCCTAAAACATATCATTTTTTGGTAAAAGGTAGGGCCATAGAGGTCGCCATCAGCGTACCTGATCACTGGTGAAACCATTTTGTCAGAAGTGGCCAGCCAGCAACTGTACAAGGAATCTAGGTGATATCCCTGTAAATGGACATTTTGACGAGTCACAGCTAGCAAGGGGCAACTGGCTAAAGGACATGTTAGGCCCCTTTCACACGGGCGAGTTTTCCACGCGGGTGCAATGCGTGAGGAGGACGCATTGCACCCGCACTGAATCCGGACCCATTCATTTCTATGGGGCTGTGCACATGAGCAGTGATTTTCATGCATCACTTCTGCGTTGCGTGAAAATCGCAGCATGTTCTATATTCTGCGTTTTTCACGCAACGCAGGCCCCATAGAAGTGAATGGGGCTGCAGGAAAATCGCAAGCATCCGCAACCAAGTGCGGATGCGTGGCGATTTTCCCGCATTGTTGCTTAGCAACGGGACCCAATCTCTATTATTTCCCCTTATAACATGGTTATAAGGGGAAATAATAGCATTCATTAATAATAGCATTAATAAAGAATGCATTGTTAAATGAAGAGGAAGGGGTTAAAAATAATAAAAGTTAACTTACCTTAGCCACTTGATCGCGTAGTCGCGATCTGTCCTCTCTTTCCCTGCAGCATCTATGATCTAAAGGACCTGTGATGACGTCACATCACATGGTCCAATCACATGGTCCATCACCATGGTAAGATGGACCATGTGATTGGACCATGTGATGTGATGTCATCACAGGTCCTTTAGTTCTTAGCTGATGCAGGGAAAGAGAGGAGAGATCGCGACTACGCGATCAAGTGGCTAAGGTAAGTTAACTTTTATTATTTTTAACCCCTTCCTCATCATTTAACAATGCATTCTTTATTAAGAATGCTATTATTTCCCCTTATAACCATGTTATAAGGGGAAATAATCAATTCTCCAGTAGACCCGAAACCGGACTTCAGTGATGAAGTCCGGCTTCGGGTTGGGTACCAAACATGGCGTTTTTTCTCACTCGCGTGCAAAACATGTTGCAAACGTTTGCACCCGCGCGGGAAAAACGCACATATTCCCGCAACGCACCCGCCTCTTATCCGGGCGTCAAACATGACGCCCGTGTGAAAGAGGCCTTATCAAGCAGGAATTACTTCCAATTTCTTGATGTAGATGTTCCAATAAATTAAAGTATCAGGCCAGTTAGTATGAGCCCCAGATTGGTCATTGTGGTTACAGATTACTATTGGATGAGAGGCCATTTTAGGTTCAGTACAGTGCAGACTCCTTTGCAGCTTGTAAGACTGCTGTGTTTCAGCATTTTCTTGTTATACTCTATGTCCACCAAAAGTTCTGCGCTGTACTAATCGATAGTAATTGTAAAATGTGTGTGTTTCACTGTTTAATGTAAAATCATTTTTCTTTTAAAGGGTTATTAAAGTCTCTGCGCCATTCAGAGAATATGTTGACCGGATCACTGCTCCAGTAAACTCCAGTACACAGAAGCGCGGGCCTCTCTTCCGGTCAGTGGCAACTGCTAGCTTAGTGCGAATAATGGGTCAACATGTAACAAAATCCTCAGAGGTCGCCATCAGCGTACCTGATCACTGGTGAAACCATTTTGTCAGAAGTGGCCAGCCAGCAACTGTACAAGGAATCTAGGTGATATCCCTGTAAATGGACATTTTGACGAGTCACAGCTAGCAAGGGGCAACTGGCTAAAGGACATGTTACCAAGCAGGAATTACTTGCAATTTCTTGACGTAGATGTTCCAATAAATTAAAGTATCAGGCCAGTTAGTATGAGCCCCAGATTGGTCATTGTGGTTACAAATTACTATTGGATGAGAGGCTATTTTAGGTTCAGTACAGTGCAGACTCCTTTGCAGCTTGTAAGACTGCTGTGTTTCAGCATTTTCTTGTTATACTCTCATATGTCCACCAAAAGTTCTGCGCTGTACTAATCGATAGTAATTGTAAAATGTGTGTGTTTCACTGTTTAATGTAAAATCATTTTTCTTTTAAAGGGTTATTAAAGTCTCTGCGCCATTCAGAGAATATGTTGACCGGATCACTGCTCCAGTAAACTCCAGTACACAGATGCGCGGGCCTCTCTTCCGGTCAGTGGCAACTGCTAGCTTAGTGCGAATAATGGGTCAACATGTAACAAAATCCTCAAGCTTTATTTATATATGACACAGGATTTAAAAAAATACATTGTGGGCATGCCGGAAGGAAAACCAACTTCTACGGGCAACTCTTCCATGTGTTGCTTGAGGAATAATATTGGATTCTAGACCATTACTCCCATCTCATCCTTTCATGGAGCTGGGAAACAGCCAAGCGTTCTGTGCTACGCTGTTTTCGTACCTTCCATAGCAGAGTAGCACAACAAGCTCTGCTGTTTCAGTAGCTCTTATTTTCCTCTATGGGAGTAACAGAAACAGTGTAGCACGGCTGTTTCTGTAAGAAAGGGGTTCTGAAATAGTCATAGTAATTAATAAATGAGAATTGTACTAGTATAAGGTTACAGTGGCATGCTGCTGAAGGTAACTGAAATAAGGAGAACAAGCCTGTACATTTGCATGTATGTATTAACTTAAGGGGTTGATACACAATTAATGGGGTCTTCCACAATTTTTATTTTGATGGTTTATCTACAGAGTAAGCCATCACTATCAGATTGGTGGGGCTCCAGTACCCTGCACCCGTGGCGATCTGCTATTTGGGAGTAGCTCCAGCTCCAGAAATGTACAGTTGTATCCATTTTGTAGTGGATGGAGCTGGTTGATACAATGCTGATCCTTTTGAAGAGAATGGGAACAGGACAGCAGTAACCAGCCCTGTCCGCTATACACCAGCTATTCAGTCTCGGCACTAGTTCGACTCCTGAACACCTGATCCGCATAGGTGCAGGCTATCGGACCCCTACCGATTTGATATTGATGGCATATTCTGTGGAAAGGACATTAATATAAAAATCTCTTTTGAAATGTTTGTAGTAGAATATCACATTATGATGTATTTTGTAATTGTGAAGGCAATCAATTTCTGAATCTCTCTTTTTAGGAAATTGCAGAAACATTTGGTACCAGATACTTTTCTAGTGCCAGGTAACAAATTTAAGAGGAGTTTAGATGGATATGTAAAAGTAATTTTTACTAGAGTTAAGATACGTATTATGAAATGGAAAAACGTGGTACTTTTCAAATAAAATCGTACTGTGCAGGCTTTTTTATATGTGTTTTGGCTTGTCACTTCCCAAACTGCAATGAAAGACACTATCCCAACAAGGGCTGAAGAATGCATTCCATGAATGAACAGATTGGGATAGATAGATGATACATGTCAGAATACAGGGGTCTGACATTTGGGACCTCCGGCAATCCCGAGAGCTGGGATCCCAGCTTCTCTTCTCTGAATGTAGTGGTAGTGTGCATGTCGGTCCACCACACCATTCACTACTATGTGACTGATGCAGACAGTGCCCTATAAATTACTGGAGGTCCCAGCGGTTATGGCCCACAATTCAACATTTATCACTTATCATTTATTCAACCTTAACTTTTCAGGGTTGCTGCTCAGGTGGCCCACAGTTTCCTTGTAGGGTTTATAGCCAGTCCTCCTCCCGCAACACAGTGTTTTCAACCTACCTTAAAGGGGTTCTCCAGGAATTGAAAATGAAAATATTTAAATATTCCTTTATAATTAATACATTCCCAAATACCTTTTAATATTTATAATGGCTTATTTTGTTTGGGGAGCAATCATCAGGGAAAACAAAATGGCCACCATCGTATTAGTAAATACAGAACCTGTCCTAATCACACAGAAGGACAAATTACTTCACAACACTGAGCCAAAGAGCTGCCTCAGCCTCCTCTCTGCCCTACTCGTCAGTGATTATGATCCTGAATACAGCAGATAAGAACTTTAGCCGAATCTCTGGGGAATTTAGTACAGAGAGGATGGGCAGGGCAGACTGTGGCTGTCGTAATGGGAGACTGCATACAAGTGCTGCTGTTCATCAGCCACATCCCCACCTCCTCTCTGTACTTCATGTCTCGTCATTAACTTAATTCCTTCGGAGATCCTAACGAGATTCAGCTGAAGATCAGATTAAACTGTATTCAGTAACAAAATCCCTGACAAGTAGAGCTGAGAGGAGGATGAGGCGGCTTTTTAGCTCAGTGTCATGAACTAACTTTTCCTTCTTTGTGATTAGGTCAGATTTTTTGTGTACTAATGGGACAGCAGCCATTTTATTTACCCTAATGATTTCTCCCTAGACTAAACGAGCCATTGTAACTAATGAAAGGTATTTGGGAGTATATTTATAATAAAGTAATATTTAAATATTTTCATTTTCTTAATTCCCAGAGAACCCCTTCAACTTACTCAGAACTTTCTTCCAAAATGGTCCTAAAGCAGTACACTCCCAAAGCATGTGTATAAATTAGCATCCACACTGAGGATAATTCGCCTCAGTCCTAATTCCCATTTTGAATAGCCGTCTTTGTTCCTGATTTATTAACAGAAAACAATGGAAGTTTGTCTTCACACTATGTAAAGGTAACATTCTTAGAACACATTTTCTGACAGTGGTGCACAGCACTTGTTGAATTTACCATAGGCCAGACCAGATTTTGTTGCAGAATTTTTTTTGCAATTTTCTGGATTTCTGAAGTTTGATAAATCAGGGACTTTGAGTTTTGTAAGATCTATACCTAATGAAAAGCTGTGCCAACCTCTGAGCCTCTCATACAGATAACTTGTAGTAAAGCTGTAAAACATTATTGTTTATCAGATAAAGTTCCTACGGGAGTTTGGTGATGTATACTATTCATGAGATAATACCTTCATGTTTTTACTCATTGTTGACTAGATTATGTGCATAATTTTGTATTTAGTCTTAGTTAACTGACGTAAGTTGTGTGTATACCTCACCGCTTTCCTAGTATGAGTTGAGGGTGGCTATATTTTTATTTTTTTTATTCATTCTTTATTTGTAAGAAATGAACAAACATAGCCAGAGACATTAATACACCAAAGCGTAAAATAGCAATGTACAATACAAGAAATGCAATACTATCAGATAACGACAGGTGAACCACAACATAAATATAGGTCAGGGACCATGAGGATCCGTGAAGACCAAATCCAAACAATGATTAGAAGGTGCTACCAGTAATTCCAATTCTAGGCAAGAGAGCCTACGTGGAACACATAACAGTAAAAGAAAGAGGAGTTTGGAACGTCCGGGGATTAACCATAGATGAGGCAGGGCTAGGAACGCCCGGCCTCACAATGAGTGAGTTGGTGCATGTCAGTGCTATTGTAGTAAGTAAGCCATGGTTTCCAGATCTTGTCGTATTTGTTCAGGGCTTTGGTGGTGTGTACGCACATACCCTCCAAGAACCCTACTTGCTGTGTTTTAGCCAACCAGAGCGAGGGAGGGGTCGTTTGTTTCCAATAGAGAGGGATCATGCTCTTGGCGGTGAGAATCAGGTATCTCCACAGTGCAACATTGTAATTATGCGTGGAGCCAGGGAGAACATTTAGAAACAGCATTAAGGGAGTCATTGCCGGAGAGCCAGGGCACACCTGTGTCAATACCGCCGACACCCCAGACCCAAATTCAGCAAGTAGTGGACATTCAAACCAGATATGCCTGTACGTCCCCTCAGAGGCACCACATCTCCAGCAAGAATTAGAGATAGTAGAGATCATGTTGTGAAGAAAAGCCGGCGTTTTATACCAGCGGCTTACTAATTTGTATGACGTTTCTTGTAACGTAATACACCGGGAAGGACCACAGGCATGTGCAAGAATGTCAAAGATGTTGTCTGTTGTAAGTGAGACCTGGAGTACCCTCTCCCAAGCTTTTATGTACAGTGGGGCTACCTCAACGTATGACGAAGCAATCAGTTTACGGAGTGTAGAGATGAGTTTAGGCGGAGTAGAGGAAACGATAGCCAGTTTTTCAAAGCTAAGGAGCTCTCTTTCTAGTTGTCGTGGGGACTCAATACCCTTATATCCCTGGGTGAGGGTCTGATAGGTTAGTCTGTCCAGGCAGAAGTCAGACAGACGTACCATCAATGTATCAAAGTCTGGGAAAATCCCGTTTAAAGCGAAGTCAGCTACTTTATATTTCTTGAGAGCTCGCTGTTTGTCCATCCAGTGTGAGCTGAATGGCTCAGACAAGCCGAGAAGGTCACCCAAGGTTAATAAGGGGGAAGGGTGGCGCCATATGCCTGTGAGAGCGTGAACTTCGGCCCAGACCGTGAGAGGGGCTTTGGTTAATATCGGGGTGGATGCCGGGAGGCGGGAGCCAGTCCCAATTCCTACCGAGGGTGGCTATATTTTGACAAACATGAAATTGAAAATCCCTTGTCAAGAATTTGAGGGTTAAAAAAAAATATATATATATATATATATATATATATATAATGTAGAAACCCTTTAAAGGGCATCTGTCAGCAGATTTGTTTTGGCAGCTGAAAGCATCTGTGTTGGTCCTATGTTCATATGTGCCCACATTACTGAGATATATGAGGTTTTAATATATGAAAATGAGCCTCTGGGTTTCTGTTACACCCAGAGGCTCAGATCTCTCTGCATCTGCCGTACCCTATGCACTTTTATTAACATGGCCAGGCATGATGACGTTTCCACTGCCTGGCCCTGTCAATCAAAGTGGAGTGGGCAATAGTTTAGTCAGGTTCATACGTACAAATCTGCTTACATATGCCCTTTAAGCTTCAGTTGCACTTATGTTTTATTCACTTATAATCTTATTTTTTTCTCATTACAGAAGAGTCACTGCCAGAAGAAATGGACAGGTAACAGATTTTAAGGAACATTTTAATCAGAGAGGGGTAATATTGTCCTTCTGTAGCAGGCAACATATAGAGATAAAACTCCTATATAGATTGGTAACGCATTGTCAGCTTACTGCTGCTGTGATGGGAAGATGTAGGATTGGCATAACAGTGTGACCATTTTATTGGTCACAGATCAGGGATGCCCAACCTGCGGTCCTCCAGCTGTTCCAAACGATAACTCCCAACATGCCCTGATATCTGTAGGCTGTCTAGGCATGCTGGGACTTGTAATTTTGCAACAGCTGTTGGCCCATAGTTTGGGTATCCCTGGCCTAGATAAAGATGCCCACAGAAGAGCTGTGCATTAATAGGATGCTTTATTGAGTATGGGTACTTTAACATTTGCAGCATGGCTATCCGGCAGGCTATTCTGGCGGGTGAACAGCCTGCCGGATCCGCCATGGCGCAAGTACCCGTGTTTTGCCGCTCCGTCCCCTTTGACTATAATGGGGCAGGGGCGGAGCTACGGCAATGCACGGCGAGAGATCGCCAGACTAAAAGTACTGCAGGTCCGACTTTTTAGTCCGGCGATCTCTGCCGTGCTGCGCCGGCACGACAGCACACGGGTACTTGCAGCATGGCGGATCCGGCTGGCTGTTCACCCGCCGGAAAGTGAAAGGCCTGACTGAGCAAGTGAAGCAAGGCTGTTTACCATAGTAAAAGTCCAAACAACCCAGGACAGGAAGCAGAATACATGGAGTGACTTCAAAAATCATATCCTGAAACATATCCACCTACATGTATTTTTGTGAGAAAAAATACACAGAATTTTCACATATAGGCTGTTAATGTTTGAGAAATAAATTGTAGTCGTGTCTCTTTAATTACAGTAGTTAGGTTACTGTTTAGAGATGAGAGTATGCTTGACTGGGTTTCCAAATTGGCAAACCAGATTAGGCTGTAAGCCATTAAACTGGTTGTCTCACTTCAGCAAATGACATTTATCATGTACAGAAAGTTAATACAAGGCAATAATGTATTGTGATTGTCCATATTGTCTCCTTTGCTGGCTTAAATCATGTTTTCACCACAACGTCACCCTCTCTAGTGGCTGGGACATTAGAATGTGTATAGGCCGATGCTTGTTCCTATAGTGTACAAGGGTGGTCGTAACTGTCGGATATGCGCAGTGTATAATGCAATGGAAAAATGAATCCAGCTAGCAAAGGAGGCAGTATGGACAATGACATTACATTAGGAAGTGCCTTGTATTAACTTTCTCTACATGATAAATGCTATTTACTGAAGTGAGACAACCCCTTTAACACCTTCCTGATATGTGACGTAATAGTATGTTACATGTCAGGTCTTTAAAAATGTTGCCTGCTCTGGAGCAGAGAGGGTGCTATAGCAACAGGGATTCTGTTTTACAATCGGCAGTAATGCCAATCGTGGACTTTTAACCCCTTAGATGCCATAGTCAAACTTGACCACCGCATCTGGAGGAGCAAACACCCAGAAGAGCGCGCTTCCGGATGTGTTCCTGCTCGCCCCAGCGAGGATAATGGGAACTGGAGAGAGTGTGTGCGGCAGCCACTGTATTCCCCACGATACGAAGCTTCCGTATTCTGCTGTGGCAGGGCATCATAGGAGTACAGTGTATTCCTATAGAATTCCAGTAAAATTCCTATACCAATAATAATATATAAAACTATTTATCCCTTACGGCAAACGACGAAACCGAGTCAGAAATCCAAAATGGACAATTTGCCATTTTTGTTTGCTTCACCTCCCATAAAAATCAAAGTTCCCCACTCAATATTACACTCACAAATGCACCCCACAACTACAGTACAATCTCCTACCTTCCGCCAAATTATGTGAGAAATTATTATACTGTATATAAATATATATTAAATTCATGCTATGTATAATCCACTCATTTACTTGGTCTAATTTGAAGATTGGGTGCAATAAATAAGACTCAAGAGTGAATGTAAAACAAAATGGGGATATTGCATGACAGGGGTAGGTAACCTCCGGCACTCCAACTGTTGTAAAACTACAACTCCCAGCATGTATATTTGCCCTGCTCTTCTAAGAACTCTCATAGAAATGAATGGAGCATGCTGGGAACTGTAGTATGGACTGCCGAAGGTTGCTGATCCCTGTTGTATGATGTGGAAAACTGATGTTACAGTTATTGACAAGTATATAAGGAGATAATGGACCAAGAAACAAACATGTACACATTGGTTACAGTTACACAACTACAAGATTACAATGTGTTACTTACAACAAGAGCATTTGTTAACTCAACAAGTTTCCTTAAAATTTATAGTATACAGGTACCATCCATGGACACTTAGGTCTCTTCTTTAGTCTTTCATCTGATCCTCTGGTTCCTCCAACTTCCTCCTTTTCTCTCTCTTGCCTTCTGTCTTTTCTCCTTTGGATCTCAAATCCCGGCCTTTTTATGTTCACAAGCCAGTTCTAGAATCTTCTAGAATATGGCGTGCCAATTCTGATTGGATATTACATCTGATTTTAGCAATTTCCAATTATCTCTTCTATCACTGTATCGCCCTCTGGACATGTTTTTACACCTGCTTGTTTTAACGAATAGCTGACAACTATTTGTTGCCCTTAATATCTGTTAATTGAACTTGTCCAGGGGGACAGTACTGCCCAAACTGATTTGGAGAGGAAAGGGCTAGATACATACTAAAGAAGTGTATACCATTCAGATATACACCTACATACCAGTGTCTCAGTTTCTGATTCACTCACTTATATGAAATGTAATCCATTATAAAGCTTACATTATTACTAAAATCTGTATTTCTTATGTGTGCTATGCTGTTTTTGTATCTCCCATAGCAGTGAATGAGAGCTATGCAAACAAAGTTGCACAACAAGCTGTGCTACCCCCATATTTTCTTCTATGAGAATTACAGAAACAATGTAGCACAGTCTGCTTGGCAGCTTATGTAAGTCCACCCACGTGTGGCTACTAATTGCTTATGTTTTCCGATCTATGCTATGAAAGGCTTAGATGGGAATAGCTCTTTAAGCATTCGTGGTTACTAGAATGAATGATGATTTTTTTAGATGATAGTAGTCACAGCAATTGATCCATTGCTATGACTATGGCCATTTCAAACTTACAGGGAAAGGCTGCTGAAGATAATGAAAATAAGGGGAACATACCTGTGCTTGTGCCTATATGTATGAAGTGAATGGGAGCAGCGTTGCGGTAACCAGTTCTGTCCACTTCACAGTTAATGGAGCTGAGCCATTACAGGGCTACTCCTGATCGGCGAGGATGCGGATTGTTGGAACCCTGCTGGTCTGATATTGGTGGCCTATGTTTGGATAGGCCTTTAATATAATAATCCCAGAAACCCCATTTTATCATTTTGCTGCCAGGGGATTTTGGACATTTTGCACTCCTGGTAGCCAGGACAATTTTTGCATTTCGACCCGTAGAAATAAAACCTAAATTAGTAAAAAAAATCATACTAACCCCCAGTACCCTGATATCTTCTGAATGGACATTTTGCACTCTTGGTAGCCAGGACGATTTTTGCATTAACCCGTAGACCCGTAGAAATAAAACCTGTCCTAAATTACTAAAAAAAAATACTAACCGCCGGTACCCTGATATTTTCTGAATGTAGACACTCAGCACAATGTTAAAACACCACTCAACACATAGATTCCTCTAATCAACTTTGCGTCAAATTGCATACTAGTGGGTAAAAGCGTAAGGCCCCTTTCACACGAGCAAGTCCCACGCATCGGACTCACAGTGTGCATCAGGGAGCTCCTGACTTCCCAGCACTGATGGGTTGCATAGCATTATATTGATTTATGATGCTATGTAACTCTTACAGTTCTGGAATGTATTGGTGTCACCACCGGTTCTGGGAGACAGTCGGTTAGAGGTTCCTCCCTGTCTTGTGTATGACGTTCTTTGTTTTGGTTTCACTTTGCTCAGTTCCTTTCTCTCCCTCAGCTGCCTTTTTATCTTTGATTAATTGGTTTGCTTTATATTCTGTCCCTTACTGCTCCTCCTTGCGGTTTATATTACTTCCTGGATGAAGTGTGTGCTGCAGGAGGCTGCAGTTGTTTTGCTCTAAGTTAAGTGCATTCCATTTACTTTGTGTTTTGTTTGCTGGCTTGATTCTAGGTGACCCTGACACCCTCCGTATTCAGTGCAGGGAGCCGGTGGCCGTTCCTCTCACTACTATAGGGAATTCAGGTGTCACTCAGTTATAGGTACGAGGGCATGTATCTGTCTACCACCGGGACTTGTACATGTGCACAGTAGTTTGGGAGAGTTCTTAGGGATTTATAGGGCCCTCCTATGTTTTCCTTAGTTTGGGATCAAGCCAGTCTGTCGTTATTTATCAGTTCCTGCTAACTGTCCTCCATCCTTGACAATTGGATAACATTGACAGCATTATGTCATTGTTAAACAATACATTCTAGAACTGTAAAGGTTACATGGCATCATAAATCAATATAATGCTATGCAACCTGTCAGTGCTGGGTGGTCAGGACTGGAGCTGCAGCATACTCACGCTGCGAGTTGGATGCGTGGGACTCACTCGTCTGAAAGGGGCCTAACCCAAGCAGAACGTTATATGGACCATACCTCTTAAATATAATCGTTCAGTTCATACATACCATCTAAACTTACATGCTCATATCTTTGTAAAGTCCCTAGAACTGGAAAGACCTGGTTTTAATACCCAAATTAAAAAAAAAGTAGCAACCTATGAAATACAGAGATTATAGTCCCTGAAAAGTAAGTGCACATTCAAAACTTATAATTATATCTAATGCTATTGGGGGGGAGTGAAGACTATGGGTATAGCTGCTGCCACTAGGAGGCGATACTAAAGGCGCCAATGAGCAGACAATAGTCCTTTTTGACCACTGCCTGCTCGTTAGTGGAGATGAAGAGCCGCATTTACATGCAGCACTCACTTCCACTGTTTGAGGACTTGTAATGGCTACTGTCATTGCTAGTTTTTTTGGGCAGCTGTTAAGACAGCACAATGTGCTGCCAAGAAACAATTCAGGCGTCTGCACGAAAGGTGAATCCAGCCAAGAAACAAGCGTTTTGCTCATTCATTGGGCCATCTGCTGCACCTTCACACAGTCAGATTATATAGATCGACAGGAACCCCGCTGTTAGTGACAGCATGCCTCCCCATATAGAAGGCAGGGATAGTTTTGTACCATCTCTGCCTTGCCCATCGCTCTAGCACATACAATAGAAAGGAGAAGCACATGTAAAAATTTCCTTTTGTCCGACGCGCATATCCAAGCTTCGCTAAAAGTGCACCAAAGTACGCCAGCCACAAACAATTTCTCCTGTGCTTACAAGCACGTGTATCAAGCTCCTTTTGTCTAAGGAAAGGCCACACTCCTCCAGAGTCAGACGAGATGTTCCATGCTTAGAGATCTGGTGCGCACTGTCCCCACCCAGACCCTTTTCTTTATCTTTATTTAAATAGACAAAAAGTGGTGACAATAGGAAGGGGCAGGCCCAACACCTGACCACTTCCTTCATGTACAGTACATTCATACAGAAAGTGATGACACACAGGAAGTAACCACCCCATGTCTCCAATTACCGCTGGAGTGAACCTTAGTTCACTAGGATTTTCATGTGTGCTTATGTACCAGAATTGTGCCATTATCTCCAGCGGTTGATCAGGCACACTGGAAACAACAAACACACGTTCCTTTTTGTATATTGTTCTCTTAATAAATGCATCCACGCCAAGCCAATAAATCCGCTCTTTGGGCGGGGGCCCTAGCTAGCGCGCAAACACTTCCCAAGAAAACACTGCTCTTCAGCGCATCAGTCCCCCCCGGCCTACAGCCCAGTGCATAGCACATAGACTGTTTGCCAGTGGAGACCTCTGCGCCCGGCAGCTGATTGTTCTCTACATCCACAGTAAGATATCCACTCCAATGGTTTATACACTGAGAGACATGATGACAATACATGCTATATTAAAAACACATCCTAATAAAATTTCCACAACACACATCATGTGTAGGACAGAAAGAGCGCCCAGATTACGATGAACAGTAGCTGCCTACCTTATGGCATTGCACTTACAGAGCAACAACGCTCCAGGCTTTCAGCTTCCAGCTGTAGGATTCCGCTGCTGCACTCCGTTTGGTCAAGTCCGGATAACGGACAATTGGGCAAGATATGTATAGATCAAAAGAGCTCGGGGCTTTGCAGATCAACCAACAGGAGTAGGTATTAGGAAGAGGCTGTAGTTGTAGATATTGTAAGGGATCGTCTCTTTTTCGGGATTCATTCTCACAGAATTATCACTGATAACCGTGTTGCATGTCCAAACAGTGTATTTATTGGACCGTCTTCAGAAACAGCACGACACAAATCGTACAAAATAATAGACACTGGGCCGGCTGGGCTCTAACTAAACACATACACATCCCTACCTCTCTTGTAGAGCACCGTTCACATACGGTAGTCACATGCGGCTTTCTCAGCCTAACAGTCCCGCAGCCTCCAGGCTGTAACAAGTCCAATACCTGTGTGGGGGAGTGCGACCGACGGTCCAGCAGGCATCGCTGAGTCCACCAAACTTCAGGCTATCGCCTAGCCTTGTAGCCCCCAGCCCTCCTGACTGAGACCTCTCACAGAGCCTCTGCTCCAGGATCACACACACTTTCTCCCCATACTTACAACCTCAGATGGGCTTTATGCCGCCTTGATTAGGGCAGGCTTCACCTGCACTCACCTCAGGTATGAGGGAATACCTGGGCTGGAATGGTGTGGACCGGCAGCTCCCACTATCAAGCCTAACTGTCAGTCCAACTAAAATCCAGCCCAGAATACAACGTAAACAAAGCTGTCTCAGCAAACTATCCTTTGCTCAGACCACTCCACACTTCTGGATTTTAGTTGTCTCACCCAGCTCAGGTATCTGGGTGAGATATACATGCCCTACTGCACTGTACACCTTGCCACAATATGAACAACGCGTTTAAAGGATGAAATGTCGCCTTTGTCAGATTCACATCACCATCGCTCTATACACAACACTTGATGAGCAATGTGTGTGGAGATCAGATCACCCGGGGCAGGATGTCTGTACAAACTGCTGGGTCTTGGCAGATCCACATCAGCTCTGCAGTGAGCTTGTATTCTGGGGCTACTATCTTAGCTATAAACCAGCTATTAAAAAAATGTAGTATTACATGTCCCCTGAAGGTGCTGACTTATGACTTATGGGGGGTACGAAGTATATAGTAAATAAAGAATCCATTTTTTTAAATAGAGGCCACCACAGCTTCTGGCCCGGCCATAACCCGAAAATACCATGTATAAAAACAAGCATTATGGAAAGGGATATTGTGCTAATAACAAAAAAAAAATTAAATTTTTTTTTTCTTCTTTTAGTTTACATTGTCCTGGGTATAAAAAAAAAATAAGCCAAAAAATGCTGAAATACAAATGACATAAAAAGAAATCACCATGTATCACTGAAAAAAAGGCACAAAAAATATTTATATAACCGAACTGAAAAACATTTATGACTTTTGAAGTTGCAAGTACTAAGAAAATGGAAACTGCACTTGGTCAGGAAGGAGGTTAGATGGCCAGGTCTTCAGTTGCACATTTGGTGTTCTTTAATCTTATTTTGTCACTTTTACAATTCAGGTCTCATTAGAGAAGTGTCACTACCAGAAGCAAGCCAAAGGTAACAGATGTAATTGGTTTACTAATTAGAGATGAGATTATTTATGCCTGGGTTTCTCAAACTGACAAACCAGACTGCTTTTAAAGCCATTAAAGGAACACTAAACTAAACTAAAACAAAATGCTCAGCAGCTCCTCCATTTCCTTCCTCTGATTTTGCTGCATTTTTCAGTAACCTAGAAATTTGTGAAGAAATCTCTCTGTATACTAGGAGATATGCCATGTACTCCTCCTCCTAACTTTCCGGTTAGAAGTTGTAAGACAACTGACTGGAGCAGGAGACCTTCTGCTGTGCCCTGTTTGTCACGGGACAAAAAGATCAAGCCCTATTCCCTCATCTGAACACCTACCAGAGATGGAAATAGCAGCAGGAGATTAATCCCTGTGTTCTCTGCAGGATTTCTTCAAGACTGTCAGGGCAGTATAGCTAGCTATATTTCTTGTACACTAAGTTTCAGTGTTCCTTTAAAATGTATTAGGTCAGGGATGCCCAATCTGCTGCCCTCCAGCTGTGGCAAAACTACGACTCACAACATGCAACAGCTGGAGGGCCACAGGTTGGGCATCTCAGCATAAGGTGATTCAACATGACTTATGAAATTCACTTTTGGCAAATGTATAGTCATTGGAGACCATATTTGTACTTTTTCAGTTAGCCCCATGGATCCTGGTTTTTGACGGTCACTTGTTGGCAGGCAATGGTCTATATGGTATACATTGGTATAATAAAGGCAACTGAGCAGTACTTAAATGTCATGAATATTGGGTTCTTAATTTTAACTATATATTTACTAGAATAATTGGCAAGTTGTATTCTGTGCTGCATTCTCTTACGTGATCACTGTCGACATTTCAGCGGCAAGCAGATGTAGTTATAACATTCCCTTGAATGGTACATGTCAATTGTAGTTATACTCAAGTGAATCGGATGGAAGAGCTGTAATTACACCTGCTTGCCGCAGCTATGTCAACAACAAGCAGGTTAACAGTGAAGAGAATCCAGGGCTTGCATATCACCAATGAATCACATAATATAGGACACAATATAAATAAGTCCTTGTGAAACACTCATCAAACAGACATGTGCCACAGGAAAAGAGGATATCACTACGTGAAAATAGACACCGCCTAACTGTACCCTAGGACTGCATGAGGGAATCTGTGGCAGGCAAAAGATGCCCAACGCGTATTGCCAGTGGCGTCCTGCGTCCAACAACCCCTGAGGTGGGGCATCTTTTTCCTGCCACAGATTCCCTCATGCAGTCCTAGGGTACACTTAGGCGGTGTCCACAGGTATCAGGTGCTGGATGTATTTGATGTTGGGGCCTAATTTGGTTTATTGATTTATTTATGTTTGATTTATGCTGCATAAGTTTATGTTTTTCTACTGTCATTTCAATACTATTTTCAAGTAGTGATATCCTCTTTACCTGTGGCACTTGTTGGTTTGATGAGTGAAATTCTTATATTGTATAGAATTTTTAACTTTGTCTGTTTGATGTTTAATCCCATGGGTTGTAACTAGGGCTGCACGATATGGGAATTTTGTGCGATTGCGTTTAGGGCCCTAAAAATTGCGATAACGATATGCGATGCGATATTTTAAGGGAATTGTGCCAGAGGTCTATCTGCTTGGATTTTCAAGGTAAAAGCACACACAGATGACTGATAATGTGAAATGTGGTTATGCTGAACTCAAGAACTGAAAAATAAAATACATATTTGCATTACTGCAAAAGTACAAAATACAAAACTTGCCATTTTCTGAATAGCGCTGCACAGAACAGATAAATAAAATAGATAAAAGAACATGTGTTCATTAAAGAGGACCTTTCACTGGTCCACAGTTTATTAGGCAAAGCTATGTACATGGAGAGCGGCACCCAGGGATGACCCTGCACTTACTTGTATCCCTGGGTGCCGCTCCGTTCGTCCTCTGTAGCCCCCGGTATCATATCCTAAATATGAGCTGAGCGCTGCGATTGGCCAGCGCTCCAGCCCTGGGAAAAGGAGACGCCCAGGGCAAAAGAAGAAGTCTCCGCCCCAGGCAAAATTGGAGGAGCAGGAGCGCCGGTACCGGGGGCTACAGCGGGCGAACGGACCTACCTTTGCCTAATCAACTGTGGACCAGTGAAAGGTCCTCTTTAAAATAACGACTTTCCACCAGCCCCCCCCCCCCCCCCGCACTGTAACTGATGTATCGCTGGCCGCGCTGTGCAGCATAGCGGCCGGAGATAGTGTCAGTGTCACGTAGAAAGTCAACCATCGCTTTATAAGACGCACTGCCATTCCCCCCCCCCCACACACACACACTTTTGGGGGGAAAAAAGTGTGTCTTATAAAGCGAAAAATACGGTAATATAATTGCAGCATTTTTGGGTCAGCAAATTGCGATTGCGATATGGCGATTTATTGCGATTACGATTGCTTTCGCGATATATTGTGCAGGCCTAGTTGTAATGTATCCAATGTATGGATCCAAAAAGCCTCCCCTTTCAATAACATTTTTTTTTTTTTGTAATATATATATATATATATATCTCCCCCTCTCCTCGGTTGTTGAACTTGTTCAATTATTTGACAATTTAATTGTGATATGGAATGATTCTGATTATGAAAATGATGGGATATGGGTAACAGAAGGTTTTTTTTTGCAACATGTCGATTCATGTTTGCTGATCCACTCTTTTATCATTGCGTCCCTATAATCTTTGATTATGCGCTGGAAATAAAGAATATACCTTATTATACAAAGGAGTGCTTGTTGGGATTGTTTTGACGACTATCCTGAGGTTAAATCATCAAATTAGAAATACGGATAGTCCCTTTAATGACCAGCAGCAAAGTGTGTACAAGGGGAAAAAACAATAGTGTTGTCAGCGCTGCGAACCAGAAATGATGAGGTCTCTTCCTTGTTCACTTGACTGCTGGGGCCATTCACTCTTCTAAGCAGTGACATGTGCAAGAAAAGTACGTCCGAACTGGACAACACTTTTAAAGGGAGCCTGTCCCAATGCTAGATAGGTGAGTTGTACAGCAGTTGAAACAAAACAGGCAGAACTTGAGACCTTGTCAGTTAGCCAGTACCTTCACTCACCCAGGACCATACCCATAATTATACTTCCTGCTTTCCTCAGAGAAGTCTTTCCTATCACACTGCAGGCCTTTACTTATATGGCCTGTTTTTGTGTTGTTGTAAATGCCAATTCAAGCCTCTCCCATGGTCAGTGGGAGCCTGTGAGGGGAGAGTCCTTTAGGGGTCCCTACTATGCTGCCCAGGTAGACAGTGCAGTGCATCAAGACTTAACTGTTTAGCCCCAGACTCTGTTCTCAGCCTTTCCCAACCTTCTTCTTTTCTGACAAGTCCTAGCATGCCAGTACCCAGAGGCTGGTCCCACCAGACAGGGTGACCCTCCTTATTCCTAATCGACAGTTCTCAATAATGTGGAACATGGTAAATAGTTAAGGCTGCTTGCAGCCTGCATTTGTGGGAGGGGCATGCAGTATATAGGCTGACGCCCGATTCCCACGCTTTTCGGCCGATTCTCTGTCTCCTACCTACGTGGTGACTACTGTGTTATCGCATACCTGCGCGCCCTGCACTCTCGTCCTGCCGCTCATCTCCAGGTAAGCCGGCCGCCCGCTCCAGCTGACGCACGGCCTCTTCCCCCGATGCACCCTCCGTCGGTCCGTGCGGCTCAGCGAGTGTCGGGAGCGACGCGTCAGCTTCGTCAGCACTCGGCAGACCCGGCTTTCCTCCTTCGGCTCTCCATTAGGCTGTTGGCATAATTCAGCTGTACTCTGCTGCCCCCTGCTGGTTTCTTTGGAATTGTTTTGCTTCACTCCCTGTAATAGGTCACGCGCCTCTCGTCCACTCTATCATTCCAATATTAGATAACCACACTTCCGTCTTCTACTCTACATTCTCATTATTTCCCCATCTACTTCATCCAAATCAGCAGTATTATATACCTCATATAGACACCCCTGGTCCTGCTCCTAGTTCTTAGGAAACTGCTTATCCTGGGTATCTGGCCAGTTTGTATCTGCTTGTGTCTCCCCTTGCAGGCTCTTTAAAAAAAAAAAAAAAAAGTCAAACTTTAACATCAGTCATGTCAAGTCTTCTTCCACGGTCATGCTATGTGACACTCCTTCTTTGGTTTGGCTTTCTGTTATCCCTAAGTGCACTGTCCCTTCACTTCTTCTATCTGGCACGGTTTCGCATCATCTGCTCCTCAGCTGTGGTTCATTTGTTCCACTCTTGGGTCTCATACTTATTCTATATGGTACTTGAGGTTCCGTCTCAGGCTGTCCGTGTCTCCTGGTTCGCCCAGGCTGTCCGTGTCTCCTGGTTCGCCCAGGCTGTCCGTGTCTCCTGGTTCGCCCAGGCTGTCCGTGTCTCCTGGTTTGCCCAGGCTGTCCGTGTCTCCTGGTTCGCCCAGGCTGTCCGTGTCTCCTGGTTCGCCCAGGCTGTCCGTGTCTCCTGGTTCGCCCAGGCTGTCCGTGTCTCCTGGTTCGCCCAGGCTGTCCGTGTCTCCTGGTTCGCCCAGGCTGTCCGTGTCTCCTGGTTCGCCCAGGCTGTCCGTGTCTCCTGGTTCGCCCAGGCTGTCCGTGTCTCCTGGACCGCCCAGGCTGTCCGTGTCTCCTGGTCCGCCCAAGCTGTCCGTGTCTCCTGGTTCGTCCAGGTTGTCCGTGTCTCCCGGTTCACCGTGTCTCCTGGTTCGCCCAGGCTGTCCGTGTCTCCTGGTTCGCCCAGGCTGTCCGTGTCTCCTGGTTCGCCCAGGCTGTCCGTGTCTCCTGGTTCGCCCAGGCTGTCCGTGTCTCCTGGTTCGCCCAGGCTGTCCGTGTCTCCTGGTTCGCCCAGGCTGTCCGTGTCTCCTGGTTCGCCCAGGCTGTCCGTGTCTCCTGGTTCGCCCAGGCTGTCCGTGTCTCCTGGTTCGCCCAGGCTGTCCGTGTCTCCTGGTTCGCCCAGGCTGTCCGTGTCTCCTGGTTCGCCCAGGCTGTCCGTGTCTCCTGGTTCGCCCAGGCTGTCCGTGTCTCCTGGTTCGCCCAGGCTGTCCGTGTCTCCTGGTTCGCCCAGGCTGTCCATGTCTCCTGGTTCGCCCAGGCCGTACGTGTCTCCTTGTTCCTGGTTCTCAAGGTTGTTTCCGTGTCTCCTGGTTCGCCCAGGATTGTTTCCGTGTCTCCTGGATCGCCCAGGGTTGTTCTGTGTCTCCTGGATCGCCCAGGGTTGTTTCTGTGTCTCCTGGATCGCCCAGGGTTGTTTGTGTCTCCTGGATTGCCCAGGGTTGTTTCCGTGTCCCCTGGATCGCCCAGGGTTGTTTCCGTGTCCCCTGGATCGCCCAGGGTTGTTTCCGTGTCTCCTGGATCGCCCAGGGTTGTTTCCGTGTCTACTGGATCGCCCAGGGTTGTTTCCGTGTCTCCTGGATCGCCCAGGGTTGTTTCCGTGTCTCCTGGATTGCCCAGGGTTGTTTCCGTGTCTCCTGGCTAGACCAGGGTTGTTTCCGTGTCTCCTGGATCGCCCAGGGTTGTTAGTTTTCACTGAATCTTCCAGGTTCCTCCTGGTTCTCCACATCGGTCGTTGGTTCTTCTTTCTTATTTAGGTTACACACCGGTTCCATCTTTTCCTATTGATAAAAAAAAAGAAAAAGAAAAGGGCGACAGTATTCTTATCATTACCTCTCTTGTTCATTTATTCCACTCTTAGACTGACCTGCTCCTCGTGTCTACCCTTTTGTCCTATTAGGCTTACTCCAAGGGGCTACAGGTAAGTTTTTCTCATCAGGGTGTTCGGGTCATGGCGTTTGGTCAGGTTTCTCACGTAGGGTCGTTTTATCAGTTCACCTTAGCTCCCGGACGCTCAGTACGGTACCCCGACGGAACCTTCAGGTACGCATTTTCCGCTTGTCTCCATTCTCGTTTCTTCTTTACCAGGCGGTGATGAATTATTTCTTTTAGGTCAACTATGTCTCGTGCCTCGGACATGGACGACAACGTGTCCCTCCCAGGTTCTTCAGTTTCAGGCCGTAACAGTAATTCGTCATTAAGAAATTAGACCGTGTCCAGGCTGATCGCCAAGCTTAATCGTCGGGGGATCCGGCACCCGGCTTCAGCACGCAAGGCGGAACTATACCGCTTACTGATGACCGCCCCAAGCATGCCAGCCGATCAATCGGACATTAGCTCGGTTCATCAAGTTCTGGCTCAGATTCAGAGCTCCATTAGTGGCCTGACTAACTCATTCTCGGACATGCAGTCTAGAGTGTCGGCTCTGGAAGTCAGGTCGGTGACTTCCCCGCAATCCCCGGGTGCGGCAGCTTCCCCTGTCACTTCCCAGGACATTGCAGGTAGGCCTCCAGCCACGCCTCAGGTTGCTCCTTCGCACTTTATCCCAGAACACATTAAAAAAGATATCCTGGCAGGCAAGGACGTGAACCTTGCCGCCATCTTGATATGCCTCCCAGGATATCTCAGAAAACCGCGTTATCAACTGCGGGGAGGTGTCTGTCGTGCTGAAGGCGAAGGATGCACAGCTCAATCGGAAATTATCAATTTCCGAATTCGTCCTGGCTTTCAGCATTTACAGGGACGTGGTGTTTTCTGCTCAACCAACTCGCAGGGAGGAGCTAGATATGTATTTATACCGAGTCATCGATCTGGCTCACAAATACGGTGGCTCGGCCTTTTATGATTATCACCGGTCATTTTCGGCCAAGGCCGCCGCCGCTCTGAGCCAGTTCCAGTTTGTGACGAATTGGGCTGACCTGGACATGGAACTATTTTGTCGCGACTTTGCAGGTCTCAAAGCACCACTTTGCGCAACCTGCCAATCTTTTTTCCATTCAACCGAGTGGTGTCCTAACCCTCCGCAGTCCTCTCAGTCCACGCCCGCTCCAGGCCCGTCTGGCTCTACCAGATCTTCCGCCTCCCTAGACAAATTAGGTAGGCCCATTGTATACCTGGGTAGTAGCCAGGTGTGTAACAACTTTAACGCGAAGGGCTGCGCTTTTAACGCTTGCTGCGCCCTTCACGTCTGCTCCCTCTGCTTCCGTGCTCATCCACGTTCATCTTGTCCTAGGAAGTCGCCAGGGACTCCTGACTTGCCGACATCAACGTGGGGCTTTTGGCTGACTTCCTGGAGGACCATCCTGACCAGGCTTTTGTCACCTTCCTACTGGATGGCTTTCGTGAAGGGTTCCATACGGGTCTCATTTCGCTCCTGCAGGCTTGCTGGGAAGGCCCTAACTTGCTTTCTGCTTCTAGTGATCCCGAGGCAGTGGATACCCTCATCCAGGCAGAGGTAGACAAAGGTTTTATAATTGGGCCTTTTTCTGAGATTCCTTTCCGTTCCTGGCGGATCAATCCCATCGGTTTGGTCTCTAAGATATCTTCCAATAAAAAACGCCTAATCTATGATTTGTCCGCGTCTCATATGTCCGCTACACCCAGTTTAAATTCACTCATCCCATCAGAAGAGTATTCCATGCAGTACTCTTCAGTAGAACAATTCAGTTCATCCTCCAAGCTGGCAGGGGAGCCTGGTTGGCGAAGGTGGACATCGCCGATGCCTTCAAGTTGCTGCCCATCCGCCCGCAACTTTGGCAATACTACGGCATCAAATGAGCAAACAAATTCTACTTCGCCAACCGGCTCACCTTCGGGTCCAAGAGTAGCCCTTGGCTCTTTGAGCAATTTTCCAAGGCATTACACTGGATCCTGGTACATCACGGCAGATTATCCATGGTCCTGCATTACTTAGACGATTTTCTGCTCATCGAGAAGCCTGGACAGATTCCTTCTATTCCGGGCACGCTCTTAGATATTTTTTCTCGTCTTCAGGTCCCGGTAGCAAGTTCCAAGACTGAGGGCCCGGCCACCAGGGTCCCCTTCCTGGGCATAGTCCTGGATTCTACTAAGATGGAGGCTAGTCTCCCCAGCGAGAAACTGGTTAGGATCCGCTCTGCCATTTCTCAGGCGGTTCGGTCTCGCTACCTCCCCAAATCCGACCTGCAGTCCTTGCTGGGGATGCTGAACTTTGCAACCAGAATTATGCCTCAGGGAAGAACCTTCATATCTAGATTGCTGCAACTACTTCCTTCCGCTCCTGAGCAGGATTCTGTCATTCATCTTAAAAGCCAGGCCATCGCAGACCTCGCCATGTGGGAATCATTTCTTTCCGCATGGAACGGCATTTCTTTGTTTGTGCCGCAATGGGACTCTTCCTCGCCCATCATTTTTTCAGATGCAGCAGGTTCTCTGGGGTTTGCTGCTATTTTTGGGTCGCACTGGCTGGCTGCCGGATGGCCCCCAGAATTGGCTGCAGATTCATCAGCTCTCAGTTCCTCCCCTCTGCTAGAACTCTATACCATTGTGGCAGCGGCATTGGTCTGGGGCCAATTCTTCCGTGACGTTCGTTACTGATAGTCAGGTCCTGGTGGACATTCTTAACAAAGGCAGGGCAGGGTCCCCTAAGATCATGGCCTTGTTACGCAGGTTAGTCTGGCTTTCCTTAGTGCATAACTTCCACATCCGTAGCATCCACATAGCTGGCGAACAAAACAAAGCTGCCGATGCTCTTTCCCAGTTTAATTTTTCGGTATTCTTCCAGGAGGTACCCGAAGCAGATCGATCAGGCACACCGGTTCCATCATTCCATGCCCTCCTACTGGAATAGATGCCCTTCTTCAGGAGGCCAAGACTCTGGTCGCAAAATCTCTTTCACCGAACACGGCCAGAAACTATCAAGCCGGGATTAGGGCCTTTGAGAATTTCGCCAGGTTGTACCCGAGGTGCCAGCTCAGCGAGGTGTCTCACCTCATGGCTTTCATAGCTCATTGCCACAATCGGCTGTCATTATCATACAGTACCATCAAGCTCTACTTGGCGGGCATTCAGCATCATCTTATGTTGTCCGATCCGCAACGTGGTTCCATTTTTCAGTCCAGGCCATTAAAGCAACCCTTCGGGGTATCCAGAAAGCAGGCGGGGGGTCCAGGAGCCGTAGGAAACCGGTATCTGGCAGTTTGTTTAGAGATCTTTCCTCTGCCTTAGACACTTGTCCTTTTGGGCCCTCCACTAGCATTGTATTGAAAGCTGCTATGTACCTCAGCTTTTATGGCTTTCTCAGGCCTGGGGAGGTCACCGCCCGCTCCAATCACCTGGGTTATCCGTTAAAGCAACATCTGTTCTGGGGCGGAGGTCACTTCACTCTCTCACTACCATCTACCAAAACCAATCAGACGGGCCCGCCCACCGAGGTTAAGTACTATCCTAGAGGCAACGCCTGGTGCCCGGTTAAGGTTCTACATCAGCTGCTTTCTCATCTCCAGGCAGCTTCCCCCAACAGTCCGCTGCTGCCTCACGCCGGCAGGGCCCTTACCACTTCACGCTTTATATCTTATATCCGTACCCTCGTTCAGGGATTGGGTCACGATCCCAAACTAATTTCCGGAAATTCGTTTCGCATTGGAGCAGCTTCGGCTGCCTCACGCCACCAGGTCCCAGCTCATGTCATCCAATCCATGGGTCGTTGGCTTTCGTCCTGCTACGCACGTTATGTACCGGATCCGCATGTTGAGATTTCGCAAGCATTTTGTTCTCTGGTTTTGTGATATGTTAAATAAACTTTTCCTAACCGCTGTTTTTGCCCTCTTTTCTTTGGTGTACCGCGTCCATGGCTCCCGGCACACTTCAGCCACCATGATCAGGTTAGGGATCCATGCACCCGGTCATCATCCCTAGCCCTGACCATAAATAGTTAAGGCTGCTTGCAGCCTGCATTTGTGGGAGGGGCATGCAGTATATAGGCTGCACGGGCCCCCCACGTCAGACGCCCGATTCCCGTGCCCCTCCCTCCCATTTTTAGTCTTCCCACTTTCAATCTTCCCAACAGGTATGCCCTCTTTTCTTTGGTGTACCGCGTCCGTGGCTCCCGGCACACTTCAGCCACCATGATAAGGTTAGGGATCAACGCTCCTGGTCATCATCCCTAGCCCTGACCATAAATAGACTTTAACCTCTTTCCGACCGCCTCACGCAGGATTGCGTCCTGCGGGCGGTCGGTTAATTCCTCCTTGACGCGCCCGCGCGTCATCTCGCGAGATGCGAGATGACGCGCTCCTGAGCCCGGTGGAACGCAAATGGAACGCACCGCCGGGCTCAGGACAAGTTCGTCACCAGCCTGCCAGCCAATGATCAGAGCTGGCAGGCTGGTGATTTTCAAAATCGCCTATGAAAACAGGCGATATAAGTTATATTTACAAATATATGGCTTTTATAAGGGATCTGTGCCATGTGCTGGGTCCTTTTCATCGGTTGGACCCAGCACAGAGCACAGATCCCAAGTAAGTGCACCAATCACTACATATCAGGCCCTGATCACCCCCTGATCACCTATAATTAACCCTTGATCACCTGTCAATACATAGTGAAAGGGAAAAAGTGATCAGTGTCACTTTTGTGAACTGTCACTTTTTTTTTTTCACCAGTATTGACTGTTAGGTTTAGGTTAGTTTAGGTCCCTTTGGTAGGTAGTTAGCGTTAGCGCCCAGCCCACCGCACCACAGTCACTGATTCGCTGATTAGCGTAGCGCTAATCAGCGCTTGTACTTTATAGTATCTGTAAGTGATCAGAACTGATCACGGTCAGATCTATAATAGTATTACTGTCACTTTAGTTCGCCTCCACCCCAAACGCAGTGTTTGCCCGATCAGACCTGATCGGTCGCCCACACCTGCGCTCACCCACGCCTGCCCGCCGCAGTGACAAAAAAATTTTTTTGTATCACTGCACAATCACTTCATAGCGCTGCGGCGATAAAAAATCAGTTTTGATCTTTTTATCAATCGTAGCGGCTTCTGTACTTCGCTACACTCCCATTTGTAAGACAGGCTTGCTTTTTTTCTTGGTAGTCTCAGGAATACCCCTAAATTTAGACGGCCAAATGTCAAACAAGGGGTATTCCTCTGAAGAGGCCTACAGGATTCTGACCCAGTCGGATGAGGAATGGGAACCCTCATCTGACGAATCTAGCGGGTCAGAATATGAACCTGCAGAAAGCAGTGGCTCTCTGACTCAAAGTTCTGACGAGGAGGTGGAGGTCCCTGATAGAAGCAGGCGTACCCGGCCCCGTGTTGCTAGACCGCAGGTTGCGCAGGATCCGCTTCAAGGGCAGCAGAGTGGGGCTGGCGCTGCCGGATTACGTGGTGAGGCATACACCAGCAGCGCAGCCCGTCCTGGACCTAGTACCAGCACTGCCGTAGAACATGGTGAAGTGGCGAGCACCAGAAGGGCAGTTGAAGCTGGTACGGTGGCACGTGCAGTAGTTTCCCGTCGCAGCCACCGCAAAGACAGGCCCGTAGAGCCCCTAGAGTCCCTGAGGTGCTGGCAAATCCTGATTGGCAGCCCCCAACTTCAGCCGCACCAGTAGTTCCCCCTTTCACCGCCCAGTCAGGAGTTCGGTGGAAACAGCTCAGATAGGATCGGCGCTGGGGTTTTTGAGCTGTTTTTCACTGCGGAGCTCTATGACTTAGTCGTGGCAGAAACAAATCGGTATGCCACTCAATTTATCGCCGACAACCCGGAAGCTTCTATGCCCAGCCTTTCCGGTGGAAACCAGTCCAAGTTTCCGAATTTAAAACTTTTCTGGGCCTTCTCCTCAACATGGGCATTACAAAAACATGAATTGCGGTCATATTGGTCCACGAACCCAATTCATCACATGCCCATGTACTCTGCTGCCATGTCCAGGACACGTTTTGAGACCATCCTGCGTTTCCTGCACTTTAGTGACAACACCACCTCCCGTCCCAGAGGCCACCCAGCTTTTGACCGGCTCCACAAAATTCGGCCCCTCATAGACCATTTCAACCTGAAATTTGCAGATTTGTATACCCCTGCACAAAACATCTGCGTAGACGAGTCCCTAATACATTTTACCGGGCGCCTTGGCTTCAAGCAGTACATCCCAAGCAAGCGCGCCCGGTATGGGGTCAAATTGTATAAGCTCTGTGAAAGGGCCACAGGCTATACGCACAAATTTCGGATCTATGAGGGAAAAGATCAGACCCTGGAGCCGGTCGGTTGCCCTGACTACCTGGGGAGCAGTGGAAGATAGTCTGGGACTTGGTGTCACCCTTATTCGGCAAGGGGTACCATCTTTACGTGGACAACTTTACACAAGTGTGGCCCTCTTCAAGCATTTGTTCCTAGAACAGATTGGCTGCTGCGGCACCGCGCGACCTAGTCGCCGGGCTACCCCCAACGGCTTCTTACCACCCGACTTGCAAGGGGGCAGAGGGCTGCACTGTGTAACGACGAACTGCTCGCGGTGAAATGGAGAGACAAGCGTGACGCTTACATGCTCTCCTCCATTCACGCAGACACGACAGTCCAAATTGAACGGGCAACCAGTGTCGTTGAAAAGCCCCTCTCGGTCCACGACTATAACCTCCACATGGGAGGGGTGGACTTCAACGACCAGATGTTGGCCCCGTATTTAATTTCCCGACGCACCAGACGCTGGTATAAGAAGGTGTCTGTATATTTATTTCAATTGGCTGCCTATAATAGTTACGTTCTCTACAGTAAGGCTGGGAGAACAGGATCCTTCCTCAAATTTCAGGAAGAGATCATTTCGAACTCCTGTATCCAGGAGGTTCCGTGGCCCCATCCACCAGTGTAGTTAGCCGTCTACACGAGCGGCACTTCCTAGCGTTGTGCCTGGTACCTCAACCCAACCGCCACCCCGAAAAGATGTCGTGTCTGTAGCAGGAGTGGAATAAGGCGTGACACCCGTTATTTCTGTCCTGACTGTCCTGACCACCCTGCCCTATGCCTAGGGAGTGTTTCCGGAAGTACCACACTCAGGTACACTTAGGGACCTAGGGATTGCAGGACACAGGTAGTTTTTACAATCAGGCTCAAGGGTCTCTCAGGATACTAGGTTTTGAGAGACCCTAACACATAGGGGACGGTGCTGCTGTGCTGCTGCAGAAGTGTGAAACGGTAGAAACCTCTCCTTTCACTTGGGATAACGTGTATAGTGTACTTCGCACCATCTCTGTGTGATTTACACTTTACACATTGTCCCATGGGAAAGGAGAGGGTTTCTGCTAGGAAAATAAAGCGTGAAATGGTTAAAAAGAAAAAAATGAAACAGGTAGCAAGAAAAAAAATCTTGAGTTAGTTCAGGTTTTAAAAGTTCAGGTTTTTTTTCATGTTCAGGTTTTATTCATGTTTTATAAAGTTTGCAACGTTCAAGTCATGTGCCTGTTGCCTGTTTTTTCTTTTTTTTTCCCCTAACCACCCTTTATTTTCCAGGTAGATCAACGGACCAACCGATGAAAACGCCGCAGCACTGATGTGAATTCTGAGAGAAGCATTGCGCTGCTGTCAGAAGACACGTGAAGTCGGTGTATGCGGCGCTGCAAGACGAGATTTCTCCTCTGCAGGACAGGTACGTTTGCCCTGACATGTGAGCTGAGGAGAGGTGTTGGAGTTCATATGCTTTGGCAAACACTTTGTATCAAAAATCTGGCAAAGATGTCTTCCTCCACACCGATGGATTGATCGATGTGAATGGAGAAATCACGCTTGCCAGGACATAGGAGCTGAAGTGGGTATGGATGTTTGGGCGGAGCCCCTATGTCCTGGCAATCGCCAGGCCCCTCTATTTTTTTGCATATTTTTGGCAGAGATTTTTTCATCCATATCGATCGATGCGAATGAGGAAATCTGTGCCGCTCATTTTTTCTTTCAGCCCAGAGGCTGAACAGAAAAAATCTCATTACCTGTATGCTCCATATAAGGAGAATAGCAGAAACTCCTAATGCTGGCCATACGTGTAATGGTTGTGGAGACCCTCAAATGCCAGGGCAGTACAAAAACCTCACATGTGACCCCATTTTGGAAAGAAGACACCCCAAGGTATTCGCTGAGGGGCATATTGAGTCCATGAAAGATTGAATTTTTGTCACAAGTTAGCGGAAAGGGAGACTTTGTGTGAAAAACAAAAAATCAAATTCCGCTAACTTGTGCCAAAAAAATCTTGTATGAACTCACCATGCCCCTCACAGAATACCTTGGGGTGTCTTCTTTCTAAAATGGGGTCACATGTGGGGTATTTATACTGCCCTGGCATTTTAGGGCCCTAAAGCGTGAGAAGAAAATGCGTAAAAATGCCCTCATGAAAGGTACTCATTGGAATTGGGGTCCTTTGTGCATCTTGGCTGCAAAAGTGCCACACATGTGGTATCGCCATACTCAGGAGAAGTAGGGCAATGTATTTTGGGTGTATTTTTACATATACCCATGCTGGGTGAGAGAAATATCTCTGTAAATTGACAACTTTGTATAAAAAATGGAAAAGTTGTCATTTACAGCGATATTTTTCACACCCAGTATGGGTATATGTAAAATACACCCCAAAACACATTGCCCTACTTCTGCCGAGTACGGCGATACCACATGAGTGGCACTTTTTGCAGCCAAGATGCGCAAAGGGGCCCTAAATCCAATGAGTACCTTTAGGATTTCACAGGACATTTCTACTCATTTGGATTCCAAACCGCTTCTCACGCTTTAGGGGCCCCTAAAATGCCAGGGCAGTAAAAATACCCCACAAGTGACCCCATTTTAGAAAGTAGACACCCCAAGGTGTTCTGTGAGGGGCATAGTGAGTCCATGTAAAATTTTATTTTTTGTCACAAGTTAGTGAAATATGAGACTTTGTAAGAAAAAAAAAAAAAAACATTTCCGCTAACTTGTGACAAAAATAAAAACTTCCATGAATTCACTATGCCCATCAGCGAATACCTTAGGGTGTCTACTTTCCAGAATGGGGTCACTTGTGGGGTATTTTTGTTGTCCCAGGCATTTTAGGGCCCCTAAAGCGTGAGAAGGGGTTTGGAATCCAAATGCGTAAAGTTGCCCAGTGAAATCCTAAAGGTACTCATTGGTTTTAGGGCCTTTCGCATCTTGGCTGCAAAAGTGTCACTCATGTGGTATCTCCGTACTCAGGAGAAGTAGGGCAATGACTTTTGGGGTGTATTTTATATATACCCATACTTTGTGTGATAAATACCGCTGTAAACGACAACTTTTTAAAAAATTTATACAAAGTTGTCAATTTACAGTGATATTTCTCTCACCCAGCATGGGTATATGTAAAAATACACCCCAAAACACATTGCCCTACTTCTCTTGAGTAAGGCGATACCACATGTGTGACACTTTTTTGCAGCCAAGATGCGCAAAGGGCCCTAATTCCAAAGAGTACCTTTAGGATTTCACAGGGCATTTTTACGCATTTGTATTCTCACGCTTAGGGGCCCCTAAAATGCCAGGGCAGTAAAATACCCTACAAGTGACCCCATTTCGAAAGTAGACACCCTAAGGTATTCGCTGATGGGCATAGTGAGTTCATGGAAGTTTTTATTTTTGTCACAAGTTTGCAGAAAATGAAATTTTTTGAAAAAAAAAACAAAGCAAAACTATTTCCGCTAACTTGTGACAAAAAATAAAAACTTCCATGAACTCACTATGCCCTCAGTGAATACCTTAGGGTGTCTACTTTCGGAAATGGGGTCATTTATGGGGTATTTCTACTGTCTGGGCATTGTAGTACGTCAGGAAACAGGACAGGTGCTCAGAAAGTCAAAGTGCGGAAATTCACTTTTTGCACCATAGTTTGTAAACGCTATAACTTTTACCCAAACCAATAAATATACACTTATTGCATTTTTTTATCAAAGACATGTAGAACAATAAATTTTGAGAAAAATTTATATAGAAATGTAGTTTTATTTGACAAATTTTCAAACAGAAAGTGAAAAATTTCCTTTTTCTTCAAAAATTTCGGTAATTTTTGATTAATAGCAAAAAAAGTAAAAATGTCAGCAAGAATGAAATAGCACCAAATGAAAGCTCTATTAGTGAGAAGAAAAGGAGGTAAAATTCATTTGGGTGGTAAGTTGCATGACGGAGCAATAAACGGGTAAAGTAGTGTAGTGCAGAATTGTAAAAAGTGGCCTGGTCATTAAGGGTGTTTAAGCTAGGGGGGCTTAAGTGGTTAAGAACTCCCTCAAAAAAATGTATTCTCTGACCTGCTAGAAATGTACTTGATGTAATCTGTGGTGAATGTAATCTTACCAGTGTCTATATTTGTTATCCTCTCCCTTCTGCTTCTCGGCTGTGTCATGTGACCAGCAATCAGACTTTCCAAATAACACAGCATCCTATGTGTGGACAGGAAGTCTGTTTCTCTCTGTATTCCTATGGGAGCCTCAATGTCAGTCTCATAGTAATGAGTAGAGAAGTAACTGACTTCCTGTTCTGTGTGGAGATCAAAGAGTTGGTCACATGACACAGCTAAAAATTAGAAAGGAGGTAATAACATAACTTACAAATACAGTATCTGGTAAGAAGATTACATTCACTACAGATTACATCATGTACCTTTCTAACAGATCAGAGAATAAAAATTGTGGGAGTGCTTCTTTAACCGCTACAGGACCGCCTAACGCAGGGATGCGTCCTGCGGGCGGTCCTGTAGCTCTGAGATGACGCATCGGCGCGTCATCTCGTGAGAGCCGAGACTTCCTGTGAACGCGTGCGTTCACAGAGAAGAGCGTCTCGGCAGTTCGGCTACAGCCTGCCAGCAATGATCCATCGCTGGCAGGCTGTAGATGCAAATTAAATCGCATCAAACAGGTATATCAGACGCTGTTTTGTGAACAGCGTCTGATATACCTGCTACCTGGTCCTCTGGTGGTCCCATTTACTGGGATCGACCACCAGAGGACCAGGTAACACTGTAAAGTTGCACCAAACACTACACTAACCCCCCACCCCCTCACCTATTAACCCCTTGATCACCCCATCTAGACCCCCTGATCACCCCCCTGTCATTGATCACACCCCTTGTAAGGCTCCATTCAGACGTCCATATTTGTTTTGCGGATCTGTGGATTCACGGATCCGCGGATCCTCAAAACACGGACACCGGCAATGTGCTTTCCGCATTTTGCAGATCCGCACATTGCCAGAACTATATAGAAAATGCTTTTTCTTGTCCACAATTGCGGACAAGAATAGGACATGTTCTATATTTTTGCGGAACGGAAGTGCAGACCCGGAAGAGCGGATCCGTAATTCCGGATCCGAGCGGGACAAAGTCTGTCCCCATAGAAATGAATGGGTCCGCAATTCCGTTCCACAAACAGAATTTCGGACGTGTGAATGGGGCATAAGGGTCCCTTATCACTGCCAGTTAGTTAGCTACTTGTTAGGTAGCCAGCGCCCAGCCCACCGCACCGCAGTCACTGATTTTGGCAGAGATTTTTTCATCCTTTTTGATCGATGCGAATGAAAAAATCTGTGCCGTTAATTTTTTTTTTTTCAGCGCAGAGGCTGAACGAAAAAAAAAAATCTCATTACCCGTATGCTCAATATAAGGAGAATCGCAGATACTCCTAATGCTGGCCATACGTGTAATGATTGCGGAGACCCTCAAATGCCAGGACAGTATAAATACCCCACATGTGACCCCATTTTAGAAAGAAGACACCCCAAGGTATTCCGTGAGGGGTATGGCGAGTTCATGCAAAAAAATTTTTTTTGTCACAAGTTAGTGGAATATGAGACTGTAAAAAAAAAATCTATTTCCGCTAACTTGTGCCAAATTTGTTTTTTTTCTGTGAACTCGCCATACCCCTCACAGAATACCTTGGGGTGTCTTCTTCCACAATGGGTCACTTGTGGGGTTTTATGCTGTCCTGGCATTTTAGGGGCCCTAAAGCGTGAGAATCCAAATGCGTAAAAATGGCCCGTGAAATCCTAAAGGTACTCATTGGTTTTAGGGCCCCTTTGCGCATCTTGGCTGCAAAAAAGTGGACACATGTGGTATCGCCGTACTCAGGAGAAGTAGGGCAATGTGTTTTGGGGTGTATTTTTACATATACCCATGCTGGGTGAGAGAAATATCTCTGTAAATTGACAACTTTGTATACATTTACAGAGATATTTCTCACACACAGTATGGGTATATGTAAAAATACACCCTAAAACACATTGCCCTACTTCTCCTGAGTACGGCGATACCACATGAGTGACACTTTTTGCAGCCAAGATGCGCAAAGGGGCCCAAATTCCAATGAGTACCTTTTAGGAGGGCATTTTTACGCATTTTCTTCTCTCACGCTTTAGGGCCCCTAAAATGCCAGGGCAGTATAAATACCCCACATGTGACCCCATTTTGGAAAGAAGACACCCCAAGGTATTCCGTGAGGGGCATGGCGAGTTCATAGAAGATTTTTTTTTGGCACAAGTTAGCAGAAATTGATTTTTTATAGTTTTTTCTCAGAAAGTCTCCCTTTCCGCTAACTTTTGACAAAAAGTTTAATTTTTCATGGACTCACTATGCCCCTCAGCGAATACCTTGGGGTGTCTTCTTTCCAAAATGGGGTCATTTGTGGGGTGTGTTTACTGTTCTGGCATTTTGGGCGGGGCTAAATTGTGAGCAGCCATGTAAAACCTAAAGGTACTCATTGGAATTTGGGCCCCTTTGCGCACCCAGGCTGCAAAAAAGTGTCACACATATGGTATCGCCGTACTCAGGAGAAGTAGGGCAATGTATTTTTACATATATCCATGCTGGGTGAGAGAAATATCTCTGTAAATTGTCAACTTTGTATTAAAAAATTTAAAAAGTTGTCGTTTACAGCGATATTTCTCCTACAAAGTATGGGTATATTTAAAAATACACCCCAAAACACATTGCCCTACTTCTTCTGAGTTCGGCGATACCACATGTGTGACACTTTTTTGCAGCCTGGGTGCGCAAAGGGGCCCAAATTCCAATAATAAAAATAAATTTTGGCACAAGTTAGCGGAAATTGATATATAAAATTTTTTTTTTACAAAGTCTCAATATTTTGTCATATTGTGACAAAAAATAAAATTTTACATGAACTCACCATACCCCTCACGGAATACCTTGGGGTTTCTTCTTTCTAAAATGGGGTCACATGTGAGGTTTTTGTACTGCCCTGGCATTTGAGGGTCTCCGCAATCATTACATGTATGACCAGCATTAGGAGTTTCTGCTATTCTCCTTATATTGAGCATACGGGTAATGAAATTTTTTTTTTCCGTTCAGCTTCTGGGCTGAAAAAAGAAAAAAAATGAACGGCGCAGATTTTTTCATTCGCATCGATCAATGTGGATGAAAAAATCTCTGCCAAAATCAGTGACTGCAGTGCGGTGGGCTGGGCGCTAACTACCTAACAAGTAGCTAGCTAACTGGCGGTGATAAGGGACCCTTATGCCCCATTCACACGTCCGCAATTCTGTTTGCGGAACGGAATTGCGGACCCATTCATTTCTATGGGGACAGACTTTGTCCTGCTCGGATCCGGAATTACGGATCCGCGCTTCCGGGTCTGCACTTCCGTTCCGCAAAAATATAGAACATGTCCTATTCTTGTCCGCAATTGCGGACAAGAAAAAGCATTTTCTATATAGTTCTGGCAATGTGCGGATCTGCAAAATGTGGAAAGCACATTGCCGGTGTCTGTGTTTTGAGGATCTGCGGATCCGTGGATCAGATCCGCGGATCCGTGAATCCACGGATCCGCAAAACACATATGGACGTCTGAATGGAGCCTTACAAGGGGTGTGATCAGTGACAGGGGGCTGATCAGGGAATCTAGATGGGGTGATCAAGGGGTTAATAAGTGAGGGGGGGGGGGTTAGTGTAGTGTTTGGTGCAACTTTACATAGCTACCTGGTCCTCTGGTGGTCGATCCCAGCAAATGGGACCACCAGAGGACCAGGTAGCAGGTATATCAGACGGTGTTCACAAAACAGCGTCTGATTTACTTGTTTGATGCTATTTATTTAGCATCTACAGCCTGCCAGCGATTGATCATCGCTGGCAGGCTGCAGTAGAACTCCTGAGACGCGCGTCCACAGGAAGTCTCGCGTCTCGCAAGATGACGCGCCGATGCGTCAGATCAGAACTACAGGACCGCCTGCCGGACGCATCCGTGCGTTAGGCGGTCCTGTAGTGGTTAAACATCCTCTGAAAGTCCACTGTTGGATCATAGGATGGGGGTCCGAAACTCGGTTCCTCCGCTGTTCAACTGGTTAAAGAGAAGGCCGTGCTTTAAGGTAGCTTTTAGGCGGAAAGACTGTCTTTGAATACAAAAGGTGTTCAATAGCCTATACCATTAAAAAGAATATATGATTCATTAAAGTGTAACTGCCATTTCACTACCAAAAATGAAATTCCTAACATATGTGATGCTAAAGGGAAGATATTCATGAAGCTTTATTTTTCAGTTAATTTTACCTTTCTGATGTCTGTATTCAGCCCTTAGCAACCCTATTTCTCTGTGCCTCTATTTCAACATCTTCCTAAATGGCCTATGCTGCATTTCCTCTGGTGATCTTTGCCCTGTCCCTGAGGTCATTCTGTATTTCCCTCACTTCCCATAAGCCCTTGCTCTCCTCACATGAACTAGCAGGACCAATCAGAATGCATACTTCCCCCACTACCCCAGAGCAGTGTGTATCCCAGAGCAGTATGTGTAGATATATGGGCTTGGTATTGTTTGAAAGCTGCTTCTCCTCCCAGTGCTCTCCAGTCTCTTGTTTATAACATAGAGGAGACGGCCTGCACATGACAACGCTTGGAGGAGAGGCTGCAGAATAGGAAAGTGGCACACATTTCTGGGTGCTATTATGAGGTGAAACTGAAAAAGATTCAATTATGAAGCACAAAAGTATTTATACAGCAGGGTGTGGTGTGCTATACCATGAGGGTATAAAAAATAAACGGCAGTTACACTCTATTTTACAAAGTAGCAGTTTCTTTTTACAAAAAGATGAAATATGAAGATTAACTTTTTCTTTTTTATTCTAGGTGTATTATCTGCAGTTCCCGGGATAATCGTGGACTGAGATTGTCAAGATATGACAGTACACAACATCATGATGTCCTACGAATAATTTGGTTATACAATATTTGCAAGTTACTGGTTTTAAGTAGTGTTAAATTGGTTTTCAATGTTTTCATTATTTTACTGGAAATTAACAAATGGTATGTCTGCCTTTAGTGGTTAGCCCCATGTTGACATTTGTGTTATTTCCCCAAGATGTTGAGAGGTAGCAGTGCATGCTCGTCCACCTCTCCATTCATTTCTAAAAGAGTTCCCAAAATAGCTGAATGACCATGCTTGGCATTTTCGAAACTCTCATATTAATGATTCGAGAGAGCTGTGCATGTACAACCAACTCAATGGTTCACAGCAACCACGAGATGGGTGTCAGGTGGCCCACTGCAGGTTTCACCTCTGGAACCCAAGCCTGTTGGATATTTATGGCATATCCTGTGGATATCCTATAAATGTAGATGTGGGAATAACCCTTTAAGACATCTCAGAATATAACTGTGAGGTCCTGAACCCCTATTGATTGAAATAATTAAGTGGCTGTGGCTCCTGAGTAGTTATGACATAATTCTGAGATCTCATTTTGATTGTGCAACCATGAAAATCAGTGGACTGTACTGTTTGTAGAGTGCCGCAGCACCTTGATTGTTTCAGTCAGTGGTGGCCCCAGCTAATGTGCCTTGCTAGAGCTTTCTTTAAAGGTATGATGCGTGGTCAGGATTTCTGATACAGTGTTGGAAGTCAAAATCAGGTGTAATCATAAAAGGAGAGCAAGTATTAAGGACAGATACATGTTTTTTTTTTTATTATTCACTCCTGTTTTTGGATTCCAAAACTGCATCATGAAAGTTTATGAGTGTGTAGCTTTACGTTAGTAGTCAGAAGATTGACATATCTTTTTAGTATGACATGTGAGAGTGAATCTGGATCGCACATCCTCAGTACTATGCTTTTGATATAACAACTGTTTCTCAGCAAAATTCAACATGGCTTCTCAGCCCAATTTACAATAAATATACCCTATGCTATGCAACAATGAGGCATTGTTATACAGTTTGATCAAAGAGCATAGGCCCACTTACCACGACAAGGTTGCCTCTTCAAGTGGGGACCTACTTTAACTTTTGCGCAGCACTGCGCAGCCACCACCAGCGCCCCAGCACCCCACCAGCAGACGGTGGGACCCAGTAGCCACACAGCGTCCCCACTGTGCAGCAAAGCCACCCTGGCTCTGGGCTCCACCAGCACAGCAGCAATGGCCGCCACGCTGTGCTGCACCATGTGAACGGGTGCAAAGTGTTCACCCACTCAAAACCCTCATGAAATCCATCTGAGAGATAGTAGGAATTTATAGACTCCTGCTAGTTAAAAACACCTAGTCCAAATGGATTTCGTGAGGGTTGTAGTGGGGCCCAGAGCCAGGGTGGCCTTGCTGCACAGTGGGGGCGCTGTGTCGTAACTGGATCCCGCCATCTGCTGGTGCGGTGCTGGGGCGCCGGTGGTCGCCACGCATTGCTGCGCCAAAGTTAGAGTAGGTCCCCACTTGAAGAGGCAACCTTGTCGTGGTAAGTGGGCCTATGCTCTTTGATCAAACTGTATACGAATGCCTCATTGTTGTATAGGATAGGGTATATTTATTATAAATTGGGCTGAGAAGCCATGTTGAATTTTGTGAGAAATCAGTTGTTATATCAAAAGCATAGTACTGAGGATGTGCGATCCAGATTCACTCTCACATGTTACATATCTTTTTAGTACTTACATTATGAGGTGGTTTGCAAGTATAACCCATTTAGTAATGTTGGTGGAGGGAGTCCCTAGAGGTTGAGCCTCCTGTCATCTTTACAAGTAATAAAAGTTTTTTAAAGTAAAGGGTTGTTGTGGGACAACTCCTTAAAGTGAGCTGCTTTATGGAACATCATCTAGAAACTCAGTTACCGTATTTGCAGTGCTGCAGCAGTGTCCCATAATGAGAAATTTTCAAAAAGCTTGTACCTGCATCTTGCCTCCATTGTATGCTAATTCTATGACAGTTTTATATTGTTAAAGGGAACCTGTCACCTAGAAAATGCATATTAAACCCCTAGCAGTACCTTATTGCAGCCCGTAGCATTATTGTAAAGAGGCTGTGTCTTTTCTGTGCAATGCTCCAAAAGTATGAAAAAATACTTTTATTCAACTGGCCACACTATGTAAATGATAGTCTTGAAGTCAAGAGGGCAATGGCTTTCTCTCCTAAAGTCAAGCGCACCCTGTCCCTCTTCCCTCCTCTTAACTTTTGATTGATCGGATGTCCAATTCCTTCACAGTTGCTTGAATATAGTCTTGCGCATTGAGCTTTTGAAAACTACCTCGCAGCGCATTGGAAAAGTGCGCAGGCGCCGGCATTGCAAGGGACAGAGCGCACACGCAAGACTGCATTCAAGTGTCCAGTAGGGAAGGAAATCCTACCAAATAAACGCTAAGGGGAGTGAAAGGGGCGGGACGCGCTTGACTTGAGGCAAGAAAGCCACTGCCTCCTTGACTTCAAGACTATTGTTTACATAGCATGGCCAGTTGAATAAAAGTACTTTTTCAGACTTTTGGCGCATTGCACAGAAAAGACACAGGCTGCAATAAGGTACTGCTGGTGGTTAATATGCATTTTCTATGTGACAGGTTCCGTTTAAACTATTAGTGTGCCTCTAAAATACAGTTGACTTTCCTGCATCCTCCATTTGTGTGGTACGTGTGATCTTTTATATAAGTTCATTGTTGGCTTTTGTACCACCACCGTTTAAATAAAGTTATGTTTGTAAAAGTCCTCAGTCTATAATTTTGGTTTATTTTTCCATAGCTCAAGGCAGTTGGTACCTATGTAGGTATACACAAATTTACATTTACCAATGTAACACAAAATCAGGAGAGCTTTTGGAAACATTCAATACATTTAGAACAGGTTTACACATTGCTTTTGTGTTGTTTTTTTAAAAATGTATGCGTTCTTACAGCAATAGATTTTTTTTTTAATTACACGTGTAACATGTATCCTAGAGATGTTGTAAGCTTAGATAGGCTCTCTAAACTTGCACCAGATTTATAAAATGCTTGATACACCAATTTTAGCCAAATTTTTGGCATGGAAATATTAGTAAATCTGGGCCAGGTTGTTACCTGTGAAAACTGCACCAGTAAAAAAAAAAAAAATCACAGTAAAAATAATACTGCAA
The DNA here is from genome assembly GCA_033119425.1 of Bufotes viridis. Classification (NCBI taxonomy): domain Eukaryota; kingdom Metazoa; phylum Chordata; class Amphibia; order Anura; family Bufonidae; genus Bufotes; species Bufotes viridis. The sequence goes on from CM065590.1 coordinate 328,883,499, forward strand.
TACTACTACAACATGTGAACATGACCTTAGAATTATTATTGGTGACAATCACATGAAAAGGTAAATCTAGAATATGGGAAATGCCAAACTGCCAAAATTGCAGATTTTTTTTATTTTTCAAACTTTATTGACTTTTCTCAAAATCACAACACAATATCATGCTAACAAAATAAATCTGCTAATATTTCCACCCACCCCACCCCCTCAAGCATGCACAAAAAGAAAAAAAAAAAAAACTACTCACTCTTCATTCATTCCAACAGTTCCATAACTTAGTAGATTTTTCATTAGACCCTCTTTGTTTGTACAACATACATTCATACTTTTTAACTTTGTTGACTAAATTTAGCCACGTTCGATGCTCTGGGGGGAACTAAGCAAACCACAGTCTAGAAATAATCAGCCTAGCTAGAAAAGACACTTTAACCAAGAGGCGGAGTTTGGAAGACTGACAGACTATCTCAGAAAAATCACCCAAGATCCATACTCCAGGCACAAATGGAATCTGAATTTGGAGTTTTTGTATCGAAGTGGTTTGAACCGAGTGCCAGTACTCCTTCACTGGAGGACAGTCCCAGAACATGTGTAAGTGATCAGCGCCAGGGCAATCACAACGCGGACAATTAGAAGAGTTCCTAAAACCTCTCTTTTGTAACCACAATGGTGTTATATAAATCTTATGGATAATGTTAAACTGTACTACAGTGTGATTAAAATTATGTGAAAGATAAATCATATTCTTCAAAATATTGTCCCATGCCGGTAAAGCATAGTTTTCAAGTGAAGTAGTCCAGGCTTTTTGTCCTGGAGAGTAACGTTCCGAAAAATAAAGCTTAATTAAGTGTTTATAACAGTGTGAAATTTTTACTTTCATATGTGTTCCTCTTTCTAATAATAATTTGTGAAGAAAGAGTGGAGCTTCTATATTAAAAAAGTGCTTATCTGAAATAGATGAGAGTGCAAAGCATAACTGAAAATATGGGTACCATGCTATCTCGCCCATGTTTTCCTTTTGAGTAAGTTCCGGAAGGGACAAAATTTGCCAATTTTTTACCACTTGACTGAGATAATGAATATTTTTAGACCTCCAGTAATGGCTGTCTTCCAAGTTCAAAAGAGAATAAAACCTTTTATTATGCCATATTGGAGTGCAAATCAATGATGCAGTAACTTTACACCATTTCCTAATCAACCTCCAAGCTCTTATACTCAAACTGGAGAAAGAGGTATAGTCTCGTGAATTTCTAGATAAAAAACTAGACTCCAATAGAGTATAATAATCTGAGAAGCCTGCTTCTGTTACTAGTTTAACACATAGGGGACTATTTTTCCAGTCATTAAAAAAACATAGCTGTGAGGCTACAAAATATCCCTTAAAATACGGAAGATTTAGGCCTCCCTGCTCATACAACATGGAAAAATAATCCACCTTCAATCTCACACGTTTTCTCCCCCATAATAAATCATTAATCATTTTTTCTATCAGTTTGAAAAATTTATCCTCAATCCAAATGGGGGAACTTCGGAGAACATAAAGCACTTGGGGAAGTACCACCATTTTAATTAAGGAAACCCTGTCTGCTCTAGTAAGCGGAACCTTCTGCCATACCTTAATTTTTAATCTAATTTTCGCTAGTAGTGGTATCAAATTAAGCTGTATATAGTCTTGAACTTTTGCAGTCACCGTAATCCCCAAATACTTCAATGACTCAGAGAGATTCAAACCGTGTACTCTCGTTTCGGTAGGTAAATCATCCAGCGGTAAAAGGCCGGTTTTCGCCCAGTTAACCTCCAAGCCTGAAACCCCACTATAAGCATTAACCATCTCCATCACTCGAGGTAGTGTATTTTCTGTCTGTTGTATAAAAAACAAAACATCATCGGCATATAATGAAATTCGGTCCACTGTTCCCATAACTCCAAACCCCAACATCCTGGGGTCCTGTCTAACCTTGGCCGCCAGGGGTTCAATGTATATGTTGAAGAGAAGCGGGGAAAGAGGACACCCCTGACGGGTTCCTCTCTCCAATGGAAAACTCCCTGTCAGCACATCATTGATCCTCAACCTAGCCACAGGGGATTTGTATAGCAACTGTATCATTTTAATAAATTTTGGACCAAATCCCATTCTTGCCATCACTCTCCAGAGGAACCCCCACTCCACCCTGTCAAAGGCCTTAGTGGCATCCATGGACAGGATGGAGCGGGATCCGTCCGCCGGAGACTGAATATTAGCGAAAAGACGATGTAAATTGTAATGAGTGCCCCTCCCAGGCATACTGTAAATCCATTTTGATCTGGATGGATAACAGACGTAATTACTTTAGAAAGTCTATTGGCAAGGACCTTGGAGAGTAATTTAACATCAGTGTTTAATAAAGAAATTGGTCTATAGGAGTCCAGTTCCCATCGATCTTTGTCTTTTTTTGGAATTAACACTATCAGTGCTTCCATCATTGAGTTAGGAAGAACACCTCCCTGCAAGGTATGGTAAAATAGTAGCCCCATATTTTCGATAAAATTCATAGGGGAGACCATCCGGACCTGGTGCAGAGTTTCCTGATATCATTTTAAGTGCCCCTTGAATCTCTTGTAATGACACGTCCCTATCCAAAAAAGACCTCTGGGAGTCTGTTAGCATCGGAAGACAAACAGTGTCCAAGTATTGATCCATAACATTGGTCGATATGTTCTGGGTTGACCTATATACTTGGGAAAAATAATCCAAAAAAATAGTTCTAATTCCCTCCGGATTGCCAACAGACTCTCCATTAGCTCCAAAAATTAAAGTAATATCCTTTTTTTTATTGTCCTGCTGAGCAATAATTCTCGTGAGTTATCTGCCTGGTCGACCAGATTCTACAAAATATTTTTGCCCCTAAAAAAATAAATTATGCTGAGCTTTTTCAAAAAGAAATTCCTTTAGGGCAAGACTTGCTTTTTGCATCTCCTCCCTATGGCAATCTACATTGTATAAATTGCTGATTTTTTTTTAACGCAGAATAAATTGCAATCACAGAATCAATGGTGATCAAATTATGTACCTCAAATCAAATGGTACCAGTGAAAACTGCAAATTGATCTGCAAGCAACAAGGTCTCACACAGCTCTGAGCTTCTTGAAGCTGCCACTAGAGGGAGACTTTTGCATATGGATTATAATTATAATTGAAGTAAGAGGGAAGTACTGTAAATGAACACAAGTGTGTCGGGCACTGTCTAGGTGCGGCTACCAGAAGAAACAAATAAGCGTTCAGCAAAGATTGAGGTGTAAACAACTTCTTCCCAGCAATTCCAGGCAAATGTATGTGAGTTGTGCAAAAATGGTGTATAGAGCATGCTCATAGGTTAGGTCGCTCTATACATTGAAGGTGCCTGCTTTATAATACAACTAGCACCCACTGGCAATGACTGGAATCAGAGATAACAATAACCCCAGTCATTTAAGTCTTCAGATAAAGTGTTCAATTGCGACTGTGGTATCTGAGAGGTTAGTCAGAGGGAGAGGGCTCCCTCTGACTTTCAATTACCACTTCCATGAAATGGCATGGTGCCCATCAATTTCTATGGGAGCCTGGGACATTTTGAAGGCTCCCAGGCCTGCCATTGCCAACTGCTTATCAAGTCCAGCCAGCAGGAGAGTTTAATAGGAAGCCTGTGAAAATCCTATAGACTGCAATAGTATGCTTCTGCAGGCGATGGTATATGCATTGGTATGTTGAAGTCCCCTAGAAGGGCTAAAAAGTACAAATAAGATATTTAAAAATATAAAAAAAAAATACAAAGCACCCTTCTCGCTATTTTACATATAAAAATAAACAATTTAAATAATATTACAGGCTACAGCTACTAGAGAGGGGTTGTTGATCCAAGGAGTTATTCTGATTGCCTGATTGGAGTCGGGAAGGAATTTTTTTCCCCTTAAGTGGGGAAAATTGGCTTCTGCCTCACAGGGGTTTTTTGCCTTCCTCTGGATCAACTTGTAGGAAACAGGCCGAACTGGATGGACAAATGTCTTTTTTCGGTCTTATATACTATGTTACTATGTTAAATATAAACATTACCAATATCGCCGCTTCCGAAAATGTCTGAAAGTCCAGTGAAAGCTGTAATGCCATTTTTTGATCACCATCTCACCTGAAAATAACTGAATAAAAACTGATCAAAAAGTCTTATTTACCTCAAAATGATACCTACCAAACGAAAGCTTTCCAAGCAAAAAAATGAGGCTTCTGTAGACGGCAATATATGTACATGCATTGACAAAAAAAATAAAAATGATGCACCAAGAAGGAGTTGGAATTAAATTAAACTTTATATGTGTAAATGCAATGATGATTTATTTAAGTTTTACAATATTGCATGTTACAATATTAGGGCCAGGTCACACAGAGTTTTTTGGTGCTGATTTTGGAGCATTTCTGCCTCACAATCAGCTTCAGATCAGCTCCAAAAACGCCTCAAAACATTTTCCCTTTCATTTCAAAAGAAAGCAGCACTTGCTTTTTTACATGTGTGTAAAAAAGAAGCAGCGTGCCCTATCTTGGGTCAGAATCAGCGCTGAATCTCCCATTTAAATCAATAGGAAGCAGAAAAAAACTGCTCCATGAAAGTCCATGCATTTTCCATGCATTTTTGCACAAATCTGCTTCCATAACCTCAAGCTGAAAATTCAGCTTTGTATTGAAGTCAACACTTTTTTTCACATTGAAAAAAGATACTTGTATTCTTAGCTGATTTTTATTTTTTTTAAATATAGTTTTTTATTTTTCCAAAATAACATTCATGATCAAGGTACAAATGGAAGATGTTTTGTATACTGTGGTGGTCTGTTGCCCAGCTCCCCTTTCCAGGGGTGAAAAGACAGGGGGGATTAGTCAGATATCTACCGCAAGGAGACCTCAGGAGCCCGAAGTGCAGTTACACTGGCATCCTGCCAGCTTTATTTCACAGGTTGAACAAAACACAAATCATAAACAGAACACCTAGCCTTGTCCAGGCTCTAACTAAACAATAGTTACCTCTCTAGGACGTGGCTGTGCTAACCTCAGCCCACGCAAAATAACCACACAGTCTGAACAGCAACCTGTGATACTTGCAGTCTTTCGGCTCTGGACCTTCAGAGGTTCCTCAGTGAGATGTGGCTTCTCCAGCTCCTGGGGAGTTCTGAGCAAACCTTTTTGCCAGCCCAGTTATCTAGCAACCCCCCATGTGCAGCTCATCAGGACCCAAGCTTAGGTTTTTAACCCTTTCCCTAAATAGCTTTCTTCAGCCCATGCTAGGAACCTGGGAGACACATATACACCCTCAATTACCTCACCCTGTGAGACACCACATCCCCCCCCCCTTTGCACCAACCTATGGGTTGGGGCACCTTGGCTTGACAAACAGTATGTACGAGACAAACTATCCACATTTCCTTGGAGGCTGCCTGCTCGGTGTTGTACTGTGAACCTAAAAGGCTGGAGGGACAGAAACTACCTGGTAACCCTACTATTCTTTTCCTTGTTATTCTGCATCCACTTTAGGGGTGCATGATCTGTAATGAGGGTGAATTCTCTCCCCAGTAGGTAGTATTTGAGAGATTCCAGGGCCCACTTAATCGCCAAACCCTCTTTCTCTACAGTGGCATACCTCTTTTCATGATCATTCAGCTTCCGACTTATGTATAAGACAGGGTGTTCTTCCCCATCAATTATTTGTGACAACGCTGCTCCTAACCCCGCCTCTGAAGCATCAGTTTGAACCAAGAATGTTTTTTTAAAATCCGGACATATCAGTACCGGCTGGGAGCACAGGGCTTGCTTCAAGGATTGGAACGGCCTCTGGGTTCCATTTTACCATTACCGAATTTTTCCCTTTTGTAAGATCGGTTAAGGGCACCGCCCTAGATGCAAAATTAGGGATAAACCTTCTGTAATACCCTGCAATACCCAGAAATGATTTCACTTGCTTCTTGTTTAAGGGTCTAGGCCAGTTTTGTATTGCTTCCGTTTTGTTTAGCTGGGGTTTGATCAGACCACGCCCAATGGTGTATCCCAAATACTTGGCTTCTTCCAAGCCGATGGCACACTTTTTTGGGTTTGCAGTGAGGCCTGCCTGTCTCAGTGAATCTACGACCGCCTGCACTTTTTGTAGATGGGACTCCCAGTCGCTACTGTAGATTATTACATCATCCAGATACGCTGATGTATAACTAATATGTGGCCTTAGGACCCTATCCATCATACGCTGAAATGTCGCTGGGGCCCCATGGAGTCCAAATGGCAACCTAGTGTACTGGAAATGACCGCTGGGTGCGGAAAAAGCAGTCTTTTCCTTGGCCCTTTCAGTTAGCGGAATTTGCCAGTACCCTTTTGTCAAATCTAGTGTTGTTAAGTACCGAGCATTACCCAACTTGTCTATTAGCTCATCTACTCTCGCCATTGGGTAGGCGTCAAACTTCGAGACCGAGTTTAACTGGCGATAGTCATTACAGAACCTGATGGTCCCATCGGGTTTGGGAATTAAAACGATGGGGCTGGACCACTCACTTACAGACTCTTCTATTACCCCTAGGTCTAACATCTTATTAATCTCTTGCGTAATGACCTCGCGCCTCGCTTCGGGGACCCGGTAGGGCTTAATCTTCACCTTAACCCTGGGTTCCGTGACTATATCGTGTTTTATCACATGAGTAAGGCCAGGCAGTTCCGAGAAGAAATCTTTATTCCTCATTATGAATTCCTGCGACTCCTGTTTTTGATGGGGAAACAGGGACTCTGCAATTCTAACCTTGTGTATAGTGTAGCTTGTTGGTACTGAGTTTACCACCAAAGCTTCCCTATCTTTCCAGGGCTTTATCAGGTTAATATGATAGTTCTGTTCAGGTTTTCTCTTCCCAGGCTGATGAACTAGATAGTTCACCTCGCTTATTTTTTTAATAATGGTGAAGGGCCCTTGCCATTTTGCTAAGAATTTGCTCTCTACGGTGGGTATTAACACGAGCACCCGGTCCCCTGGACTAAAATGACACAGTTTTGCCCCTCGGTTATATATTCTACTTTGGGCCTGCTTAGCTTGCTGCATATGTTCTCGAACCAAGGGCATGACTGCCTTGATCCGGTCCTGCATCATCGATACATGCTCAATTACACTGCGGTAGGGGTCGATTCTTGCTCCCATGTTTCTTTAGCTACGTCGAGTAGCCCTCGGGACTGCCTACCATACAGAAGTTCAAAGGGTGAAAACCCCGTAGATGATTGTGGTACTTCTCGTATGGCGAACATTAAATAAGGAAGTAGGCAATCCCAGTCCCTCCCATCCTTAGCAATTACTTTTCTCAACATGTTTTTAAGGGTTTTATTGAATCTTTCCACCAATCCATCCGTTTGTGGATGGTAGATGGAGGTTCGGATATGCTTCACCCTGAATAGCCGACACAATTCTTTGGTCACCCGGGACATAAATGGGGTGCCCTGATCCGTTAAGATCTCTTTAGGGATCCCAACCCTACTAAACACCTGGACCAGCTCCTTGGCTATGGTCTTTGCCGTCATATTTCTTAACGGAATAGCTTCTGGATATCGGGTGGCGTAGTCTAGGATCACCAGTATGTACTGATGTCCCCGAGCTGATTTCACAATAGGGCCTACCAGATCCATAGCTATTCGTTCAAATGGCACTTCTACAATGGGCAAGGGTACCAGTGGGCTTCTAAAGTTAGGGGACGGAGCTGTGTATTGGCACTCCGGACAAGACGCACAGTAATCCTGTGCCTCTGCTACTAGCCCTGGCCAAAAGAAACGCATTAAAATTCGTTCTTTTATTTTTCCATCCCAAGATGTCCCCCCAACAAATGACTGTGGGCTAGATCCAAGACAGTCTTCCGAAATGGCTTGGGAACTATCAGTTGTTCAACGATGTCTTCACCTTGCTTGACCATCTGATACAGCAAGTTATTTTGCATCGCCATATGGGGATAAGCAAGCGTGTCACCTGGGTAAACCAGTACTCCATTTATTATTTTTACATTTTCCCGGGCCCGAACCAAAGTAGGGTCATTCAGCGCTGTGGCAAAATTGTCGTGTGAAACCTTTATATCCGCTAAGACATTGTCAACCCTCTCCTCTGGCTCCCCACTTACATCCGTGGTTTCGGTATCCTAGGACATTACATCAAAAGGGAAAACAGCCCCATTAGGAGACGACAGAACCTTCTTAAGAGGCTCAGGCTCTGTGCCCCTTTTTCCCCACAATTCCCAGAAAAAAGGAAAATCCCTCCCCAGTATTACATCATACAAGAGAGTGGGCATTACCGCTACCTGACAGGTTACCCGTTTGAGCACAGTTCCTATGGTAACCAGCTCTGTATTATACTTGCGAGTGTCTCCATGAATACAGGTGACCCCTACTGTTTGGGTCTGTAAGCTATCGGAGTTTACCAAACTGGCTTTGACTAATGTGATCATACTGCCAGTATCAAGGAGAGCCTGCACCTCTCTCCCTTCTACGGACACCGGACACAGATGTTTATCAACCTTTTCAGGGGTCTCAGTAGAACAAACCACTTTGGCAAACAGTGATTTCATGGTTGGCATAGTACTCATATCACACTGCATGGGTTCAGAGTTTAACGGGCAGTTAGCCGCAATATGTCCTGGTCCCCTACACCGGAAGCATTTGATAGGTTCTGGTCTAAATACATCAGTCTTGGCCCTCTCGGTGCGTTCTGGCCAGACTTCAGCTTTGGACCTTGTATCCCTTTTAGGGGCCGCATTCCTCGCAGGAGCACCCCCCTGCCAACCACTTTCCTGTGTCAGGTGGGGCTTCCGTATCAGGTCCTCCGCCGCCGCATATCTTTCCACCAGAGAGACCAACTCATCTGCGCTGTTAGGGTCACCGTGGGTAACCAACTTGCATAATTCTGGTGGAAGAGCTCTAAGATATCTGTCCACTACCACACGCTGGACAACCTCTGGAGCTGATAGAACAGCTGGTTGTAACCACTTTTTGGTTAAGTGTATTAGGTCGTACATTTGGGAGCGAGCCGGTTTGTCTGCCTGAAACACCCAATGGTGCACTCTTTGGGCCCGAACTGACAAAGTGACTCCCAAACGGGCCAAAATCTCAGCTTTCAGCTTACAGTAATCCTGAGCGTCAGCAGGATCTAAATCATAATAAGACTTCTGAGCCTCTCCACTCAGAAAGGGGGCTATCAACCCTGCCCACTGTTCTGGTGGCCACCTTTCACGCTCCGCAGTGCGCTCAAAGGTCATCAAGTAAGCCTCCACATCATCCGTGGCAGCCATCTTTTGTAGGTAGTTCCCAGCACATATGTCCTTTTTTCCCATGAGGCCACTTTCAGTCAACCCAGGGGTCTGCTCTGCAAAGCGCTGCACCACCTCTGTCAAAGCAACCCAATCTTTGTTTTGCATCTCGGTTAGAGCGGTAAGTTGCATGGCCATAGACCGCGTCAGATCCTCTGTCTGCCGGTTTGCTTCTTGCTGCACTTTGGTTGCATGTTGCTGGGCTGCAGTGGCTTGCAGCAAAGCTTTTAACATATCCTCCATGCCAGGAGTCTCTCTGGGCAGCAATGTAGCAGGTTTTACCCAGAACATAAACCGGTTATCAAGTCCCAGAAACCAAAAAGTAGGCGGCCGTTACCCTTAGCAACCGGCTGCCCAGCCACCAGTCCACTTTAAACCCACACAGGTTTTTTGTAATATAGCCGTATTCAGCAGCAACCTGCTCCAGCGATCAAACAGGCTTCTGTTCCTTTAAGTTCGCACCCAGCAACAACACTGCAGTATCCAGCTTTTCTGAGGTGTCGCTGCCCGCATCCGACACCAACTGTGGTGGTCTGTTGCCCAGCTCCCCTTTCCAGGGGTGAAAAGGCAGGGGGATTAGTCAGATATCTACCGCAAGGAGACCTCAGGAGCCCGAAGTGCAGTTACACTGGCATCCTGCCAGCTTTATTTCACAGGTTGAACAAAACACAAATCATAAACAGAACACCTAGCCTTGTCCAGGCTCTAACTAAACAATAGTTCCCTCTCTAGGACGTGGCTGTGCTAACCTCAGCCCACGCAAAATAACCACACAGTCTGAACAGCAACCTGTCATACTTGCAGTCTTTCGGCTCTGGACCTTCAGAGGTTCCTCAGTGAGATGTGGCTTCTCCAGCTCCTGGGGAGTTCTGAGCAAACCTTTTTGCCAGCCCAGTTATCTAGCAACCCCCCATGTGCAGCTCATCAGGACCCAGGCTTAGGTTTTTAACCCTTTCCCTAAATAGCTTTCTTCAGCCCATGCTAGGAACCTGGGAGACACATATACACCCTCAATTACCTCACCCTGTGAGACACCACAATACAGTAAATCAATGTAAGCAGTATCCCGATCAAACAAAATGACAATGATAGAAAAAGAGAAACAACCCCCCCCCCCCTCCCCCTCCCTCCTACCCCTGCATCAGCCTTGTATCTAATTCTGGTCCACACGCGTTTCGGCGTGCCTTAGTCCGGGGGTAGCGCCATCCTGGTATAGCTTTATCTCCTAATGTGAGTATGTTTCCCACACTGTTGGATATATAATATGCAGCTGCAATTTTTGTGTCACTTGACTGTTGTTACGCAGCTGCATTTTCTGTGTCACTTGACTGCATTTTCAACATTGCTCTCTTTTTACATCATTTTATACTGATACGGTTGTCCGGACTGGGTTAACTTAATATACTCGTCTACGGTCATTTTTGTATATAGCGTATACCAGGATGGTGTTTTTCCTGTTACCCTCTACCTTTTGTGGTCTACATATATATTTTTAATGTATTTATACAATAAAGTGATTTATATATTTTTGGACTTTTTGGCTCCAGTATCGTTAGTTTTTGTGTTTTTCCCAATAGGGAGCTTGTCTGTTATAATATTAAAGGATTGATGTCCCATAGCAGTCACGATATTATATCGTTGTATATTGCACTTGCATTTATTGATTCGGGGGACTTGTTTCCCTGTTTTGACTTGGGGATATCTCTCCTTTGTGGTCGTTTTCTTTCTTCATATATCCTGATGTTAGTATGGGCAGCATAAAGTTGATGACAGGTTCCATTTAAAGGGATTTTTGGGTAAAATCTGGGCAATGGGCCCACTGTGTTCCACCCTAAAGTGCACACTTTACATCGCGTTTTGAACAAAAATACACAGGGGAAGCCTCAGACAATGGGTTCATATGCTATAGCATAATGACCCTTAGCTTATTCACTGCCTATTACAGATGGCAGAGACATGCATTGCAGCGTAGTGACTATTTCCTACTATGGATGGACATAAGGAGATGTGGTGCCACCCAGCATATATTTAAAGGGGTTCTTCAGGGATTAAAAAAATGAAAAGACTTAAATATTATTTTGTTATAAATATAGTCACAAATACCTTTCATTACTTAGAATGGTTTGTTTTGTCTGGGGAGCAATCATTAGGAGAAATAAAATGGCCGCCGTCCTATCAGTACACACAGAACCTGTCCTAATCACACAGCAGGACAAGTTACTTCACCACAATGAGCCATAGTGCTGCCTCATCCTCCTCTATGATCTGCTTGTCAGGAATCGTGATCCTGAATACAGGTGAATTTCTGTGGGAATGGAGATGATTAGGATACATGACAAGAGGGTAAGGTGTGGCTAATGAGCACCAGCACTTGTATGCAGTCTCCATTACCACAGCCTGTCCTGTCCATCCTCTCTGTACTCCATGTCTCCTCATGAACTAAATTCCCCAGAGATTCAGATAAAGTTCTTATCATCTGTATTCAGGATTATAATCCCTGACAAGTAGAGTAGAGAGGAGGATGAGGCAGCTCTTTACCTCAGTGCTGTAAAGTAACCTGTCCTCATGTATGATCAGGACAGGTTTTGTGTGAACTAATGGGACAGCGGCCATTTTGTTTCCCCTGATGATTGCTCACCAGACAACTATTATAACTAATAAAAGGTATTTGAGAATATACTTATAATAAAGTAATATTTAAGTATTTTAATTTTATTAATTCCCAGAGAACCTATTTAAAGTAAGTGTCTTTTTTATTATTGCTCTTACTTCTGATGAAGGGAAGAAGTGTACTCCCCGAAATGCGTTGAATTGTTGACTTATTAAAGACTTCCTACATATGGTGAGTGTGCTCTATCATCCACTGGCTATCTGTGAGTTCCATTCTTGGGCAACTCTAGCGTGGAACGTGTGAGACCCCTGCTATTTGCTCCCCTTGATATTCCCCCCTCACAAGTGGAATAATTAAATTACCAGCCTGGTTCTTTTTGTGTTTGCCTCTATTTTTAACAGTTTATTTTCTTTAATGAAAGGGGAGACAGTAGTACACAGATCACAGGGACATAGCACCAGTGATGATCCTAGCACTATGGCCAGCCCCTTGGTTCTCCAAATAGACCATTAGCATAAATATGAAAAGTTATATATTTCCACAACTATTTACTCTACAAAAAAAAAAAACATTTTACTCAGCATGACCACTTTATAATATGGTCGAGTATGCTGACAGATGCTCTTTAAGTTTACACTGTCTGAAAAAATACTGGACTAGAAAATCATCCCCACCGATGATTAACCGCTACAGGACCGCCGCACGCAGGATTGCGTCCTGGCGGCGGCCCTGTAGCTCTGATCGGACGCATCGGCGCGTCATCTCGCGAGACGCGAGATGACGCGAGGACGCGCCCGCACATGCGCAATGCGCGCCATCGGCGCGCTCGCATGTAGTTATACTACAGCCTGCCAGCGCCGATCGTGCGCTGGCAGGCTGTATATGGCAGAAAAAATCGCAGATCAGACGTTGTTCTGTGAACAGCGTCTGATCTGCTTGCTGCCTGCTTCTCTGGTGGTCCCTTTGCTTGGGACCACCAGAGAAAAATATCAAAGTGCACCAATCACCACACAACCCCCCACCGCCCCCACCCACCCACCACCCCCTGTCACTGATTAACCCCTGATCTCCCATGTCACCCCCTGATCACCCCCTGTCACCCCCTGTCACTGATCACCCCCTGTAAGGCTCATTCAGATGTCCGCATGTGTTTTGCGGATCCACGGATCCGCAAATCCGCGGATCCGCAAAACACGGACACCAGCAATGTGCTTTCCGCATTTTGCGGATCCGCACATTGCCAGAACTATATAGAAAATGCCTTTTCTTGTCCGCAATTGCGGACAAGAATAGGACATGTTCTATACTTTTGCGGATCTCCAATTACGGATCCGCAATTACGGATCCGAGCGGGACAAAGTCTGTCCCCATAGAATTGAATGTATCCACATTTCTGTTCCGCAAAATTTTGCGGAACAGAATTGCGGACGCTTGAATGAGGCCTTAGGGTCCCTTAGCGATCGCAGCTTTATAGCTTTTCCCTCTTTTTTTGCACATTTTTAGAGATTTTTCATCCACATTGATCAATGTGAATGGAAAAATCTGTGACGTTCATTTTTTTCTTTCAGCACAGAGGCTGAACGGAAAAAAATTCTCATTACCCGTATGGTCAATATAAGGAGAATAGCAAAAACTCCTAATTCTGGCCATACGTGTAATGATTGCGGAGACCCCTAAAATGCCAGGGCAGTACAAAAACCCACATGTGACCCCATTTTAGAAAGAAGACACCCCAAGGTATTCCGTGAGGGGTATGGCGAGTTCATGTAAAATTTTATTTTTGTCACAAGTTAGTGGAATGTGAGACTGTAAAAAAAAAAAAAAAATACCATTTCCGCTAACTTGTGCCAAATTTTTTTTCTGTGAACTCGCCATGCCCCTCACGGAATACCTTGGGGTGTCTTCTTTCCACAATGGGGTCACTTGTGGGGTATTTATACTGCCCTGGCATTTTAGGGGTCCTAAAGCGTTAGAATCCAAATGCGTAAAAATGTCCTGTGAAATCCTAAAGGTACTCATTGGTTTTAGGGCCCCTTTGCGCATCTTGGCTGCAAAAAGTGTCACTCATGTGGTATCGCCGTACTCAGGAGAAGTAGGGCAATGTGTTTTGGGGTGTATTTTATATATACCCATGCTGCGTGTGAGAAATATCTCTGTAAATGACAACTTTTTAAATTTTTTATTCAAAGTTGTCAATTTACAGAGATATTTCTCTCACCCAGCATGGGTATATATAAAAATACACCCCAAAACACATTGCCCTACTTGTCCTGAGTACGGCGATACCACATGTGTGACACTTTTGCAGCCAAGATGCGCAAAGGGCCTAAACCAATGAGTACCTGCTAGGAGGGCATTTTTATGCATTTTTCTTCTCACGCTTTAGGGCCCCTAAAATGCCAGGGCAGTATAAATACCCCACATGTGACCCCATTTTGGAAAGAAGACACCTCAAGGTATTCGCTGAGGGGCATAATGAGTCCATGAAAAATTAAACTTTTTGTCAAAAGTTAGCGGAAAGGGAGACTTTGTGAGAAAAACAATAAAAATTAATTTCCACTAACTTGTGCCCAAAAAATCTTCTATGAACTCGCCATGCCCTCACGGAATACCTTGGGGTGTCTTCTTTCCAAAATGGGGTCACATGTGGGGTATTTATACTGCCCTGGCATTTTAGGGGCCCTAAAGCGTGAGAAGAAAAATGCGTAAAAATGCCCTCCTAAAAGGTACTCATTGGAATTAGGGCCCCTTGTGCATCTTGGCTGCAAAAAGTGTCACTCATGTGGTATCGCCAGTACTCAGGAGAAGTAGGGCAATGTGTTTAGGGTGTATTTTTACATATACCCATACTGGGTGAGAGAAATATCTCTGTAAATTGACAACTTTGAATAAAAAATTTAAAAAGTTGTCGTTTACAGCGATATTTCTCACACGCAGCATGGGTATATGTAAAAATACACCACAAAACACATTGCCCTACTTCTCCTGAGTACGGCAATACCACATGAGTGACACTTTTTGCAGCCTGAGTGCGCAAAGGGCCCTAAAACCAATGAGTACCTTTAGGATTTCACAGGCCATTTTTATGCATTTGGATTCTCACACTTTAGGGGCCCCTAAAATGCCAGGTGAGTATAAATACCCCACATGTGACCCCATTTTGGAAAGAAGACACCCCAAGGTATTCTGTGAGGGGCATGGTGAGTCCACAGAATTTTTATTTTTTGGCATAAGTCAGCGGAAATTGTTTTTTTTTGTTTTTTTAATTTTGTTTTTACAAAGTCTCATATTCCACTAACTTGTGACAAAAATAAAATTTTACATGAACTCACCATACCCCTCACAGAATACCTTGGGGTGTCTTATTTCCAAAATGGGGTCACATGTGGGGTATTTATACTGCCCTGGCATTTTAGGGGCCCCTAAAGCGTGAGAAGAAGTCTGGAATCCAAATGCGTAAAAATGCCCTGTGAAATCCTAAAGGTACTCATTGGTTTTAGGGCCCTTTGCGCACTCAAGCTGCAAAAAGTGGCACACATGTGGTATCGCCGTACTCAGGAGAAGTAGGGCAATGTGTTTTGGGGTGTATTTTTATATATACCCATACTTTGTGTGAAAAATATCTCTGTAAACGACAACTTTTAAAAATTTTTTATACAAAGTTGACAATTTACAGAGATATTTCTCTCACCCAACATGGGTGTATGTAAAAATACACCCCAAAACACATTGCCCTACTTCTCCTGAGTACGGCGATACCACATGAGTGACACTTTTTGCAGCCTGGGTGCGCAAAGGGGCCCAAATTCCAACGAGTACCTTTAGGTTTTACATGGCGGCTCACAATTTAGCCCCGCCCAAAATGCCAGAACAGTAAACACACCCCACAAATGACCCCATTTCGGAAAGTAGACACCCCAAGGTATTCACTGAGGGGCATAGTGAGTCCGTCTGAGAATTTTTTTTTGCCAGAAGTTATCAGAAATTGAAACTTTTTTTTTTTTCTCAGAAAGTGTCATTTTCCGCTAACTTGTGAAAAAAATGAAATGATACATGAACTCACCAAGCCCCTCCGCGAATACTTTGGGGTGTCTTCTTTCTAAAATGGTGTAATTTGGGGGGTATTTATACTTTCCTGACATTCTAGCACCTGAAGAAACATGACAGGCGCTCAGAAAGTCAGAGCTGCTTCAAAATGCCGAAATTCACTTTTTGCACCATAGTTTGTAAACGCTATAACTTTTACCCAAACCAATAAATATACACTTATTGGATTTTTTTATCAAAGACATGTAGAACAATAAATTTAGAGAAAAATTTATATAGAAATGTAGTTTTTTTTGAAAAATTTTACAACAGAAAGTGAAAAATGTCATTTTTTTGCAAAGATTTCGGTAATTTTTGATTAATAGCAAAAAAAGTAAAAATGTCAGCAGCAATGAAATACCACCAAATGAAAGCTCTATTAGTGAGAAGAAAAGGAGGTAAAATTCATTTGGGTGGTAAGTTGCATGACGGAGCAATAAACGGTGAAAGTAGTGTAGTGCGGAATTGTAAAAAGTGGCCTGGTCATTAAGGGTGTTTAAGCTAGGGGGGCTGAAGTGGTTAAATGGGTTATCACATGACAACCTCTTTCTAACAAAGCTATAACGACCCATGTACCGCTCATGGATCCATAGATCTCCCCATTCATTCCTCCAGTTGTTCTGCTAGATTTTTAAAGCTGGCAACTCAAGGGGTGTGTCCTGTCTGCTGCAGCCAGTGAAAATTGAAAAATGGAACTGAGTGTGTGCGCCTCAGCAAGCTGGAAAGAGAAATCAGAAAAAGAGCAAACAGCAGATGGTGCTATACAGTTAGTTTTTATTGAATAACTCACTGGATATACAAAAATTTTAATTACATGCAAGTACAAAAGTATTCAGATCCAGGTCCTGTATGAAAACCATAGAATATGTTTAATGTGAGAACCCCTTTAATTTAATACAATGCATTCAGAAAGCCTTCAGACCCTTTCACTTTTTGTTTTAAACTATAGTAATCCTCTGCAGCGTACCATGTAGTACGGTACTCACTTGAAACTCCTGTAGGCAGGGCGGGCGGCGGCAGCGTAAAGTCATTCACCACATCACGCTCCTGCTTCACCTGCTTCATTCAGAAAGTGGTGGGAGCAGGTACGTGACTTTACGCTGCCGCCGCCCGGCCTGCCTGCAGTAGTTTCAAGTGAGTACCGTACTACCTGGTACGCTGCAGAGGATTACTATAGTTTAAAACAGCGCCCAAAACAGCTCCCATGCCTACACGTTACCTATTAATAATACAGTGATCCGCCCCCTACCCCCTGTATTGGGGGTCATTCATCATTTGGGTCACTGTTATGGGGAAGGGGGGATCTGTGGATGACACTGTTATGGGAGGGAATAACAGTGTAATACACAGATCCCTTATAACAGTGTCATCCATAGTTCCCCCATAACAGTGTCATCCACAGATCCCCCATAACAGTGCCAACCACAGATCCCCATAACAGTGCCATCCACAGATCCCCCATAATAGTGTCATCCACAGACCACTATTAGTTCAAAACCCACCAAAAGCACACCTTTTGGTTCAAAATATTTTTTTTCTTGTTTTCCTCCTCAAAAACCTAGGTGCGTCTTATGGGTCGGTGAGTCTTATAGGCTAAAATAAAGTCTAAAAAAAGGTTTTTCCCTATCGTTCTGCACTCGATACCCCATAATGATATAGTGAAAACAGAACAATAGAAATCTATTGAATCTATTACTAATCACACATTGCATTAGCCTCCTGTCTTCTTGGGTATGATGCCACAAGGTATGCACACCTGGATTTGAGGATTTTTTGCCATTCTTTTCGATAGATCCTCTCAAGGTCTGTCAGGTTGGATGGGGAATATCAGTAAGCAGCCATTTTTATTTAAACTCCGAACACGGATTTTGGCACCAATGTCCGTGTTCGGGTACCTAGACACTGTAATGTTTGGTACGAACCCGAATAGGGCGTCTGGGTTCACTCATCCCTATTTGAGGGCCTTCTACGGGACTACATACAGGATTATATAGCTGTCAATAATATAATAAGTTAATGCCAACATGGTTTTAATAAGAACAGAAGCTATCAAACTAACCTGATTTGTTTTTATTAGGAGGTGAGTAGAAGGCTATCGATATTGTGTTTTTCGACTTTGCAAATGCATTTGATAATACGACTAATGGGTAAATTAAGGTCTATTGGTTTACAAAATATAATTTGTAATTAGATTTAAAATTGGCTTTACGATGATGATTCCTACTCTGAATAGTCCCTATTGAATAGTTCTGTGCCAGGTCCGCTATTATTTAACTTCATTCATTAATGACATAGAGGATGGGATTATTAGTGCTGTTTCTATTTTTGCAGATGACACCAAACTTTGTAATACAGTCCAGTCTATGGAAGATGTTAATAAGTTACAAGCTGGCTTGGACAAACTTGCTGTTTACGCCTCCACTTGGCAAATGAGGTTTAATATAGATAGATGTAAAGTTATGCACTTTGGGGCTAATAATCTGCATGCAGCATATGTCCTAGGGGGAGTAAAACTGGAAAAGTCACTGGTTGAGAAGGATCTATATCATAAACTAAATAAACAGCATGCATAACATAAACTAAATAACAGCATGCAATGCCAGTCAGCTGCCTCTAAGGCCAAGAAAATTTCATGGGATGTAATATTGCCACTATACAAAGCTTTGCTACGGCCTCACCTGGAAGATGCAGTTCAGTTTTGGGCACCAGTTCATAAAAAGGATGCCATGGAGTTAGAAAAAGGGCAAAGGAGAGAAACTAAATTCATAAATGGCCTGGAAGAACTTAGCTATGAGCAAAGATTAAATTAACAGGATTTGTTTAGCTTTGAAAAAAGACATCTAAGGGGGGACATGAATAACCTGTATAAATATATATTGTTTAAATGGTGAAATTTCCTGGTTCTTTAGCTTTCTTATTAACTTCAAATATCTCTTGCAGTCAGTAGTGCAAGCAGCAGGACATGTCTTCACAACTTTGAAAGTGCCAGTTCTATCTAAGAAACCTATTTTCTCAATGACCTCTATTATGAAATCAGATGCTGTGGTTCCTAACAGCATCACGACCACGCCGCATGGCCATACCCATAGGATGCTGCCACACGTTCAGGTTTTTTTAGGGGAGAAGTTGAATTACTCTCTTTTTTTAATTCAAATTGTGTCTAGTGGTTTCATCCACTAAGAAAACAACATAGAAATCACTTGTTTGAAGGCCGATTTATTGGCCTGTATTTGTGGGAGGGGCGTAAGTAATACATTTATACCAGGCAGGCGCCTCCCCTGGGTGTGTCGACGGTTCTGCGTAGTTGTGTGCAGTCTGAGCCACCTGTTGCATCACACGGGCCGAATCTGCAGCTTCCATACCCAGTCGGCGTTCAGGATCCCAGTTGAGGTCGTTCCGGTTGGGTGAGGGTTTGCTGCTAGCTCGAGCAGCATTGTCCCGTTACAGTCTGGCCAGCAATGTGCCGGCTCCTTTGGTGAGGAGGAGCAGCATTGCACTGGAGCGATTCTGCCTGGCAGCCCACGTTTGGCGCCCACGCGGCAGCACGGTTAGTCCGGCCGGCGGTGTGTCGACTCCTTTGGTGAGTAGGAGCAGCACTGCACCAGAGTGATTCTGCCTGGCAGCCCACGCGGCATCACGGTTAGGCAGCAGGGGTCAGCGTGACTCTGTCTCGTTTTCTATGTCTTGCACAGGCCGCCGTGCTTAGTTTGTCTGTGTATATCTGTATCTATCTTGTTTGCTTTCACTTCACTGCTTGCCAGCAAACTTCTCTCGCTATCCGCTATTATTTCTGCAGACAGACAAAAGCCTTGTTCACACTGACATCCAGCATTATTCCCTTACTTGCATTATAGAGGGTGAGGCAGCTGATTACTCTAGGTGGAGCAGAGTTGCTGTTTACAAAGTGTTAATGTTTCTTTAGTATAAATGCTATTTTGCGATATGTATATTGAGTAGACGGTAAGTTCCTCTGTGTTGAGGTATCTTCCCAGCAAACCTCTCTCACTATCCGCTATTATTTCTGCAGACAGACTAAAGCCTTGTTCAAACTGACATACAGCATTATCCCCTTATTTGCATTATAGAGGGATAGGTTCAGGCAGTTGATTAATCCAGGTGGAGCAGAGTTGCTGTTTACAAAGTGGTATTGTTTCTTTAGTATAAATGCTATTTTGCGATATGTATATTGAGTAGACGGTAAGTTCCTCTGTGTTGAGGTATCTTCTTTTGTCTTGTTTCATTTGTTTTGGAAATATAAACTATGTGTATGCCACTTTAAGGTGGTGAACCTGAGTTTGTGTACTTAATAAGCACCTGTGCTAGGTGCTGGAGATCCATCTTCAGTTCAGAGTGTTAGCTGGACACTGGGCGAGCTACTTGCTACAAAGGTAATTGCAGAGACCCAAGAGGACCTTTTATTTTGTTATTTTGCCTCGTGTTGTTGCTTTATTTGTGCTAAAAATAGATGTGAGCTTGGCGTTCGCCAAGAACGGAGTTTAGTTTGTTTTACGGCATATACGCCCACATCTTACAGGGTGTACGTGCTGATGGTGGCATAATTTGTATTAACTCACCTATAGCAGTGTGGTGTGGTGCAGGTGGTTTGTATTACTGCATGCCTCGTGTTAGTGTCGGCATACTACCACAGTCAGGATTATCTTCACATGTCATTTTTGCTTTTCAGGTCCTGTCACAGCTCTTCATTCTCAGTTTTTGTGGTCAATCACATCTTTTGCTGAGGTAGTAGAAAGGGGGAGTCACATTACAGGTGGATTTCCCATTTAGGTCACGGGCTTTACTACTTGACGATTTTATTTTAGGTTGTTATAGGTTCAGAATGTTGGGTTAGTCAGTGTTTTCATCAGTTTGCGGTGTCACAACATCAGACCTGACCCGTCACTCAGGCCTCGGCGGTCTCGACCATTTCGTGTGTTTCTGATGCCTGCATGGCTCGTGTCCTATACAAAGCTTTGCTACGGCCTCACCTGGAAGATGCAGTTCAGTTTTGGGCACCAGTTCATAAAAAGGATGCCATGGAGTTAGAAAAAGGGCAAAGGAGAGAAACTAAATTCATAAATGGCCTGGAAGAACTTAGCTATGAGCAAAGATTAAATTAACAGGATTTGTTTAGCTTTGAAAAAAGACATCTAAGGGGGACATGAATAACCTGTATAAATATATATTGTTTAAATGGTGAAATTTCCTGGTTCTTTAGCTTTCTTATTAACTTCAAATATCTCTTGCAGTCAGTAGTGCAAGCAGCAGGACATGTCTTCACAACTTTGAAAGTGCCAGTTCTATCTAAGAAACCTATTTTCTCAATGACCTCTATTATGAAATCAGATGCTGTGGTTCCTAACAGCATCACTGACCACGCCGCATGGCCATACCCATAGGATGCTGCCACACGTTCAGGTTTTTTAGGGAGAAGTTGAATTACTCTCTTTTTTAATTCAAATTGTGTCTAGTGGTTTCATCCACTAAGAAAACAACATAGAAATCACTTGTTTGAAGGCCGATTTATTGGCCTGTATTTGTGGGAGGGGCGTAAGTAATACATTTATACCAGGCAGGCGCCTCCCTGGGTGTGTCGACGGTTCTGCGTAGTTGTGTGCAGTCTGAGCCACCTGTTGCATCACACGGGCCGAATCTGCAGCTTCCATACCCAGTCGGCGTTCAGGATCCCAGTTGAGGTCGTTCCGGTTGGGTGAGGGTTTGCTGCTAGCTCGAGCAGCATTGTCCCGTTACAGTCTGGCCAGCAATGTGCCGGCTCCTTTGGTGAGGAGGAGCAGCATTGCACTGGAGCGATTCTGCCTGGCAGCCCACGTTTGACGCCCACGCGGCAGCACGGTTAGTCCGGCCGGCGGTGTGTCGACTCCTTTGGTGAGTAGGAGCAGCACTGCACCAGAGTGATTCTGCCTGGCAGCCCACGCGGCATCACGGTTAGGCAGCAGGGGTCAGCGTGACTCTGTCTCGTTTTCTATGTCTTGCACAGGCCGCCGTGCTTAGTTTGTCTGTGTATATCTGTATCTATCTTGTTTGCTTTCACTTCACTGCTTGCCAGCAAACTTCTCTCGCTATCCGCTATTATTTCTGCAGACAGACAAAAGCCTTGTTCACACTGACATCCAGCATTATTCCCTTACTTGCATTATAGAGGGTGAGGCAGCTGATTACTCTAGGTGGAGCAGAGTTGCTGTTTACAAAGTGTTAATGTTTCTTTAGTATAAATGCTATTTTGCGATATGTATATTGAGTAGACGGTAAGTTCCTCTGTGTTGAGGTATCTTCCCAGCAAACCTCTCTCACTATCCGCTATTATTTCTGCAGACAGACTAAAGCCTTGTTCAAACTGACATACAGCATTATCCCCTTATTTGCATTATAGAGGGATAGGTTCAGGCAGTTGATTAATCCAGGTGGAGCAGAGTTGCTGTTTACAAAGTGGTATTGTTTCTTTAGTATAAATGCTATTTTGCGATATGTATATTGAGTAGACGGTAAGTTCCTCTGTGTTGAGGTATCTTCTTTTGTCTTGTTTCATTTGTTTTGGAAATATAAACTATGTGTATGCCACTTTAAGGTGGTGAACCTGAGTTTGTGTACTTAATAAGCACCTGTGCTAGGTGCTGGAGATCCATCTTCAGTTCAGAGTGTTAGCTGGACACTGGGCGAGCTACTTGCTACAAAGGTAATTGCAGAGACCCAAGAGGACCTTTTATTTTGTTATTTTGCCTCGTGTTGTTGCTTTATTTGTGCTAAAAATAGATGTGAGCTTGGCGTTCGCCAAGAACGGAGTTTAGTTTGTTTTACGGCATATACGCCCACATCTTACAGGGTGTACGTGCTGATGGTGGCATAATTTGTATTAACTCACCTATAGCAGTGTGGTGTGGTGCAGGTGGTTTGTATTACTGCATGCCTCGTGTTAGTGTCGGCATACTACCACAGTCAGGATTATCTTCACATGTCATTTTTTGCTTTTCAGGTCCTGTCACAGCTCTTCATTCTCAGTTTTTGTGGTCAATCACATCTTTTGCTGAGGTAGTAGAAAGGGGGGGGGGGGGAGTCACATTACAGGTGGATTTCCCATTTAGGTCACGGGCTTTACTACTTGACGATTTTATTTTAGGTTGTTATAGGTTCAGAATGTTGGGTTAGTCAGTGTTTTCATCAGTTTGCGGTGTCACAACATCAGACCTGACCCGTCACTCAGGCCTCGGCGGTCTCGACCATTTCGTGTGTTTCTGATGCCTGCATGGCTCGTGTCAGCACTACCACAGCCAGGGTCATCATTGCATGTAATTTTTGCTGTTCAGGTCCTGTCACAGCTCTCCATTCTCCGTTGGTGTGCTCTATTACATCTTTTGCTCATGTAGGAGGAAAGGAAAAAAATAAAATATATAAAACTTTATCAGCTTACAAACTCGCTACTTGATGTTTCTTCATACATTGCTACAGGTTCAGAGTCCTGGGTAAGTCACGTTTTCTTCAGTTTGCGGTATCACAACGTCAAACCGAACACGTTGCTCAGGCCACGGCGGTTTCAACTATTTGATTTTCTGGTGCTTCCGCCGGCACTGGTTTTGTTGCCATTTCTTGGCCCCAATATAATCATTTTCTTTCCGACTTTCCATTCAGGGCGCGCGGTTCGTGTCTTTCAGCAATTACTGGCATCAGTAACAGACCAAGGCCTTGAGAGTACTCTGTTGCGGTTCCCACGACACCAGTCACCACTGGTGTTGGGCGCGAGTATTCGCAGGACGAGTTTTGGTCTTGAACGTCGTGATTTTGAGATTTTGCGAATGTAGAATACATGACCCCATGTTCGCAATTACGTATATTCGCTCTTAAGGTGGATAGTGAGTGATAGGGAAACTGTATCTTAAAGGAAAAAAAATAAAATAATTAAAATTAAAAACAAAAATAATAATAGAATAAATCATTTCAGACATAATTTCCCCAACCTTAGTTGCTTCTTTAACAATTTCCACTCTTCCTGTCAGAGTAAAGATATAATAGGTAAAACTGTCCTGCGAATGTTCGTCACTTGAATATTCGCATTATTCTATTCGCGGTTGGTATTCCCTTACCTACCTAGCATTAAAAGGTTGTGTCAGACTCCAGTACGCTGCATGTATTGCGATAATTCGTATGTCTTTTCGCGCCCTTCCATTCACACAAACGACTCCCGCCATTTCAAACTTTCAATATGTGTAAAGCTGTTTAAACATTTGAAAGATGGGTCGCGGGTCGTGATGTTGGGTGCGGGGTGGCGAGTGTTGCGGGGTCGCGAGTGTGTGACCAAAGTGATGTGGGTTGCTCGTCGAATGTGTTGGTTTGCGCTTATCACTACTCAACACCTCTCAGTCGTGCGACATGTTCGTATGCCGGTGTCCAAAAACGACAGCTATCGGGCCTTTCCTTCAGGTGTGGTGCGGCATATGCTGCCTCTAGTTACGAAAGTTCCGGCCCATATTATCCGGAAGCTAGGTCAGTGGCGCTCTGCATGTTCATTAGGTTCATACCTCAATCTAGTCGAGAGATGTTCTTGCATTCCAAAGGTTGGTCATGTTAGTGTCATTGCTGGCACTGGTTTTTGTTGCCATTTTTTGGCCCTTAATATAATCACTTACTTTCCGGCATTCCATTCAGGGTGCCCGGTTCGTGTCTTTCAGCAATTACTGGCAGCAGTAACAGACCAAGACCTTGAGAGTACTCTGTTGTGGTCTTCACGGCACCACTCACCACCTCTTAGTTGTGCGGCATGTCCGTATGCCGGTGTCCAATTTTAGGGTTGACGCCGACAGCTACCTGGCCTTTCCTTCAGGTCAGGTGCAGCATGTGCTGCCTCTGGGAACAAAGTTCTGACCCATGTTATCTGGAAATTAGGCGCTCTGCATGTTCAATAGGTTCATACCTCAACCTGGTCGAGAGATGTTCTCGCATTCCAAAGGTTGGTCATGTTAGTGTTGTTGGTATAAACTATTGTGTATCATTTGGATGTGGGTTTTTTGCCCCCTTTCAGGCATTCCTCCTACGCAGCGGTTATGGCACAATTCAAGCCGCTTAGTTTAGTTAGTTAGGCAGGTAGGCGGTTACGTGTCATGTAGCCCCGACCACAAGTTTGAAGGCCGATTTATTGGCCTGTATTTGTGGGAGGGGCATAAGTAGCACATTTATACCAGGCAGGCTCCTCCCCTGGGTGTGTCGATGGTGCTGCGTACCCTCCCAACCTGCCCTTCTTTTTCATAAACACCTTGCAGAGTATGCCCCCCCCTTTCAGGCATTCCTCCTACGCAGCGATTATGGCACAATTTAAGCCGCTTAGTTTAGTTAGTTAGGCAGGTAGACGGTTACGTGTCATGTAGCCCCGACCACAAATGTTCTTCTTACACTGCAAGGAATTTTATGTCATGTGTGGATAGCGCTTTTATGTTCACATGTTTTTACCACTATAGAGAAGAAGATCGAAAAACATCTAAAAGAAATGTAAGAGCCTCATCCTGCCCCGTTAAAGAAAAAAAAAAAGCCAAACACACAAAAACACCCCAAAAAAACACTAGCCAAAACCGCGCGTGTGTCCTGCATTTTATTATTCCCATAGACTTTTACTTATCATTTGGGGCTGTTGTTTATTGCAATGAAAAACACACCAAAAACCACATGTGCAATCTGAAACCATAAAAGTGCTGAAAAACACCTCAAAATAGCTATGTGTGTCTTCAGTCTTCATCCATGAGATAGGTCTGAGATTTTCCCAGAACTTAGAATAGTCATAGAAACAGCTTCCTTACCGCATGGCTTTTCTGTAGTTTTTTGTCTTTTTCTTATTAAGGCCTCATGCACACGACCGTTGCTCGGCCATTCTGTGGATTGTGGCAACATCTGTGTGGAATCCACAGATGGATCCAGACTTATTCAACTTGAATGGCTCTGTGATCCGAAAGCACTCTGTAGTCCACATCCGTGATGCGTTGAGCACACGGCCGTGCGGCCATATTGCCAACTCCACTGTTTGCGGCCTGCAATATGGGCATGGCCAGGCAACTGCGGTGAGCATGAGGCTGTGTGAACTGTGTGTTTTTGTTTTTTTCAGTTTTTTTCCCCTATAGAGGACATTTCAAAAAGTTTGGTGGTATTTCTACAAGAAACACACTATAAGCATAACAATTACCCCAACCTTTCCTTCTCTAAATTTCCGACTTGGTATCACTGTGGCGCGTGAGGGGCCCTCTGATTGATACTTCCTCAAAAAAATTTCCACTCTTCCTGTCAGAGTAAAGATATAATAGGTAAAACTGTCCTGCGAATGTTCGTCACTTGAATATTCGCATTATTCTATTCGCGGTTGGTATTCCCTTACCTACCTAGCATTAAAAGGTTGTGTCAGACTCCAGTACGCTGCATGTATTGCGATAATTCGTATGTCTTTTCGCGCCCTTCCATTCACACAAACGACTCCGCCATTTCAAACTTTCAATATGTGTAAAGCTGTTTAAACATTTGAAAGATGGGTCGCGGGTCGTGATGTTGGGTGCGGGTGGCGAGTGTTGCGGGGTCGCGAGTGTGTGACCAAAGTGATGTGGGTTGCTCGTCGAATGTGTTGGTTTGCGCTATCACTACTCAACACCTCTCAGTCGTGCGACATGTTCGTATGCCGGTGTCCAAAAACGACAGCTATCGGGCCTTTCCTTCAGGTGTGGTGCGGCATATGCTGCCTCTAGTTACGAAAGTTCCGGCCCATATTATCCGGAAGCTAGGTCAGTGGCGCTCTGCATGTTCATTAGGTTCATACCTCAATCTAGTCGAGAGATGTTCTTGCATTCCAAAGGTTGGTCATGTTAGTGTCATTGCTGGCACTGGTTTTTGTTGCCATTTTTGGCCCTTAATATAATCACTTACTTTCCGGCATTCCATTCAGGGTGCCCGGTTCGTGTCTTTCAGCAATTACTGGCAGCAGTAACAGACCAAGACCTTGAGAGTACTCTGTTGTGGTCTTCACGGCACCACTCACCACCTCTTAGTTGTGCGGCATGTCCGTATGCCGGTGTCCAATTTTAGGGTTGACGCCGACAGCTACCTGGCCTTTCCTTCAGGTCAGGTGCAGCATGTGCTGCCTCTGGGAACAAAGTTCTGACCCATGTTATCTGGAAATTAGGCGCTCTGCATGTTCAATAGGTTCATACCTCAACCTGGTCGAGAGATGTTCTCGCATTCCAAAGGTTGGTCATGTTAGTGTTGTTGGTATAAACTATTGTGTATCATTTGGATGTGGGTTTTTTGCCCCCTTTCAGGCATTCCTCCTACGCAGCGGTTATGGCACAATTCAAGCCGCTTAGTTTAGTTAGTTAGGCAGGTAGGCGGTTACGTGTCATGTAGCCCCGACCACAAGTTTGAAGGCCGATTTATTGGCCTGTATTTGTGGGAGGGGCATAAGTAGCACATTTATACCAGGCAGGCTCCTCCCTGGGTGTGTCGATGGTGCTGCGTACCCTCCCAACCTGCCCTTCTTTTCATAAACACCTTGCAGAGTATGCCCCCTTTCAGGCATTCCTCCTACGCAGCGATTATGGCACAATTTAAGCCGCTTAGTTTAGTTAGTTAGGCAGGTAGACGGTTACGTGTCATGTAGCCCCGACCACAAATGTTCTTCTTACACTGCAAGGAATTTTATGTCATGTGTGGATAGCGCTTTATGTTCACATGTTTTTACCACTATAGAGAAGAAGATCGAAAAACATCTAAAAGAAATGTAAGAGCCTCATCCTGCCTCGTTAAAGAAAAAAAAAAGCCAAACACACAAAAACACCCCAAAAAAACACTAGCCAAAACCGCGCGTGTGTCCTGCATTTTATTATTCCCATAGACTTTTACTTATCATTTGGGGCTGTTGTTTATTGCAATGAAAAACACACCAAAAACCACATGTGCAATCTGAAACCATAAAAGTGCTGAAAAACACCTCAAAATAGCTATGTGTGTCTTCAGTCTTCATCCATGAGATAGGTCTGAGATTTTCCCAGAACTTAGAATAGTCATAGAAACAGCTTCCTTACCGCATGGCTTTTCTGTAGTTTTTTTGTCTTTTTTCTTATTAAGGCCTCATGCACACGACCGTTGCTCGGCCATTCTGTGGATTGTGGCAACATCTGTGTGGAATCCACAGATGGATCCAGACTTATTCAACTTGAATGGCTCTGTGATCCGAAAGCACTCTGTAGTCCACATCCGTGATGCGTTGAGCACACGGCCGTGCGGCCATATTGCCAACCCACTGTTTGCGGCCTGCAATATGGGCATGGCCAGGCAACTGCGGTGAGCATGAGGCTGTGTGAACTGTGTGTTTTTGTTTTTTTTTCAGTTTTTTTTCCCCTATAGAGGACATTTCAAAAAGTTTGGTGGTATTTCTACAAGAAACACACTATAAGCATAACAATTACCCCAACCTTTCCTTCTCTAAATTTCCGACTTGGTATCACTGTGGCGCGTGAGGGGCCCTCTGATTGATACTTCCTCAAAAAAATCCTCCCTCTCTTATAGAGCTATCAGTCTAGCTAGACTTTTTAGTTTAGGTCTAACTGATGTCTGGAGAAGTTTAAACCCTAACTTAATTGATTATTCCTTCTATTCCTCAGCCAACAATTCCTATAGCAGAATTGACTATATCTTTGTGTCGAAGGAGCATCTTCAACTCTGTTCCTCAGCTACAGTTGGGGTCATGATGTTATCTGACTATGTGTCAATCCTTTGTACCTTCCAATCGCCTACGAGATCTGGAAAGACTCCTAACTGGAGGCTCAACGAGTCTTTTCTGGGTAGTGATCAACATAAAAAACAACTCATCCTCTATCTCTTCCAGTGTACTTTGGGAAGCTCATAAGGTCTATATTAGAGGCCATATGAACAGCCTCTGCTCCTTCCTTAAAAAATGATCTGATAAGAAACTATCCTCCTTAATGTCCTGTATTTGCTCTTTAGAAAAAACACACAAAATTTCCCTGCTTCAGCTCCACCTTTCCGAACACATATCCCTTAAATCTGAACTAAAGAACCTCCTCAATGAACGCTCTGCTAGATACTTTCTATCTTCGCAACAAAAGTTTTACGCCCA
The DNA here is from genome assembly GCA_033119425.1 of Bufotes viridis. NCBI lineage: Eukaryota > Metazoa > Chordata > Amphibia > Anura > Bufonidae > Bufotes > Bufotes viridis. The sequence goes on from CM065590.1 coordinate 328,912,616, forward strand.
CGGTGATAAAGCTACCAAGTTTCAGATGCAGAGGATCAAGCAAAGAAGACTCGTGAAATACTTTCAGAGCATCACTACCACCTCTGGTACTCCTCTATATAGATTGGAAGATATAACAGAGATGTTCAGATTTTATTATGAATCCCTATATAATCTCCCCCTCTGCCCTACCTGACCCACTCCAAGACAGGGAACACAATATCTCCTCCTATCTTGACATGCTAACCCTCTGTGCCCTGTCACCGGAACAACAAGCCTCCCTGTCTGCTCCATTTGCACTATTTGAATTGGTTGCAGCAATTAAATCCTCTCCCAATGGGAAGTGTCCAGGTTCTGATGGCCTACCTTTATCCTATTATCTCACTTTTAAAGATACACTCTTACCTTATCCTACCTGTCTGTAATCTTGCCATGCAAAACAGTCCAGTTTTATCTGACATGACCAGAGCAATCACCTGACCTGATACATCCTGACCAGATGGGCTTTGTAAGGGGTAGAGAGGGGAAAGACAATGTTATGAAAATTCTGAAAGCCCTCTATCACTCGTCCCATAGATCCACTCCGTTGGTTCTACTTGGCACAGAAGCTGAGAAAGCCTTTGACAGAATTGACTGGACATACATTAAGTTAACTGTTGCTAAATTTAATGTCCCTGAGTCATTCTCCAATGTGCTCTCAGCCAAGTACCATACTTCCTCGGTGTCTGTGTCAGTTGACGGAATTCAATCCCCTTGCTTCCGTATCAGAAACGGCACCAGGCAGGGCTGTCCCCTCTCCCCTTATCTTCGTGTTGGTCATGGAGACACTATTACAGGCGCTGAGACAACAAATAGACATCAGAGGCCTCTTTATAGATAACCACGAAATCAGCGGCCTTCGCCGACGATATCCTTATTCTTACGACCTTTCCATCTAAATCTCTACCTATTATTATTTTATCTCTTTTAGATTTATTTGGTTCACTCTCTAATTTTAAGGTTAACCCAGCCAAGTCCCAATTACTACATAAGGGGTTTTCACACTCTAGCCTTTTATCCCTTCAACTTCGGTCCCCATTCAATTGGCACACCCAGCAGTTAACCTATCTTGTCGTGAAACTTTCCCCCAACCTCACAGACCTATATAAACTCAACTACTTGCCCTTATTACCTTCTATTACTGCCCAGTTGGACTCTTTAGACCTCCCTTACCTCTCCTGGTTTGGAAAGAAGAACATGGTATCCTCTTTGGTACTTCCCAGATTAACTTACTTGGTGCAAACCCTACTGATTAGGATTCCTAAATCCTTTTTTATCTCTTTTAATAGACTTATACGTGAGTTCATTTGGAGGGGCCGGTGTCCGAGGATCTCCTTCGACACATTGACTAAACCAAAACAGTCAGGAGGGATTGGACTTCCTGATCCAGAAATGTATATGAGAGCTATTCATCTAGCTAGAGTGGTAGACTGGATTAGACACCCCCCCATAAACTATGGATCCCTATGGAAAATACATTTCGCCCCTCATCCCTGCGCGCACTTTTATTAGCGGGCAATTCGCTCCTGGTGCCACAGAAAATCCCCAATCCCATGATGCAATATACACTTAGAATATGGGATTGGTCTACCTCATATAGTAAACATTTGGTATCATCTTCTGCCCTCATTACTCTAAGAGACATAGTTGATCTAGCACCTAGGGCCTTGAGAGAGAGTTGCTCTTTTTCCCTCAAAACTTCTGATTCTCCTCTGACTTCGCTATTGGATGATAAGGGATGTGTCCTGCCTATATCTGAGATTCCAAGCACTCTTCAAGAACCTACTGCTAGCATTTTCCTTTTGGGACTTCTCAGATCTGAAACTCTCTCCATACTAAAATTGTCATCCTTACAACCTTTATCTACCTGGTTTGAGAAACTTTTAGGCACTAAAAATCTCCACAAAAAAGTTATTTCTGTCTTGTACAGAAATCTCAAAACCCCCCCGACCTCAGTCAAACCAGCAAATATCTGGATTTGGGAACGCGACCTAGGCCGAACTCTGACCCAAGCGGAGATAGTTACAGCCTTATCGGTCCCTCACAAATTTTCCAGATGCATCCGCATTCAGGAAAATGGCTACAAGGTCTTGATCAGATGGTACAAGACCCCCGAGATGATTTCCCTATACTCTCCAAACTGTTCTGAATTATGCTGGAGATTCCAGCTGTCCAAAGGCACTTTTTTTCACATCTGGTGGCCTTGTCAACCCATTAATGACTGGTGGCGTATGATTGTCAAAACCTGTAACCATATCTGTCAAACTGCATGTTACGCTGAGCGCTCCGGACCCTCTGCTGGCCTCGGAGCGCTCACAGCGTGTGTCCCCAGGCAGCGCTCCAGCGTCTCGGCGTGTGCGTCCACGCTCTCTAGGGCGCACACGCACCGGGACTCTTAGATCTTAAGGACCAGTGCACAGGTGATTTGTGCCTGGTCCAAACTGGTTTATCAAGGGTTAAGCTTTGTGAGAGGCAGTACTGTTTGGCCTTAATTAGGCTTCACCTGTGCACTGCCTATAAGTACCATCCCCTTCCACAGTCTCCTGCCGGATCTTTGTTGCCTCTGTGCCTTAGAGAAAGCGTCTTCTGTGTACCCTTTGCCTGTTGCCATACCCGTTGCTACGACCACTGCCTCTGAACCTGTGCCGCCTGTCCTGACCTTTTGCTTCGTCCGACTACGCCTCTGCCTATTCCCTCTGTACTACGCCTGTCTCAGCAGTCAGTGAGCTTGCGCCGCTATCGGAGGACACGACCTGGTTGCTACCGCCGCAGCAAGACCATCCCGCTTTGCGGCGGGCTCTGGTGAAAACCAGTAGCAACTTAGAACCGGTCACCCGGTACGGTCCACGCCAATCCCTCACTGACACAGAGGATCCACTTCCACTACTGCCTCCTGCTACCAGTCCGGATCCTGACAGTAAGATCCGGCCATGGATCCCGCTGAGGTGCCTCTGCCTAGTGTCGAGGACCTTACTACAGTTGTCGCCCAGCAAGGTCAACAGCTGGCGCAGTTGTCCGCCATGCTCCAGCAGCTTCTTTCTGCACGGCAGCAGCCGCTTCCTCCGTCTGCACCAGCTTCATCACCGCAGCCTGTGGCCGCCGCCACTTCTAGAGTCCGTCTGTCCATGCCGGCCAAGTACGATGGAGATCCCAAGTTGTGCCGCGGATTCTTATCCCAATGCTCCCTTCACCTGGAGATGTCGGCTGACCTGTTCCCCTCGGAGCGAGCCAAGGTGGCATTTGTCGTTAGCCTGCTTTCTGGGAAGGCCCTGGCCTGGGCTACTCCGCTTTGGGACCGCAACGACCCTGCCACTGCAAGTGTCCAGAGTTTCTTTCTGGAATTCCGGAGTGTCTTTGAGGAGCCAGCCCGGGCTGCCTCTGCAGAGACTGCGTTATTGAACTTGTCCCAGGGAGTTCTTCTGTCGGAGACTATGCTATCCGTTTCCGCACCCTTGCTTCAGAACTCTCATGGAATGACGAGGCGCTCTGTGCTACCGTTAAGAAAGGCTTGTCCAGCGCCATAAAGGATGTCCTGGCCGCACGAGAAGTCCCCACCAACCTGAGTGATCTCATCCATTTGGCCACCAGGATTGACCTGCGTTTTGCTGAGCGACGAGAGGAACTGTTCCAGGAAAAGGGTAGTGCTCGCCCCAGACGTTCTCCTCGTCTGGCTCCTATTTTCCTGCATCCACCGCAATCCTCTGCTGGCCCTCCCGCCGAGGAAGCCATGCAGGTGGATCGGTAACGCCTGACCACGCAAGAAAGGGACCGCCGTAGAGACGAGAACCTCTGTTTGTACTGTGCCAGTACAGAGCACTTTCTGAAAAACTGTCCTCTCCGACCTCCGCGTCAGGGAAACGCCCGCACCTAGTCAATGTGGGAGAGGCGTTGCTAGGTGTGAATATCTCCTCTCCACGCATTACTGTACCCGTGGGGATTTCCGTACGCGCCAAGACCTCCTTTGCTGCCACTGCTTTTTTGGATTCCGGTTCTGCCGGTAACTTCATCGACGCCTCGCTGGTGAACAAGTATAACATCCCTGTGGTTCGTTTGCAGAAGTCCATCTTCATCTCCACTGTTAATGGAGAGAGACTCGACGGCATGGTGCAGTTCCGTACAGAGCCCCTCCAGATGGACATTGGAGTCCTGCATTCCGAGCGATCGGAGTTCTTTGTGTTACCCCATTGCACCTCAGAACTCCTCTTGGGTCTGCCCTGGCTCCAGCGCCATTGTCCCGTTCTGGACTGGACCACCGGAGAGGTTCGTAGCTGGGGTCCGGCTTGTTTTGGCAGATGTCTCAAGCCGGTACGAGCCAAGTCTGCACCTGTCATTTCCCCTCTTCCCGGTCTGCCTGAACCATATGCGGATTTTTCTGACGTCTTTTGCAAGAAACAAGCGGAAGTGTTGCCTCCACATAGGCCATATGACTGTCCCATTGATTTGCAACCTGGCACTACGCCGACTAGGGGAAGAATCTATCCGCTCTCTCCGCCAGAGACTTTAGCCATGTCGGAATATATCCAGGAGAACCTGCTGAGAGGGTTTATCAGGAAATCCTCTTCTCCTGCCGGAGCAGGATTCTTCTTTGTTGCAAAAAAGGACAGTACCCTTAGGCCTTGCATAGACTTTCGGGGTCTCAACAGCATTACTGTAAAGAACCGTTATCCTCTTCCCCTGATTTCGGAACTCTTTGACCGCTTACAAGGCGCCAAGTACTTTACCAAGTTAGATCTCAGAGGGGCCTATAATCTTATTCGCATCCGAGAGGGTGATGAATGGAAGACAGCTTTTAATACCCGTGACGGGCATTTTGAGTACTTAGTCATGCCTTTCGGACTCTGTAATGCTCCAGCGGTCTTCCAGGAGTTCGTTAATGACATCTTCCGAGACCTGCTCTATACCTGTGTCGTGGTCTATTTGGATGACATCCTCATCTTCTCTTCTAACTTGGATCAACACCGTGCTCATGTCCGCTTAGTACTCTCCCGTCTCAGGAAGAACCGCCTCTACGCTAAATTTGAAAAGTGCTTGTTCGACCGTACCAGTCTTCCCTTCCTGGGTTACATCATCTCCGCCAAGGGACTACAAATGGATCCTGCCAAGCTGTCTGCCATCTTGGACTGGCCTCGTCCTTCTGGCCTTAAGGCTATCCAGCGATTCCTCGGATTCGCAAACTATTATAGGCAGTTCATCCCGCATTACTCCACCCTTGTGGCACCTATTGTGGCCCTAACCAAGAAGGGGCTAACCCGAAATCTTGGCCTCCTCAGGCCGAACAGGCCTTCACCGCTCTCAAGTCTGCCTTTGCCACCGCTCCAGCTCTGTCCAGACCGGATTCTACCAAGCCTTTCTTCCTGGAAGTAGACGCCTCCTCCGTCGGTGCGGGTGCTTTGCTCATGCAAAGATCTCCGAGAGGCAAGTTGGTTACTTGCGGGTTTTTCTCTAAAACTTTCTCTCCCGCTGAAAGAAATTATTCTATTGGGGATAGAGAATTACTCGCCATCAAGCTGGCCTTGGAAGAATGGCGGCACTTGCTAGAAGGATCGGCACATCCCGTGAACATCTACACGGATCATAAAAATTTATCATACCTCCAGTCTGCTCAGAGATTAAATCCCGCCAGGCTCGCTGGTCTCTATTCTTTGCCAGATTTAACTTCCGGATCCACTTTCGTCCAGCGAGCAAGAACTTCAGGGCCGATGCCCTCTCTCGTTCTTCCGATGTCACAGGAGTGGAAGTCAAGCCTCAGCACATTGTGCCTCCTGAATGTCTGGTCGCCGTGGCACCTGTAGATTTGCGGAACCTCCCTCCCGGAAAGACCTATGTTTCTCCTCGCCTTCGCTTAAAAGTTCTTAAGTGGGGGCATTCTTCTCTTCTCGCAGGGCATCCTGGTGTCCGAAAGACTGTACAGCTTATCTCCAGGAGATATTGGTGGCCATACTTGGAGAGGGACATCACTGAATTTGTGCAGTCCTGTTCTGTATGTGCCAGAGACAAAACCCTCGCCAAAGACCCGCCGGATTTCTCCAGCCACTTCCCATACCAGAGACTCCTTGGTCCCATATCGCTATGGACTTCGTTACGGACCTACCACTGTCTCACGGGAAAACTATAATTTGGGTCGTCGTGGATCGCTTCTCGAAGATGGCGCATTTCATCCCGTTGCCAGCTTTACCTTCTGCGCCTCAGTTGGCCAAGCATTTCCTCCGGCACATCTTCCGGTTACACGGCCTGCCTTCACATATTGTCTCCGATAGAGGGGTCCAGTTTGTGTCCAAATTCTGGAGAGCTCTTTGTGGATGACTTAAAATCAAGCTGGACTTCTCTTCTTCATACCACCCCCAAACAAACGGACAAGTGGAGCGGGTTAATCAAATTTTGGGCGACTACCTTCGCCACTTCGTTTCCTCCCGTCAAGACGATTGGGTCGACCTTCTCCCATGGGCGGAGTTTTTCTATAACCACAAAGACTCTTCCGCCACCAATAAATCTCCCTTCTTCGTGGTTTATGGTCGTCATCCTCTGCCTCCTCTGCCGTTATCCTCCTCCTCCGGTGTACCTGCAGTGGACGACCTTGTGCAAGACTTTTCTGCCATCTGGCGCGAGACGCGCCTGTCCCTCATGCAGGCCTCATCCCGCATGAAAGTCCAAGCGGACAAGAAACGTCGGCCTCCTCCTGTCCTGGTGCCTGGGGACAGAGTTTGGCTCTCCTCCAGGTACATCCGCTTCAGGGTTCCTAGTTACAAGCTTGGTCCTCGTTACTTGGGACCCTACAAGGTCAAGAAGAGGATCAACCCTGTGTGTTACCAACTCCATCTCCCTTCCTCCCTTAGAATTCCCAACTGCTTCCATGTCTCCCTCCTCAAGCCTGCGGTCTTTAATCGTTTTTCCCCAAGAGTCTCCCTCCCACGCCGGTATCCGGTACCTCGGATGTCTTCTCCGTTAAGGAGATATTGGCCTCAAAATTGGTCAAGGGGAGAAGATATTTTCTGGTGGACTGGGAGGGCTGCGGTCCTGAGGAGAGATCCTGGGAGCCGGAGGAGAACATCCTGGACCGCAGCCTCATCCTTAAGTTCTTGGGTCCCAAAAGAGGGGAGACCAAAGGGGGGTACTGTTACGCTGAGCGCTCCGGACCCTCTGCTGGCCTCGGAGCGCTCACAGCGTGTGTCCCCAGGCAGCGCTCCAGCGTCTCGGCGTGTGCGCCCACGCTCTCTAGGCGCACACGCACCGGGACTCTTAGATCTAAAGGACCAGTGCACAGGTGATTTGTGCCTGGTCCAAACTGGTTTATCAAGGGTTAAGCTTTGTGAGAGGCAGTACTGTTTGGCCTTAATTAGGCTTCACCTGTGCACTGCCTATAAGTACCATCCCCTTCCACAGTCTCCTGCCGGATCTTTGTTGCCTCTGTGCCTTAGAGAAAGCGTCTTCTGTGTACCCTTTGCCTGTTGCCATACCCGTTGCTACGACCACCGCCTCTGAACCTGTGCCGCCTGTCCTGATCCTTTGGCTTCGTCCGACTACGCCTCTGCCTATTCCCTCTGTACTACGCCTGTCTCAGCAGTCAGTGCAATTTGGTCCCCTTGGAAAGAGTATACAGGTTTCCGCTAACCCTTCCTTGGTCACCCGACATCCTAGCATATCTCTGTCCGATTTCACAGTTCCGCCCTGCCTTTTTTGTAATATCGTGGCGTTCTATCCTAACGAGTTGCCCATTTTGTTACATATTATGTATGTTCTTTCTTTGTCAACTTTTTGTAACACTGGCATCACCGCTATTGATTATCTTGTTATGGTTTACCAAATGTGGACACTGATTGCCTTTCTAACAAGCATGTATACACAGCTTTTATGATGTATGCCATTAAACCAATAAAAATGTTGATAAAAAAAATTATTTAAATTGTTAACTCTTTTGGGAAGTCTCGGGTCTTGATATAAACTGGTCCTTTACCTTTAGATAGAGTAGAACTTCCCCAAGATGGGTCCTCAAATGTTTTCAGGATCTCTGATTCATTTGAATATCTAGGTATAATAGTATCTCCTAAAATTCAAGATTTTCTACAGCTTAATCTTATTCCATTGATAAATAAACTGAGGTCCAAAATAACGATATGGCTCCGATTTCCGTTATCGAGGGCTGATAGAATATCCCTAGTCAGGATGGTGATTCTGCCCCAATTACTTTATATCCTCAGGAACTCCCCAGTGTGGATCGAAGGTAAGTTCTTCACAAGGCTACATGCACACGACAGTTGTTTTTTGCTGTCCGCAAATCGCGGATCGTCTTCCTTTTTTTTTCACATCCACATCCGTTCCGTGTCTCCGCAAATTTTGTAGGTTGCGATTCTGTGTGTCTTCCATTTTTTTTTTTTTTTTGTGGATCCGCAAAAAAAACTGAAGGCTTAAACCAGTTTCTTAAAATACCTGTACAAGTGCCCTGGTTCCCAAGCAACCATCCGCAAAAAAAACGAATGGCTTTCGTTGGTCATCCGCATTTTTTGCGGACCCATTGACTTTGGTCATCTGTTTTTTGCGGACAAGAATAGGACATGCCATTTTTTTTTTTCGGACATGAAATGCGGACAGCGGACGTGGACAGGCAACGGAAGAAGCATCCGCATTTTTAACGGGTCCATAGAAATGAATGGGAAACCATCGGATCCGCAAAAAAAAAGGAACGGAGGCCGCAAAAAAAACACTGCCGTGTGCATGTAGGCTAAATGTGAGAATTATTAATGGTTTACTCTGGGGGAGAAAATGGGTAAGGCTAAAATTGGAGTATTTCTAGTATAAGCCAATGGAACAGGGAGGGCTTAACCTTCCCTACTTCAATGGATACTTTATAGCTGTATAGCTGTGTTTTTTCTGTGAATGGAAGAATAGCCCACTTTATAAAACCTTGGTGAGGAAATCTCAGCATGACAATATATTCACCTTATTAGAATCTGGTCAACTAATTAATTCCCAAAAAGATTATAGAGCCGCTGGGAAGCTATTCACTAACTCTTGGAGTACTATTAGAGACTGGCTGGGTATAAAGGGTTCTCTTTCCTGTACCCCTCTTTGGTATAATTGTATGATTTTGCTAGTTTATGACGTAAAGTCATAATTTTATGAAAGACACGGAGGCGAGTATTGCTTTCTCTTTCTTTACTGGAAATCAATAGCAGCACTGAAAAAAAAAACATGTTCAAAACAAAGAAACCATGGTAACACAAAACCCCTCCCACACATGACCCAGTATAATAGTCCTGTAATCCCAGAACTCCTCCTCTTTCTTTGATGATGCTCTCACAACGGAACACTGAACCACCAAAATCCATCTCCAGCCGTAAAACTGTGATGTAACTAGAACGAAGCTTGAAAAATAGAACCAGGGAACGAAGCTGGAGGAAAAACCATTAAACTGAAAGGCTAAGCATGCCCAGGCTAAGGATCTTCATCCTGTGAAAATAAGACATGGGAAAAAACAAAGAGAGACCAATGGTAATTATGATCCAGAGGCATGATGTATACGACATGCAAAACACATACAAAAAGGAAAATCGGTAATAAAATAACAATAATAAATAATAATAATAATTAGCAGAAACACAATGTTAAAACACATTAGGGCGGGAGAACCAAGGGAGGGGCAATACTCGCCTCCGTGTCTTTCATAAAATTATGACTTTACGTCATAAACTAGCAAAATCATACAATTTTATTTCAAGACAAGGAGGCTCCTATTGCGAGTGTAAAGCTGAGAAACAACCGAAGAAAAGGCATGAGGTGAAGGCCGAAAATAAAACTCACGGAAGGTAGAGAGCTCGGGACCAATCCGCTAACTTCATAACATGCTCCAAACGGGCACCTGCAGTTGTCATGGAGGTGGCAGAAGCTCCTCTAGCGGAATGGGCAGTAAAAAGTGGTGTCAATGTCTGCCAGAGACATAATCCATTTAACCCAACGCGCTAAAGTGACCGTGGTGACAGGGTGAAACGGACAGCGGTATGAAAGGAACAGTTGAGGCACCGATGGAGAACGGTGAGGAACCATCCGAGCCCCGTATTCCCTCAGACAGGCCACGGCAGAGAGCCGGAGTGTCTGAAAAAGCAGGGTAAGAAACAGATCGAATATTGGTCTTAGTGCGACGCGTGATGTTAAACAGAACTCCGTCCGGAGAAAAGAGGGGCGAGGCAGGAATACGAGACAGAGAGTCCACCAGATCTATGTGGAACCCGCGAACCGTGGATAGGACCCACTGATCTGTTGTTATGTTCGCCCAGTAATGGGAAAAATGAAGGAGCCTGCCCCCTACCAAGGGATCTGAAAAAAGCAAGGGAGTAGGTAGACTTACCGAGAGGATGTCTGGTAGAGGATCCTCGTGCTCCTCAGAAACACCATGCCGGACCACGGGACGGAAAGAAGATTGACAATTGCTGGGATTCTTGGTTGGAGTTTCTGAAGGAAACGGAGCCTCGACCCGAACTTTGGGGTTTGGAAAGAAGACCGGCCGGACAGGCGGCCCTGCGAACTGCCGGCCCTCGAAGAGACCTGTCCATGGAACACCCGCCTCATGGACGTTTGGGACTTATCCAAGGCCTTGAAGGCCCCAACGAATCGGAACAAGTCCTTAATAAATGTGTCGCCAAAGAGCAGACCCTGTGCATCTTTGCCGGCCTTGGTCAGTGCAAGGTTGGAGAGTTTTGGCTCAATTTTAAATAAGATCGCCTTGCGACGTTCCATGGAGAGGGACGTGTTCACGTTGCCCGTGATACATAATGCTCTCTGTACCCATCCCCGTGACTTCTCAAGGTCGATGGGGGCATTGTGAGACCTGGCAGATTCTGCCAACTCGAAAATCTTAGTGAGAGGCCCAAGAATATCGAATAACTTATCCTGGCAGGCCTTCAAGGCCGACTCCAGGCCTTTGCTGGGATTCCAACCCATCTTGGCAAGAAATTAGGACATCTTAGGGTCCACAATGGAAGTCTCGCAGACCTTATTCAGGACAATAGGTCTGGGACACTCTGCCCTTAATTTATTCCTGGCCTCCTTGCTAAAGGGCTGTCTAATCCTAGCCTCGAGGTAACAGGCTACGTGTTCTGAGGGGAGCCACTCAGAGGACCTGGGATGATAAAGCACATCCGGGTCGAATAGAGGAGCCCCCGAAGGGTCCAGGATGGCAGAGGGGGATTCAGCGGGGACCCCAGTAGGGGCAACCAAAGAGGTGGATGGGCACAGGGACTGGCCGGGGGGGTCAACATCAATGAGGTCAAATGCCTCTTCTTGTGAATCAGCAGACGATTCATCCTGAGCCTCCTCTACAGACCCGAGATCAGACTCGGAATCTGAAACTAGTTGCACTCTGGCGCATTTCCAGGGCCTCACCTTTTCTGCCTGGCGGGCATAGGCTTTTTTGCGCGAACGCAGAGCGCCATCTCTGGTGGTTAGTGTAACACCGTCATTGTCAGTTCTGGAGGCAGGAGGGTCAGTAGCCGGTGCATGTAGAGCAACAGGCTGTGAGAGACCTGCTGAGGGAGCGTCAGGGTGTTCCAGCAGGGCTTCAGTAATAGAATTTGAGATTACAGCAGACATAGAGCCCATAGCAGCCTGGATGGCTACGGCTACTGAACGCTGTAAGGCCAGAGCTGATGAAGCTTCGCTGGATGGGACAGCTGCATTCTGACCCTGAGCTCCCTGCTCCCTGTCCTGATGAGCAGGGGCACCAGTGAGGACATTATGATCAGACATGATTACCACGGAGGCAGAGTATATATGGATGCAAAGAGCAGGGGAAAGTATATACATTCCCCAATACTAAACCAAAAGGGTGGGCAGCCAGAGGAGGAATATATATATATATATATATATATATATATATATATATATATATATATAGGCGATATGTAATTAACCCTAGACTGAGGGCACCTAAAGAAACAGCAGCACTGCAAGCCGACACGGGAGACCGGAACAGGGCGGCACAAGGAAGGATGGCACACGTGCAGATGAAAAAGGTCTCCCAAATCCCGTGATATCTCGCAGGCAGGGAACAGAAAAAACGTGCAAAAGAGGCCGAAGTCCCGCGAGATCAAGCCTGTGGCTGGAGGCGGCTCGGCGAAGGAGAAAGACAGTAAAAAATGGCGGCCGAAATCTCGCGAGATCTCGGCTGCCGAAGAACGGCACAGGAAGACCCTAGCACCGGGACCTGGAGGATAGGAAGAATGGCAAAGCAGAGCTGCCAGCCAGGAGAGGCAGAGGGGGGGGGGGCACCCAGGTTACCAGACCGCGCTTGCTTTTCAAAACAGCGCATGGAGCAGGAGCTAGTTAAACAAATCCCCAGGCACCTAACTATAAGGATAAAATTCTATAGGTATAAGATAACATCCCCCCCCCCCCCAAACCAAATGAGCAGGGGAAAAAACCCTATCCAAAAGGGGGGGGAGCAGAAAACTGTAGATATATCTATAAAATATCTAAGACAATACAAAAAGAAGTCACACAGGCAGTGAAGACTACTTATCTGGATGTCAGCAGCAAAGAAAGAGGAGGAGTTCTGGGATTACAGGACTATTATACTGGGTCATGTGTGGGAGGGGTTTTGTGTTACCATGGTTTCTTTGTTTTGAACATGGTTTTTTCTATGCTGCTATTGATTTCCAGTAAAGAAAGAGAAAGCAATAGGAACCTCCGTGTCTTGAAATAAAATTACAATTTTCAAGCTCTAGATGAACTGGCTAGTGATCAGTATTGGCACAAAAAATGATATTTTTTATGTTGCACAAGTGGCCAGGAACGGGGATATATTTTCTTTTTGGAGCTAGCACAAAGAGAAAACATATTGAATTTATCCTGGTTCAGGTATTTTCAGCTACGATTGGCACTTGCGAGTTTAAAGGAAAAAGTGCTTTTTGAGATAGACATTTCTATACCTTTGAATCACTTTATAGGGAATATGGGTCAGAAGGTTAAGATTTCTCTACTTTATAAAGTTTTGCTTAAAACACTATTTAATAATACACATTCTCCGGGACAAAAGGCTTGGCAAATTGATTGTCCAGGAATTTGCCTCAAAGATTGGGATCACATATTGGGGAACTTAAGTTTAGGTTCAATTTAATATTTTGCACCGAAATTATATCACACCTTTATGGCTTAATAAATTTGGTTTAAGGGATACTTCTAACTGTCGACGGTGTGATTTACCTGGGGCAGATCACTTGCATATGTTTTGGTCATGTATAGAGTTGAAACAATATTGGGGGTCAATCTATAATTTTATTATGAATTGAAAGTTGAGATTCGATTCACAGTGGAATGTTGGGTACTGAGTTACCTCTCCATGGTAAGATGTCAAAAATATAAAAGGATTGTTTTGATCAAAATAATGTTTTTGGCGAGACTTTTGATTGCAGGGGCTCGGTTTTCTCGAAATACTCCAAGTATTACTATATGGCTAAACCTTGTTAATAAGATTAAGAGATTTGAAAATATTGTATGCAAGCAGAGAAACACTCAGGTAAAATGGATTAGAATTTGGTGAGAATGGAAGTTTTAAGGTTTTCCTGCCTCTATTCCCTAATTATTCCCCCTTTTCTTTTATCGATGGGGGGATGGGAGACACATCGCAAGGGAGAGGGTTTGGTTGGGAAGGAATAGGGGGGTAAGGATTATTAGGGGGAAAAGAATATAATAACGTTGTCGTTTTTATTGAATTGTATTGTTTGAATGTCAAATAAAAATTTTGGAGAGAAAAAAAAGTTAATCAGAAAGTTATTTGTACCCCAAAACGGAACCATTAGAAACTACACCATGTCCTGCAAAAAAACAAGCCTTCATACAGCTACATAGATGGAAAAATAGAAAAATTATAGCTTTTGGAACATGATAATGGAAAAAGGAAGAAAAACGCTTGGTCAGTAAGGCCCAAAACATGCTGGTCACTAAGAGGTTAATGAAATACTTAATAAAAAAAAAATGGAATGTAAAAATAGCAGCAAAAATGCAAGCCATGTCAGATGTAGTGACCAGGATTCACTAAGCAGGGTTCCTAAACAGATGGCTAATGCACGGTCATGTCAGATAGATAGTCTGAAAATTTCTGCTGTGACTGGTGCTCACTAGTCTACGTATTCAGTGGTGAAATAAGCACAGAACTGCATAGGCTTGTTAGATACTGCATCTGGCAATAGCACAAATACTTCTGGGGGAGAGGCGATATGTCACCTTGAATATGTCAGAAATGCTTGGATCTAACAGATACAGCATCCTGCGATGGTATAATTACTCTGCCTAACAAAGGGAATGTGGTAGCTCAGATACTCTGCCCAAAGAAACGTGCAATATGGTTGCCTGGTGCACACTAGAACCAGGAAGGTTTTTTAGATACAGCATTTGACAACAGTCTGATTACTGAATTAAAGAAGGGGGTAACATAACAGCCAGGAAAACGCCCAAACTGTGCAGACATATAGCGAGATACAGCGAAAGAAAAATTAATCTGGCTGTAACCTATCACCACAGCACAATGGAGTATTTGCAAACCTACTTACTTTTGTGGATGAGACATTGCTGTTACGAACGGAGGAGTGCTACCTGGAAATCCACTAGAAGAAAGACTAACCAGTTGTGGAAGGACCATTGGTGGAAGGATGTCTGTAAGGGCGCTTCCACACATTGTGGATGTGCTGTGGTTTTGGATGTGGCAAAAAAATGCATAAAAAAAACGCATGCGGTTTTTGCAACAACATACCTGTGTTGGCGTTTTCTCTTACAGCAAAGGAAAAACACAAGCAGACTTAAATTACATAAATTCATGGATTTAACTCTATTTTGTATTTTATTGTAATTCAGTTTTGCTGTGTGTTGAAGGTGCCTGAGAAATGGGTCTCTTCACTTACTCAGTTCCTGCTAGGCGTGTTATATCTTGATGTCTGCGTGTGTAGTGACCTCTATCCATTTACCTGTATAACCTGTATATGACCCTTTGCTACCTAAGCTGTTCCTGTTACCCGTATTGATCTTATACTACCTGCCCTAACCATCAACCGGTTACCATATTGCACATCCTCAGTCAACAAGGACCTTGGTCTGTCCCTGTCTACAAGTCCACCTTACCCACTGGTGCCCTGTGTCGGTGTTTCTGACTATACAATCAATACACCACCAGTACAGACAGGGACTGTACTGGTGGTGTATTGGTTGGCGCCTTCTTCGGTGTGGTTAGTATGCGACTTTTTTGACTAACAAACATTGCAATTTATTTTTGTGACTTGTAAACAGTAGACACCGTGTTGTATACGGACATGGTTTTCTATTTAATGTCTTTTGAAAAATTTGGGTATTAGACCTGCTAACCCCTATACTATATAGTATTACAGTTATTTTTTTGCACTTGCACTTTACTTACCAGCATGAATTTGTGCGCTATCCCTACATCACCAGTTCAGTATTAATTTTGAATGCTTTTAATCATGTGAGTCCTGTGTTATGTCAATCATGTACCCCATGTCATTTGAATAATAAAATATTGTGTTACTATTATATATAACCCTTGTCTGGAGTTATTGTTATGGTATGACCCATACAGCTTTGTTGGTTTTGTTTGCATTTGCATGTGTGGGTTGCTTGAACGATAGGGACATTATATTGGTTTCTCATTAAAGCGTGAATATCTTCAGACTTACAGGATAACGCTCTTAGGTTTAGCCCCAAGCCAAATCTGTTGGTTAACACAGTGGTTCCACACAAACTGCTGTAACACTGTGAAGCTATTATCTCTGAACTCCTGACAGCTCACAAACTATAAACACAGCCACATTCTTATCAGACTGATAAGAATTGAGCTACAATAAGTGTTTATGAGCTGTCAGGAGTTCAGACATAAGCACAACAGATTGAGCCTTCAGAGCAGTTCCCTGACAGGACTTAGTGTAAGGCCTAATACACACTTCAGTGATTTCCATCAAGCCAAAACTAGAGGAGAAGCCTACAAAGAGATAAGGTATAAGGGAAAAATCTGCACCTGTTCTATGTTTAGAGCCGCACCTGGTTTTGGCTCAAAATCACTGATGGAAATCCCTGAACTATGACTAGGACTATGCCTAAACATCCAAATCTTCACCTTTCCACTAAAAGTTGTTAGTCTTCCTTATGGTAGATTCCCAGGTGGCACTCTTTTGGTCAAAACTGCAATTTCTCATCTACAAAGCTAAGCAGGTTTGTTAACACTCATTAGGCTGTGGTTATGCAGGTGTTGCAGCCAATAGCCAGCTGCATTTTTGTCAAATATTACATTTGTCAAATGCTGTATCCGACAAACCTTCCTGGTTCTAGTGCGAACAGAAAGCCTGCTACTCTGCAAACACACAGAATCTGACAACTATATTGGAAAAATGGTTGAAAATGTTTAATAGCCAACTGAAAAAATGACCAACTGAAAAAATGACTAGAATGCAGTAATAAAAAAAAGTTGCCTATGGCTAGAGACAGGGAACAGACCCATTCAGGGGGAACCAACTCATCCTGAGGGGGCCTAGGAGCATGGCAGAGAGTGCAGACAGGATAATGCCTCATTCACACGTCAGTGTTTTGGTCAGTGATTTCTATCAGTGATTTGGAGCCAAAACCAGGATTGGAGCCTCCACAGAGATAAGGTATAAGCAGTGGCGTTGCTAGGGCTGGTGTCACCCGGTGCGGTAGAAAATGGTTCCCCAAAGTAAATGCCCACATATTGCTCCTCTTCCCCATAGTGCCCCCATAATGTGCCAGTATTAAATTCCCCTTCTTAGTGCCCCCATAATGTGCCTATATATTATACCCCCATAGTATTATTCTCCCCTCCAACACCATAGTGTCCCCATAATGTGCCAGCAATGCCCCCAGTAGATTCCCCCATAGTGTCTCCCATGTGCCAGTAGAAGCCCCCATAGTGTCCCCCATGTACCAGCAATGCCCCCATAGTGTCCCCCATGTGCCAGCAATGCCCCCATAGTGTCCCCCATGTGCCGGCAATGCCCCTTTATTGTCACCCATATGCCAGCAATGCCCCCATAGTGTCCCCCATGTGCCAGCCATTGCCCCATAGTGTCCCCCATGTGCCAGCAATAATGCCCCAAAGTGTCCCCTTTATGCCAGCAATGACCCCCCAGCGCAGCCCAACCCAGCGTCTCACAGAAAAACAAAACAAACAAAAAAACACATACTTACCTCCATGGCAGCAATGCGATGCAGGCCTCTTCTGGCCTGTGTCCCGAGCAGTATGGCTCAGGCATCATCGTGCCGCCCTCTGATAGGCTGCTGGCCTTGTGCTGGCAGCCTATCAGAGGAACAGGGAAGGGAGATGCCTCTCCCTTGCCCTGCTGCAGTGTTCATCTCCCACCCCCATATACCTGTCGGACCTCCGAACCCTACCAGAGCTTCCACCCAAACACCCCTCCAGGACCTCCCATCCCAACACCCCTCCCTAGATCCCCCCTAAGTGTCCTGCACACATCCCCCCCAATCAGTGTCCTGCACACATCCCCCCCAATCAGTGTCCTGCACACATCCCCCCCAATCAGTGTCCTGCACACATCCCCCCAATCAGTGTCCTGCACACATCCCCCCCAATCAGTGTCCTGCACACATCCCCCCCCAATCAGTGTCCTGCACACATCCCCCCCATCAGTGTCCTGCACACATCCCCCCCATCAGTGTCCTGCACACATCCCCCCCATCAGTGTCCTCCACACACACCCCCATCAGTGTTCTCCACACACCCCGCCCTCCATTAGTGTCATCCACACATCCCCCCATCAGAGCTTCATATTAAACTGCTGTACTAATATTATGGCTAAAAACCTCAGTAATAGTTTCCCATAAATAATACATTTATATATCAGAAATATAAATATATATTATCATACTTCTGATATACATAAATGCATAATTTAGCCTCTATTTCTAAAAGGTTTCCACCAGGATTCGAACTCACAACCTTTTACATCAGAGGCAAGAACCCTAACCACTGAGCTATGGACTTCACAGCTAAATTGTGGTAGAAAAACCTCATAGTAGTGTATCACGTATTAGGTATTCCTATACAGCGGCTAGGGCAGCGCTGAAGCCTGCCCATCAGAGCCAGTGACTTCACCAAATACACTGCTGGACGGACACCTCGACCTAGCAGGGTTATAATAAAAACAAAAAAGCCATTGCCCTGCACGATACAGTGCAGGGCCAGGGAGAGCATTGGAGCATGAAATGCTCTGATGATCATATCACAGGACCTGCCTGGGTGAAAATGAAGTTAACCTCTTTAACTTCATGTTCCAGCGGGAGCACAAAGCAACCCCAAGGTGGGGGGATGTATTGTCTGTGCTGGTATTTTATGGAAGAGAACAGAGGAATGAAACAAGTCAATCAGAGGCTAGTTACTGGACCGCAAAATGTTGCATCCCACCATAAAGGTGCTGTTGGGGTGGTGAATGGAGATATTTTGAGGAGGAGAAAGCAGAAAGGAGAAGCATCCCAAGGAAGAAGGAAAAAATCTACTCCCACAGCAAGGCCAGCACTGGGCAGCAAAGACATGTCCAATAATGTAAGTAAAGCACCCTAAAAATGCCTTGAAAACCAATCGTGGCCTAGCCCTGGCAGAAGTCGGGCACTTGAGTAGGAGAGGCTGGCAGCCTGAAGTCAGAGGGTGCTGGAAGGTGCTGGAAGGAGGAAAGAACTTCAAATAAAGAAATGTCCAGACCAGGGAGGAAAGGTGGCACAGAACGTGACTGTGATGATCAAAACCTTGTTAAATTTGTATATTAAATATGTATATATTTGTGGAATAAGCCATAATGGACGAGCTAGCCAAGCGGCCTGCCGGCCCCTGACCTACTAGACCACTAGGCTATCCCTAAGCTACTTGGCTGATGTGTGTCCTGAGCCATGACGCGGGTACGCCTATAAGTTGGCATACCCAATGGACATATTGTAAAAATAGGGCAGGGCGGTAGAGGCACCGGAAGCGGCCGTGCCAGGTAGCAAGGGGGGCGCAGTATAAGTACTCCAGGCCCCTCCCACAAATACAGGTTATGGCCCAGCCTTCACTATTTGTGAAATAGGCCATAATGGAGGAGCTAGCCGAGCGGCCTGCCGGCCCCATACCTACTAGACCACTAGGCTATCCCAGAGCTACTTGTTTGATGGTGTTATGCGACAACTGGAGACACGAGTGGCAATAGGCTATAAAGGCCATGACATAAGAATGGAAGTCTAGATTGCCCTGCGGATGAGCTAGTACAAACCCCTGGTACACTTTGAGCCCTACCCTATAATTCCTCACTGTGTTCGGGGAAAGGGAACTCTGTACAAGTTTTTCGGCTGCAGCGACCAGGGACACTAGTCCATCAGGAGTGAGCTGAGGGCTGGCACTTGTGCTCCGGTGGGGTCCGTAGCCGGTAGCTCCTGAAAGAAAACAGGGAAATTAAAGCAAGACGAGGCATCTGCCGCGACATTCTGAAGGCCCTGAATATGGTGACCGGAAATATGGAAGTTAAAGGACAGGGAGAGCCAGATCAGCCTGCGCAGCAATGACATCAACCTCAGGGCTTTTTCCCTGCCCTTGGCAATGGCATCCACCAAGACCTGGCTATCTGTGAAGAACACCACTGACAAGTTGGCCCAAAGCCGTCCACAGACCTGCTCGGGTAGAGGTGACAACTTCAGTGCTTCAGCATCCAAAAGAATATTCACCAGCCAGTGACCCGCCAGCCAATGCGAGCCAAAAATAGCTGTAAACCCGGAAGAGGCTGCGGCATCGGAATAAACAATGGGGGAAGAAGGGCTCGGAGGTGGGACGAGAAGTTAAATATTATTCCAATTGGCGAGGAACCGACTCCACATAGATAGGTCTGCCATGGAGTGGCTGTCGAGGTGTATGGTGCCATTCTGATCGGATGCTGAAGGAAGA
The DNA here is from genome assembly GCA_033119425.1 of Bufotes viridis. Taxonomy (NCBI): domain Eukaryota; kingdom Metazoa; phylum Chordata; class Amphibia; order Anura; family Bufonidae; genus Bufotes; species Bufotes viridis. The sequence continues at coordinate 328,932,564 of CM065590.1, forward strand.
AGTTTGAGCAACCTGGAGACAAAGGACTTACCCTGGGGCAGGACCTGTGGCGAAATTAAGCATACCCAATAAGGACTGGAGCTCTGTTTTGTTGAGGACACGCAATATACCTGCCTTGCCAATGACGGAACGGATCTTATTTAGTTTTTCATCCGGCAGGCTAGCCTCCAATCTAATTAAATCCAAAATAATGCCAAGGAAAGTGACCCTGGTGGATGGACCTTCTGTTTTATTCGGAGCCAGGGGAACTAGTAGTTTGTTAAAAATTTGTGTGGCAAGGCCATCTGGTTCTTTACATGGTTCCTCAACTACCAGGAAGTCGAGATAGTGGATGACCATCTGGAGACCACCATGATGAACAAGGATCCAATGTAAAGCCCTGGCAAATTGGTCAAATAGCCAAGGGCTACTTTTAGACCCAAACGTGAGCCTATTAGCAAAATAGAACTTGTCTGCCCACTGGATACCATAGTACTTCCACAGTTATGGTTGAATAGGCAACAGTTTGAAGGCGTCAGCGAGGTCTGCTTTGGTTAACCAGGCGCCCTGACCTGTCTTGAGAATTAAACTTATTGGGTTTACTGCATGGAATACTCTTCCGATGGAATTTAGGAGTTGAGGCTGGGGACGTGAGAAGAGTGAGGAGCAGACAAGTCGTAGATCAGGCGCATTTTATTGGAAGAATGTTTTGACACAAGGCCAATAGGATTTATCCGCCAGCAGGCGAAGGGAATTTTGCGGAATGGACCCAAAAAGAAACCGTTCCGGAATTCCTCCTGAATCAGCGAGTCTACCGCAGCCGGATCCCCATTGGTGGAAAGCAAGTTCCCACCTTCCCAAGCAGTGTACTTACCTGCGCTGCGGCCGCCGGGCGCTCCTTCATGACGTTACAGGTCCCCGCGGCACATAGATCAATGCGCCGCCCGGACCTGTGACGTCATGAAGGAGCACCCGGAGGCCGCAGCACAGGTAAGTACACTGCTGCGGAGTACTTACCATGGCAGCCAGGACTTCAGTAGCGTCCTGGCTGCCGTGGTAACCAATCGCTAGCGCAGAACAAAACGTCGGATCCGAATTAATGCACTTCAATGAGCATTAATTCCGGATCCGGCGTTACAGCATGTCTTCCGGATTTTTGGACGGAGGCAAATCCAAAGCATGCTGCTGTTTTGTCAATGTCCAAAAAATGTTCATATACTGAACGGAAGACATCCTGATGCATCCTGAACAAATTTCTCTCCATTCAGAATGGATTAGGATAAGCCTGATCAGTATCTTTCCGTCCTAGAGCCCGAGGACGGAACTCTAGGTCGGAAAGCAAAAACGCAGATGTGAAAGGGGCATTAGTTGATTTCCTAGGACATGCAGAGCGGGGATGAGCCCTATAACAGAGAGAACACACGTGTAACGCCCTGTAACCGCTAAAAGCGCATCCCCCCAGGTTGAAGTTATTGCATACATGGCTCTTCCCCAGGTACACAATGGGCCTGCCTAGTTTGTCGACTGCTGGAAGGTCTCTCTGGGCACCGAATGTGCTAGGCATGGAACTAGCTTGATTGGGCATGGCGGAATTAGGGCACCACTCTGACGTATGGAAAATCGATTGACAATTGGCACAAGGTGGAGCCCTAAGGCCGGCGAAATGCCGTCAACCTCAGGGCTTTTTCCCTGCCCTTGGCAATGGCATCCACCAAGACCTGGCTATCTGTGAAGAACACCACTGACAAGTTGGCCCAAAGCCGTCCACAGACCTGCTCGGGTAGAGGTGACAACTTCAGTGCTTCAGCATCCAAAAGAATATTCACCAGCCAGTGACCCGCCAGCCAATGCGAGCCAAAAATAGCTGTAAACCCGGAAGAGGCTGCGGCATCGGAATAAACAATGGGGGAAGAAGGGCTCGGAGGTGGGACGAGAAGTTAAATATTATTCCAATTGGCGAGGAACCGACTCCACATAGATAGGTCTGCCATGGAGTGGCTGTCGAGGTGTATGGTGCCATTCTGATCGGATGCTGAAGGAAGAAGTTTGAGCAACCTGGAGACAAAGGACTTACCCTGGGGCAGGACCTGTGGCGAAATTAAGCATACCCAATAAGGACTGGAGCTCTGTTTTGTTGAGGACACGCAATATACCTGCCTTGCCAATGACGGAACGGATCTTATTTAGTTTTTCATCCGGCAGGCTAGCCTCCAATCTAATTAAATCCAAAATAATGCCAAGGAAAGTGACCCTGGTGGATGGACCTTCTGTTTTATTCGGAGCCAGGGGAACTAGTAGTTTGTTAAAAATTTGTGTGGCAAGGCCATCTGGTTCTTTACATGGTTCCTCAACTACCAGGAAGTCGAGATAGTGGATGACCATCTGGAGACCACCATGATGAACAAGGATCCAATGTAAAGCCCTGGCAAATTGGTCAAATAGCCAAGGGCTACTTTTAGACCCAAACGTGAGCCTATTAGCAAAATAGAACTTGTCTGCCCACTGGATACCATAGTACTTCCACAGTTATGGTTGAATAGGCAACAGTTTGAAGGCGTCAGCGAGGTCTGCTTTGGTTAACCAGGCGCCCTGACCTGTCTTGAGAATTAAACTTATTGGGTTTACTGCATGGAATACTCTTCCGATGGAATTTAGGAGTTGAGGCTGGGGACGTGAGAAGAGTGAGGAGCAGACAAGTCGTAGATCAGGCGCATTTTATTGGAAGAATGTTTTGACACAAGGCCAATAGGATTTATCCGCCAGCAGGCGAAGGGAATTTTGCGGAATGGACCCAAAAAGAAACCGTTCCGGAATTCCTCCTGAATCAGCGAGTCTACCGCAGCCGGATCCCCATTGGTGGAAAGCAAGTTCCCACCTTCCCAAGCAGTGTACTTACCTGCGCTGCGGCCGCCGGGCGCTCCTTCATGACGTTACAGGTCCCCGCGGCACATAGATCAATGCGCCGCCCGGACCTGTGACGTCATGAAGGAGCACCCGAGGCCGCAGCACAAGTAAGTACACTGCTGCGAGTACTTACCATGGCAGCCAGGACTTCAGTAGCGTCCTGGCTGCCGTGGTAACTCAATCGCTAGCGCCAGAACAAAACGTCGGATCCGAATTAATGCACTTCAATGAGCATTAATTCCGGATCCGGCGTTACAGCATGTCTTCCGGATTTTTGGACGGAGGCAAATCCAAAGCATGCTGCTGTTTTGTCAATGTCCAAAAATGTTCATATACTGAACGGAAGACATCCTGATGCATCCTGAACAAATTTCTCTCCATTCAGAATGGATTAGGATAAGCCTGATCAGTATCTTTCCGTCCTAGAGCCCGAGGACGGAACTCTAGGTCGGAAAGCAAAAACGCAGATGTGAAAGGGGCATTAGTTGATTTCCTAGGACATGCAGAGCGGGGATGAGCCCTATAACAGAGAGAACACACGTGTAACGCCCTGTAACCGCTAAAAGCGCATCCCCCCAGGTTGAAGTTATTGCATACATGGCTCTTCCCCAGGTACACAATGGGCCTGCCTAGTTTGTCGACTGCTGGAAGGTCTCTCTGGGCACCGAATGTGCTAGGCATGGAACTAGCTTGATTGGGCATGGCGGAATTAGGGCACCACTCTGACGTATGGAAAATCGATTGACAATTGGCACAAGGTGGAGCCCTAAGGCCGGCGAAATGCCGTCAAAAAAGCTCTATGTCGAGGTCCGCTCAATTAGTCACAAATTGGAACTGCGTGAGAGCCGCTGCCACTTTAGCCGAGAACGAACGGTGATAATCATAAAAAGCTGAAACGCCATACTTGTAACCCAGATCTGTTACTCGATACAAGTATGTGTCCAGAACATACGAAATCCCTATAGAGGCTGAAAGCCAACACAAACTCAGTTATTGATAACTTTCTATTGAGACGTGTGTCTTTGGCTTTCAGAATCACGGAGACATCACCACAGTTGAAAACTTTCTGTTTTTACTGTTTTCCGAGATATCCTGAGCCACGATGAGGATAGCCGCCAGGTTGACGTCCTTCCCTGCTAAAATATCTTAGATTATCCGGAATAAAGTGAGAAGGCGCAATCTGGGAATTAGCTGATGCCGTACCTGACACCGCCTCCTGTGAAGCAGACGGAACCACGACCAGAGCTGGTAGCTGCGGAGCCACCGGGGCCCGGGACTCTAATTCTACGACCCTAGCTTGAATGTCCGCTACGGAGCTGGCCAAGCTGCCTATGGAGGATTGCAGCTGACTGAGAGATGTTTGGATAGAGGAAAGCGAAGGCTGTGCCTCCGAGGATCCTGGGGCCTCCATTAAGAGTCTGTAGAGTTCAGCCTTCCTAGCTGAGGCCGAGTGGCGGATGCCCCTTCTATTAAGCTCTGCTGTCAACTTTGTGTCAAAGATGGAGGACAGTTAGCAGAAACTGATAAATAACGACAGACTGGCTTGATCCCAAACTAAGGAAAACATAGGAGGGCCCTATAAATCCCTAAGAACTCTCCCAAACTACTGTGCACATGTACAAGTCCTGGTGGTAGACAGATACATGCCCTCGTACCTATAACTGAGTGACACCTGAATTCCCTATAGTAGTGAGGGGAATGGCCACCGGCTCCCTGCACTAAATACGGAGGGAGTCAGGGTCATTTAGAATCAAGCCAGCAAACAAAACACAAAGAAAACAGAATGCACTTATCTTAGAGCAAAACCACTGCAGCCTCGAGCAGCACACACTTTATCCAGGAAGTAATATAAACCGCAAGGAGGAGCAGTAAGGGAGAGACTATAAAGCAAACCAATTAATCAAAGATAAGAGGCAGCTGAGGGAGAGAAAGGAACTGAGCAAAGTGAAACCAAAACAAAGAACGTCATACACAAGACAGGGAGGAACCTCCGACCGACCGTCTCCCAGAACCAGCAGTGACACTTTGGCACCATCCAACTTCTGAATGACAGATTACTGGCACGTCCGGACACAGAAGTCCCAGGCATCGACAGGTTATCGCCAAAGTCTGAGGCTTGCGACATCCTTGACCTGTATGCAAACGACAGTGAAGACTGGAACGAAGGTGTACGTAACAACGGAAATGTGCGGAAGTGAGAGAAAGTAAAGCGCGTACGCCGGAAGAAAAATACAGCGTGAGTCAGACTGCCGCAGCAGAGCTGGACCTGGACCTAAAACACGGAATGTGGATGAAACTAAGACCTGCAGTTAAATCCTCCCTGAAACCATCTTAAACATGACTTACCTTCGCCTGGTTGACGCACACTTGTCAGTACACTTTTAATTTGACCAGCGAACCAGTATCTGAGGACATAAACAAAATAATTGAATACCTGGACAGGGCCACCCGGAATACCTAGGCTGTAGTGTAACTGACGTGCGCTTACACTGTTGATATATGACGAGACTCCGTGGAAACCAACTGTATTCTTAGATAAGGCAGACATGAGCTCCGAAATGTAACCCCCCCCATGGACCCGCGCCCTGAGGAAAAGACAATTGAGAAAAGGACCAAAAGCCCCCCCCCCCCCACCCCGATAAGCGCAGTACAGAGGCGCAACAAAACCGATGGTGAAAGATGAGAGCTGAGACTGGCCGAGCTGCCAACCCAGAAACAGGTGAAGACAACAGCACCCCAACCCTGACAGGACATGAGACAGAAAGGAAGGTAGGATACGGGATAGCCGTGACTTGGAAAAGCAAGGGAAAAACACAAGGAGCATGGCCCGGGCGCATCAGGCTTAACAGAAAAGAATGACCTGGGTGATCCAGGGAAGAACTACGCAAAACGTGTCCAGGCGATCCGGACGTGAAGACAATATGGGGGACCCGGGCGTGAAGCTGCGACCTGCGTGGCGAGTCAGGGTTGAGAAACATGTCTGGAATCATGGCGACGTGACCCTGGCGAGCCGGGCATGAGTGCAGAAATGTGACCACAGGGTCTGACGGGATGTATACATGACCCAGTGCGAGGCCTACGGGCTGGGCCAAGCATAACAAGGACAAAACAACACAAGCCCGGTGGAAACATAAGCGATGGGGGAACATGGACTGAAGCAAGAACATATCACCCTTCCTGCCCTGAAAAGGGAGTTACCATTTTATTTTATTTTTAATTAGTATATAAAGCACAATTTATTTATTTTTTATATTAATGCTGTGCTTGCCCTAAGACCCTGTGGCCCTGGCAGCCAAACCAAATACCCCCCAGAATCCAGGTCCTAAGCAGGCTAACTGCTGCAAACATCACGTAGAATGCCCCACCCCCCTTCCTCCAGAAGACGCTGAGGCATGGTCAGATGACAACATGCTGCGGGCCAATTTCTCTGCCAGGCCCGATTAATGCGCCCACGCAACCAGCCACCTGCTTATTTAACAAGAGGGACTTCTGAATTGCTATGTGCAGGGCAATACCTGCCTCCTCCAACAGACCCGACCTCATGCCGGCTTCCTACAGCGGCAGCCGCATGATACCGCCGGTGGGACCCGACTTTCTGGTTTGCGTTCCACGGTGATAATCATAAAAAGCTGAAACGCCATACTTGTAACCCAGATCTGTTACTCGATACAAGTATGTGTCCAGAACATACGAAATCCCTATAGAGGCTGAAAGCCAACACAAGCATGGCCCGGGCGCATCAGGCTTAACAGAAAAGAATGACCTGGGTGATCCAGGGAAGAACTACGCAAAACGTGTCCAGGCGATCCGGACGTGAAGACAATATGGGGGACCCGGGCGTGAAGCTGCGACCTACGGGCTGGGCCAAGCATAACAAGGACAAAACAACACAAGCCCGGTGGAAACATAAGCGATGGGGGAACATGGACTGAACATGTCTGAACAAACTCGGGGAACATGGACTGAACAAACTCAGTTATTGATAACTTTCTATTGAGACGTGTGTCTTTGGCTTTCAGAATCACGGAGACATCACCACAGTTGAAAACTTTCTGTTTTTACTGTTTTCCGAGATATCCTGAGCCACGATGAGGATAGCCGCCAGGATAGCCGCGGTATAAGTACTCCAGGCCTCTCCCACAAATACAGGCTGTGGCCCAGCCCTCACTATACATATAATGCTATTCCCCCCGCAGCTCTTGAATTGCGCCGAGCGGGCGAGCGATCCTCAACCCCCCCCCACCCCCCCTCTCAGGATGGCCGAGCGGTTAGCAGAGTGTCAGCATATATAGGGACCTTATGGAATGGGTTAACGGAGGGAGCTCCCTCCCCTATCAGGCCGTTGCTCTGTTGTGGCAGCGTTTGATGGTTACCATGGCAACCGGAGACCTTCACAGGCTTCTGGCTTGCCATGGTATAGCTAAGTCTGATCAGGCTCCTGCTAAAGGCAGGAGGCTGATCAGGCTGTGTAAAGTCACAATACACTGCAGTAGTGTACTGCAGTGTATTATAGAGGCATCAGACCCACTGGATCTTCAAGAACCAAGTGGGTATGGGTAAAAAAAAATAAAAAAATAAAAAAAATCTAATTTCTTTTTATAGCTGAACATTTATACAGTAATCGATTAAAAATGAAAAAAATAAAATACACTACACATGTTATAGTACCGCGTCCGTAACGACCTGATCTATGAAACGGTCATGTTACTTTCCCCGCACTGTGAACACCTTAAAAAAAGTAAAGAAAAACTATGATGGAGTTGAAATTTTGCCCACCTCACTAACCAAAAAAAGGTATTAAAAGTGATCAAAAAAGTCACATGTACCCCAAAATGGTACCAATAAAACGGTCACCTCATCCGGCAAAAAATAAGCCCCTACATGAGACAATCGCCCAAAAAATGAAAAAAATTTGGCTCAGGCTATGGATACACTAAAATGCTTTCATTGTGTTAAAGTAAAATAAAAAATAAAAAAGTATACATATTAGGTATTGCAGAGTCTGTACCAACCATCTCTATAAAAATGAACTAACCCATCAGGTGAACACCGTAAAAAAAAATAGAATAAATAGTCACCTTAGGGCTCTTTCACACAGGCGTTTTTCCTTTCCGTCCTAGAGTTCCGTCCCCGGGGCTCTAGGACGGAAAGATACTGATCAGGATTTATCCTAATGCATTCTGAATGGAGAGCATTCCGTTCAGGATGCATCAGGACATCTTCCGTTCAGTATGTGAACGTTTTTTCGACGTTGACAAAACCGTAGCATGCTGCGGATTTGTCTCCGTCCAAAAATCCGGAAGACATGCCGTAACGCCGGATCCGGAATTAATGCCCATTGAAGTGCATTAATCCGGATCCGGCATTAAGTTAAACGCCATTTTGGCGCATCGCCGGATCTGACGTTTAGCTTTTGTGAATGGTTACCATGGCAGCCAGGACGCTAAAGTCCCGGCTGCCATGGTAAAGTGTAGTGGGGAGGCAGGGGAGAAGTATACTTACCTTCCGTGCGGCTCCCGAGTCCCGGGGCGCTCCACAATGACGTCAGAGCGCCCCATGAGCATGGATCACATGATTGCATGGATCACGTGATCCATGCGCGTGGGGCGCTCTGACGTCATTGTGGAGTGCCCCGGGAGCCGCACGGACTGTAAGGCCTCTTTCACACGGGCGTCATGTTTGACGCCCGGATAAGAGGGGGGTGCGTTGCCGGAATTTGCGCAATTTTTCAGCGCAGGTGCAAACGTTTGTAATGCGTCTTGCACGCACGTGTGAAAAATCGCCATGTTTGGTACCCAGACCCGAAGCCGGACTTCATCACTGAAGTCCGGTTTCGGGTAGAGTATTCTGGAGAATTTATTATTTTCCCATATAACATGGTTATAAGGGAAAATAATAGCCTTCTTAATAAAGAATGCTTAGTAAAATGAAGATGAAGGGGTTAAAAAAAATAAAAGTTTACTTACCTTAGCCACTTGATCGCGTAGTTGCGATCTGTCTTCTCTTTTCCAGCATCAGCTAACAACTAAAGGACCTGTGATGACGTCACATGGTAAGATGGACCATGTGATTGGACCATGTGATGTGATGTCATCACAGGTCCTTTAGTTGTTAGCTGATGCTGGAAAAGAGAAAACAGATCGCAACTACGCGATCAAGTGGCTAAGGTAAGTTAATTTTTATTATTTTTAACCCCTTCATCTTCATTTTACTAATCATTCTTTATTAAGAATGCTATTATTTTCCCTTATAACCATGTTATAAGGGAAAATAATAAAGATCTGGTCCCGTTGCTAAGCAACCATGCGGGAAAATCGCACTGCATCCGCACTTGCTTGCGGATGCTTGCGATTTTCCCAAAGCCCCATTTACTTCTATGAGGCCTGCGTTGCGTGAAAAACGCACAATATAGAGCATGCTACGATTTTCACGCAACGCAGAAGTGATGCGTGAAAATCACCGCTCATGTGCACAGCCCCATAGAAATGAATGGGTCCGGATTCAGTGCGGGTGCAATGCGTCCTCCTCACGCATTGCACCCGCGCGGAAAACTCGCCAGTGTGAAAGGGGCCTAAGTATCTGCTCCCCTGGCTCCCCACTACTTACTATGGCAACCAGTGCTTCAGTAGCGTCCTGGCTGCCATAGTAACACTGAAAGCATTTTAAAGACTGATCAGTCTTCAAATGCTTCCAGTTGTCTTGCCCTGTGACGGATCCGGCGGGCGTTTCCGGCGACTGAAGTGCACGCCGGATCCACACAACGCAAGTGTGAAAGAGGCCTAACATCACAAAAAGTGTAATACCAAATTATCAAAAAGTCATACGCACCCCAAAATCATACTAATCAAACGTCATTTCATCCCACAAAAAATGAGACCCTAACTAAGACAATCTCCCAAAAAATAAAAAAAACTATGGCTCTCAGAATATGGAAATTGAATATTTGAATATTGAATAGAATATTAAAATTGTGTAAAACTTAAATAAATAAAAGTATACATATTAGGTATTGCCGCGTCCATAAGAACCTGCTGTATAAAAATATCACATGATCTAACCCCTCAGATGAACACCATAAAAAAATTAAATAAAAAGTGTGTCAAAAAAGCCATTTTTTGTCACTTTACATCACAAAAAGTGTAATACCAAGCAATCAAAAAGTCATATGCACCCTAAAATAGTACCAATCAAACGGTCATCTCATACCGAAAAAAATGAGCCCCTACATAAGACAGTCACCCAAAAAATATAAAAAACTATGGCTTTCAGAATATGGAGACAACAAAAAAAATCTTTTTCTTTTCAAAAATGCTTTATTATGTAAAACTGAAACAAACAACCAAAATAAGTTGTGGTCGGGGCTTAAACATGAAGGAATGACCCCTACCTACTGGATACCTAAAAGCGGTTAGAATTATGCCGGAACCGCGACGCTAAAGGGACGCCTGAAGGGGGGCATCCCCTGGTGTGAGATAGTGAAAGTAAGGGTGGGTAGGGTGGGTAGGGTGGGTACGCTGGAGACGATGTTCACTGTGGGAGGGGACGCCCGGCCAGATATAGTCATCATTGCCCCTCCCACAAATACAGGCCAATAAATCGGCCTTAACACTTGTCATATTTGGTATTGTCGCGTCTGTAACAACTTGTTCTTTAAAAATACCATATGATCTAACCTGTCAGATGTACATTGTAAATAACAATAAATGAAAACGGTGCCAAAACAGCTATGTCTTGCTACCTTGCCTAACAAAAAGTATACTATAGAGCAGTGTTTCCCAACCAGTGTGCCTCCAGCTGTTGCATAACTACAGCTCCCAGCATCCCCGGACAGCCTTTGGCTGTGCGGGCATGCTGGGAGTTGTAGTTTTACAACAGCTGGAGGCACACTGGTTGGGAAACACTGCTATAGAGTAACCAAAAGTCATATGTACCCTAAAATAGTACCAACAAAACTGCCACTTTATCCCGTAGTTTCCAAAATGGGGTCTTTTTTTGGCGTTTAGGTACTATGAGTGCAAATTCAGTTTTATACTTACTCTGATTAAAACCAGCCTCTAGGGCAGACAAACTGGTTTTAATCAGAGTAAGGGTTCATGCCCATGGCCGTGTGCCGTCTGGGCCCGTGCTGTGGACCGCAAATTGCGGTTCGCAATGCACGGGCACGACCATGGGGTCCGCGATCCGCATCAATGGTCTGCACCGCTAAAAAGTAGTGCATGCAATACTTTTTCGTGAAATGGAACAGCACGGAAGCACTCTGTAGTGCTTCCGTTCCATGGTTCTGCTCCGCACCGCATCTCCGGAATTGCGGACCTTTTCAAGTGAATGGGTCCGCATCCGTGATACGGAATGCACAAGGCCGGTGCCCCATGTATTGCGGACCCGCCGTATGCGGGCCACAATATGGCCACGGCAGGGCAACGGCCGTGGGCATGAGCCCTAAGTATAAAACTGAATTTGCACTCATAGTACCTACTAGTAGCCATTTGGCTCCAGGAGGAGTACATAGTGGGCTTAGCATGCATGTTGGTACCTGCATCCCTGGATTAAATGGAGGCTGTTATGGCCCCAAAAATGGCTTAATAAGCAGGGTGGATACAGCATGCATGCTGGGCCTGCACTCCCTGGATTTTATGTGGCTGTCATGGCCCAACACATGTAGGATTTAGCGTTAGGACCACTCATAGAGGCGGCCTTGGTGCGGTGAGTGGCTTATTACTTTTTGATCAAAATGTGCACTGACGCCTCTGATAAACTCTAGTATAGAGGCAGGGCAGAGTGCTGGTTGCAGAGTGCTGTTGCATTTCTGTGTTTGTATGTATATTTTGCCATGGCTACGTGCACCTGCATACAGAGACGTGCTGACTGACCCCCCTTGTGTTTCTGTGTAACCGATAACTCACTGTACTCCTAGTATATAGTATACTCTCCATGTTTAGCCATTTATCACACACAGATAACCCACTGTACTCCAGTATATAGTATACTCTCCATGTATAGCTGTATATTACACACAGATAACCCACTGTACTCCTAGTATATAGTATACTCTCCATGTATAGCTGTTTATCACACACAGATAACCCACTGTACTCCTAGAATATAGTATACTCTCCATATATAGCCGTTTATCACACACAGATAACCCACTGTACTCCAGTATATAGTATACTCTCCATGTATAGCCATTTATCACACACAGATAACCAACTGTACTCATAGTATATAGTATACTCTCCATGTATAGCCATTTATCACACACAGATAACCAACTGTACTCATAGTATGGCCCCATGCACACGACCATTGTTTGTTTCCGCGTCCGTTCCGTTTTTTTTCAAGGATAGGATGCTTCCCCATTCATTTCAATGGGTCCGTCAAAAAATGCGGATGGTGAACCGTTTTTGTTCCGCATCCGTGATCCGTGTTTTCATTCCGTCAAAAAAATAGTGCATGTCCTATTTTTTTCACGTTTGCGGACAAGGATAGGCATTTTTACAATGGATCTGCCATAAAAATCGGATCCGTCAAAAAAAACGGTCCGTCATCCTTTTTTTTGACGGACGCAAAATTTGCAGGAGGAGCGGACGCGGAGGCAGGCAACGGTCGTGTGCATGTAGCCTATATAGTATACTCTCCATGTATAGCCATTTATCACACACAGATAACCAACTGTACTCATAATTGTATATAGTATACTCTCCATGTATAGCCATTTATCACACACAGATAGCCGACTGTACTCCAGTACATAGTATACTCTCCATGTGGAGCTATCATCTATAGATAACCCACTGTACTCCCAGTATATAGTATACTCTCCATATGTAGCTGTCACCTATAGATAACCCCATAGGCGTGCGCACGGGGTGTGTCGGGTGTGTCGGATGTGCCTGGGCACACCCTAATCAGGGTGCTGGTCGGCAAATACTAATGAAGCGCTTCCATTATGGAAGCGCTCATTAGTACCGGAGGACCCGGAAGCGATGAACTTACCGCTTCCTGGTCCTCGGCTGTCGGCTGTGCAGGGCTGCGCACAGCATGACGTCACGCTGTGCGCGCCAGTTCAGAGCCCACAGCCGAGAGCCGGCATCAGGAGGAAGAACGGGCTGCGAGGAGCGGCGGTGTCCAGGAGCAGGAGAGGTAAGTGTTTTTTTATTTTATAAAAAGTGAGGCTGCTGGGGGCATAATTAGGCACATGGGGGCTAATGAGAGGCATAATGGGGGACTAATGAGAAGCATATGGGGGCATAATGAGGCACATGGGGGCATAATGAGGCACATGGGGGCATAATGAGGCACATGGGGCTAATGAGGCACATGGGCGCTAGTAAGGCACATGGGGGCATAATGAGGCACATTGAGGCTAATGAGAGGCATAATGGGGAGCTAATGAGGGGCATAATGATGGCTAATGAGGCATATGGGGGCTAATGAGGCATATGGGGACTAATAAGGCATAATGGGGACTAAAGAGGCAAAATGGGGCTAATAAGACATAATGGGGGCTAATGAGGTATAATGTGGGGCTAATGAGGCATAATGGCTGATGATGGGGGCAAATGAGGCATAAGGGCTGATGATGGGGGCTAATGAGGCATAAGCGCTGTTGATGGGGGCTAATGAGAGGCATAATGGGGGCTAATGGCATAAAGGCTTATATTGGGCTAATGAGAGGCATGGGGGCTGATATGGGGGTGATGAGAGGCATAATAGGGGCTAATGAGAGGCATGGGGGATGATATCAGGGTGATGAAACGCATGGGGCTCTTATCTGAGGTCTGATTGGGGGTCATTTACATTGGGGTCTGAGCTGAGGTTTAATGGGGGTCTGATTTGAGGTCTTATTGCGGTCTGATTAACATTGGGGGTCGGTCTGATTGGTGGTCTGACCTGAGGTGTAATGAAAAATATTTTTTTTCTTATTGTCCCCCTCTAAAACCCAGGTGTGTCTTATTAGCCGGTGCGTCTTATATTTTTCCTTTCTGAACTGCAGAGCGGTGCCCACTTCCAGCTGTCCAGAGCCCTGATCCCGAGCCTGCTGGAGTCTTCAGAACTATAAGTATTTACAGTCATTCACTGTAAGCGATATTATATATATTACTTGTTTTATGTGAGTAAGGGTGCTGGGTGGTTGGAGAAGGGGGAGGGAGGGGTACAATGCAGGGGGTAATATAACTAGGGGTATCAGGGTACATTATTATACAGGGGTTATTTAACTTATTTTTGTTTATATTGATAATTATATGAGTGGGGGTCTGTATGCATGCAGAGTGTATTTGTGTATATATATATATGTGTGTATGTAGTATACTCTCCATATGTAGCTATCATCTATAGATAACCCACTGTACTCCCACTTTGTGGTATGGCCTCCATTTGCAGTCGTTTATACTTTAATCCAGCACACACTGGGCCTGTAAGCGTTATCTGCCACTATACTCCTAAACCTGTGTGGTATGTGGTACATTCCGTATTATTATTAAACGTTTATATTTGCCACGCGCCACACTCCCCCTCCCCAATGTTTGGTTTGCTATGCCAGAGGCCAGTCTCAGTCTATATAAGGGGAGGAGCGAGGCGCCAAGTACCATTTACTCCGGAGAAGAAAAATGTGGAGCGCACATTGCCGGTGTCCGTGTTTTGCGGATCCGCAATTTGCGGACCTCAAAACAGTTGCGGACGTGTGAATGGACCCTTACGCAGTGATGCAGGGCAATGGTCCGTGTTGTAGGCTGCAATGTAGCGCTCTCTTATTAAAGGAACGCATAGGCAATGAGCAAAAAATAAATAAAAAACCTTCCTGCCCTTTATTCGTTAGGGTACTTTCACACTTGCGGCATGGCTATCCGACAGGCTGTTCACCTGCTGGATCTGCCATGCCGCAAGTACCCGTCGGCTGCCCCTCCGTCTCCATTGACTATAATGAGGGCGGGGGGCGGAGCTACGGCAGTGCATGGCCGGAGATTGGCGGACTAAAAGTACTGCAGGTCCGACTTTTTAGTCAATATGGATGGAGCGGCAGCACTCGGTACTTGCGGCGTTGCGGATCCGGCGGGCTATTCACCCGGGGGACCAGCCTGCTGGATGGCCTTGCCGCTAGTGTGAAAGTACCCTCAGTCTTCATGGATTTGGATCCTGTTTCGTTCTCATTAGAAGTAAAGGAGAGAAATACATAAAACAATCTTGTCTGTGTCTGAGGAGCTCAGTAATGTCCTGGTATCAATAAGGGGCCCTTGGAAAAATAGGCATCATAATTGGTGGTTGCGGTCATGTAAAGGGAGCTACCATTGGAGGGCCCTGCCCCTTTTTACTAAGCTCCACCCCCTGACCCTGCGGAAGATAGAAGCAATCAGCAGGAAATTGGTGGTAGTGGGCAGTAGAGATGAGCGTCATGTTATGAAATTCATTCACGCTTCGTTTGGTGGTAAAAGCAAAATTGCGTCATGGATTCCGTTACCACAGACCATAACTCTATTTTATGACGGAATGGCTTTAGAGGCATTCCGTTATTCATTCTGTCATTATAAAAGTCTATGGCCTGCATAACGGATCTGTCCCGTTTCCGTTTTATGCAGGGGCGTCTTCTCCTGCATAACTGAAACTAGATGGATCTGTTATGCAGGCCATAGACTTCTATAATGACAGAATGAATAACGGAATGCCTTTAAAGCCATTCCGTTATAGAATTGAGTTATGGTCCGTGACGCAATTCTGCTTTTACCACCAAACGACGTGTGAATGAATTTCATAACATGACGCTTATCTCTAGTGGGCAGGATCAGTGAGGTGAGTATTAGTTCTTTTAATGTTTTTTTGTGTACTGCAAGCCCACTTTAACCCCATGTTCTCTGCCCCACCAAGCAGTGTTTCTGTTCCTTCATTGTCTTATTCTTTCATTGAAGTAGAGGTTTGAGACGTCTACTTTTATCCTAAAGTAAGGCTACATGCACACGACTGTATGTGTTTTGCGATCCACAAATTGCGGATCCGTAAAAAAAACGGGTGACATCCGTATGCCATCTGTTTTTTTTTTGCAGATCCGTTGTAACATATGCCTAAAACGGACAAGAAAAGGACACGTTGTATTTTTTTTTGCGGGGCTATGGAACAGACATACGGATGCGGACATACGGATGCGGACCCATACTTGTTGCGGACCCATTGAAATGAATGGGTCTGCATCTTACCTGCAAAAAAAAATGGAACGGACGAGGAAACAAAATACGTTTGTGTGCATGAGGCCTAAGGCAAATCAGGTGGAGAAATAGAGTACAAAAAATACTACATTACAAGACACCAGGCACCCGAAAAATGCCTTCCAGGGTTAGTGTATGAAACCTGCAGCACAGTAAGGCTACTTTCACATTAGTGCTTTCAATTCCGCTATTGAGATCCGCCATAGGATCTCAATAGCGGAAGAAAACGCTTCCGATTTGTCCCCTTTCATTATCAATGGGAACTGAACAAAATGGAATTCACTAAAATGCATTCCGTTCCGTTTGGTTGTGTCCCCATCGCGGACAGAATAACGCTGAGAGCGATGTGGTGCGGAGCAAGACGGATCCCTCCTGACACACAATGTAAGTCAATGGGGACGGATCAGTTTTCTCTGACACAATAGAAAACGGATCCGTCCCCCATTGACTTTCAGTGGTGTTCATGATGGCTATAGAAGACATAATACAACCGGATCCGTTCATGACGGATGCATGCGCTTGTATTATTGTAAATGAAGCGTTTTTGCAAATCCATGACAGATCCGCAAAAAACGTTAATGTTAAAGTAGCCTAAGTCACACAGCGATGCATGGTATGAGGAACTAGGGCTTCGGCTTCTTTTTTATATGCTGTCTATAAAATATGTTGCCGGCAGTACAATGTGGTCCACAGGAACACTTACACCTAGACCAGGAATGCTCAACCTGCAGCCTTCCAGCTGTTGCAAAACTACAACTCCCAGCATGCCCTAATAGCTGTAGGCTGTCCAGGAACGCTGGGATTTGTAGTTTTGCAACAGCTGGAGGGCCGAAGGTTGGGCATCCCTGACCTAGACTGTTCTTCCTCTTGTAAGCGCTGTCTGGGGTGCTGTCAAGTGGACTAGCTCTGTCCTATGAATGTCATTGGGTCATCCCTCCTTGAGATCCCCCTCTATTAAGCAAAGCTGCTCTCATCCTCAAGGCGTTGTGTCAACTGCTGTGTCTGGAGGAAGCTACAATGAGTTTCAGCAGCGGTTATTATCAAGCAGGAGATTACTGGATCTCGTATATTTCATTCTATGCAGTTTTTAGGATCTCTTTTTTTTGTCATTGGATGTATACATGCATTTGCTGGTTGCAGATTTAGGTAATTTTTGCCGAATAATTATAAATTCCGTTGATGACATCATTAGGGCAATTACATACATAATTCCAAGGCTGACAAATTATATGAAGACACAAAGATTTAAAAGATTTAGCAAATATGGTGTAAAGAAAAACTGGCTTAGAGGAGCTGTGAAAAATGAAAGGTGGAATCTGATTGGCTGCTATGGGCCACTAAGCTGGTTCTACTTTCCACCAGTTCTGATAACTCAGCCCCAAAGTGATTAGCGAACATAAAGCGGCTTATACTTTGTATTGCATTTCCCATTTCTGCCCCATTGTCTGCTCTGGAATGCACTCTCATGATCCCATCCATTCTCCGGTCTCCATCTTTCTCTGACGTCTATTTCTTCTCAGGTCTTCTCATCTGTGTTCCAGAATAACACCCATCTACTTACATGGGCGGAGGAGTTGGCATGTCCCATGGATGAATTGCACATGACCTGTTAAGTTCTTTTCAACAAAAGTGTCAGTGCATTCTGGATCTTCACTAGGACCTGCACCACATTATTATCCAGTCTGAACCACTGTGATAAATCTTACTGTATATCTTTAGATGTTTACACTGTCTAAATGTTAGACAGAACTACTAAAGCCTCATTCACACGTCAGTGTTTTACGGACGTTTGTTGTACGTGTTCTTCACCGACAGCACACGTCCCCAATCATTTTAATGTGTGTATTAGCACAGCCCATGGGTCCATGTTTTTAGCACGGAAGCATGCTGTATTTTGTCTGTGTTCACGCATCCATCACGCCCATTATAGTCTATGGGTCCGTTAAAACCACAGATGCAACATGGATGACACTCCTGTTGAATCCGTGTTTCACGGATCATTAAGAAGAGATGCTTTGAAAATAATTTTTCAGCTGTTCAATGTCAGTGAAATACAGATGGCACACGGACAGCAAAACACGGACCCACCACGGATCCTTCACGGACAGCTTCACAGATGCATCACTGACCTCCTTACGGATTTGAGCACACAGATGTGTAAATGAGGCTTAAAGGGAACCTGTCACCAGGATTTTGTGCATAGAGCTGAGGACATGGGCTGCTAGATGGCCGCTAGCACATCCGCAATATCCAGTCCCCATAGCTCTGTGTGCTTTTATTGTGTAAAAAAACTGATTTGATACATATGCAAATTAACCTGAGATGAGTCACGGACAGGACTCATCTCAGGTTCATTTGCATATCTATCAAAAATTTTTTGACACAATAAAAGCACACGGAGTTATGGGGACTGGATATTGCGGATGTGCTAGCAGCAATCTAGCAGCCCATGTCCTCAGCTCTATGCACAAAATCCTGGTGACAGGTTCCCTTTAAGTCTACCCATGAATGTTCTGGCCACCCTCAATACCTCAGGGCTTCCTCAAAGAGAGAGTTTCTATTGTAGATGAGAGATTTATATATATGTATATATATGTCCTTATTTTGTCCTGGAACAATAGCCTGTTCCTGAGGTAAGTGATGTTCTCCCCGGTCTAGCAGGGAAAGACCTTCAAACAGCCTGTATTTGCCTCTGTTGTCAGCCTCCTCCATGAACTCCATCCTGTGACCACTCAAAATACCTTAACCCCTTCAGGACCCTGACATTTTTCATCTTTAGGACCAGGCTATTTTTTGAAAATCTGACATGACACATAGCCAGGGATACTATTACACAAGGATCCTATCAGGGAAGGGCTCCAAATTAATCTTTATTATTCCAATACGCAATTAAGCGCAAATAAAGCCTCTTTTATCCCTGATGCAAATAGTAACTAAAAATTAACCTTTATTTGTCATCATTAAAACTATTTGTGAGCACACGTGAATTTTAAAATCACTGCCGGTTTTACTACAGGGATCACCTGTTTAACCAGTAAATGATGTGGTCATGGATGTGCACTTAAACCATAATCATCGACATAATAGTATACACTGTAGCAAATAAATCCACTCTCATTTAGTGGATAATGTTAAACTGCAGTACTTTGCTGCTAGTATATTAGCTACAAACAGAGCTCAGTCACATGTGTACTAACTATCCCTACAGATACCAGCAGCATGTTAAAATCCTAAACTACCGTCCCCCAACATGTTTCGCCAGCTACGCTGGCGCCCTCAGGGTAATGGACAGAGTTGAAGCAGTGGCGTCTCACACTCCTATTTATATAATCACCTACCAATGAGTGCCAGTTCACAGAAAATTGACATGCCGTTCTACCTATGGTGGAACTTACACCCTCTATTCGCCTAATAATTGGACCGTCTGGTCTCTGACGAGGGTGCGCCTCACTTAGTTGCGCAAGGAGATAGTCTCCTCTTATCCCTACCTGGCAGAACGTTACTACAAATTCCAAATGCCGTTCGGCAACATTGTAGCTTATGGCGCCTGCGCTGACTCTTAGTCTCTGCTCCGATCTCAACTGCTCAACGCGCGTGCGCCGCTCATAGTCTGAGCGCACTTGTATGTGAAACCTACGCTTGCGCTTGGACTTTGCTATTTTATGATAGAACCAAGCCCCAGTGCGCATGTATTAGTACTTAGTTTATTAGGTGATAAAGTCCTATTCCACTTACTATGGCACTATTCACATTGTCTCCTATCCCCTTGCTGTATGACCACCAAAACCTCTCCATTCACAATACTAATAACATTTCCACATGTGATGAGTATTAATACAACAAAAATATTAAATAATAATAAATAGTAACAAAACAAAAAATTCAACAAAAAATTCATGAGCCAATAATCATTTTGATATAAAGATCACCTAATTATTATTAACCTTCTCACTCTGGCATTTTATAACTGCATCGATCATCCCTTTACAGTAAGATCTATGATTAGGCTGTTTTATGTTCTATAATTTGTTTCATTTTATCTTCATTATTTTCATTTTTATTTTCATTTTTATTTCTTTTTTATATATTTTGTATTCATAATTTAATTTTTGTTTCCATCTTTTATTTTATTACCACCTTCATCACTTTCTACCATTATGAATTGTCACAGTGATTGATTAATTCTTTATTGTGTTGTAATGTACATCCTAACATTTGTGTCATAACATTTGTAATGATCTCACAAGGAGAACAGGGACAGGAAGGGGAATTCATCTATCCTTCAATTAGCTATATAGTGGAATTGGCATTCATTGGATTCGTGTACAGGGTGTTTTGAACTGGAGTGTTTTAACGTAACACTATTGCGGTGGTCTCACCTAAGTATAGACAGCTTGAAAAATATATGTGAGTAATATTGCAATAGCTGTTCACTTATAGAAACGATGTAAAGGTAAAGCCTTCATTTAGGCCCTTTGGACTTAAGCTCTCCAGACGGTAAATCCATCTGGCCTCTTCCTGACACAATAAAAGCACACGGAGTTATGGGGACTGGATATTACGGATGTGCTAGCAGCAATCTAGCAGCCCATGTCCTCAGCTCTATGCACAAAATCCTGGTGACAGGTTCCCTTTAAGTCTACCCATGAATGTTCTGGCCACCCTCAATACCTCAGGGCTTCCTCAAAGAGAGAGTTTCTATTGTAGATGAGAGATTTATATATATGTATATATATGTCCTTATTTTGTCCTGGAACAATAGCCTGTTCCTGAGGTAAGTGATGTTCTCCCCGGTCTAGCAGGGAAAGACCTTCAAACAGCCTGTATTTGCCTCTGTTGTCAGCCTCCTCCATGAACTCCATCCTGTGACCACTCAAAATACCTTAACCCCTTCAGGACCCTGACATTTTTCATCTTTAGGACCAGGCTATTTTTTGAAAATCTGACATGACACATAGCCAGGGATACTATTACACAAGGATCCTATCAGGGAAGGGCTCCAAATTAATCTTTATTATTCCAATACGCAATTAAGCGCAAATAAAGCCTCTTTTATCCCTGATGCAAATAGTAACTAAAAATTAACCTTTATTTGTCATCATTAAAACTATTTGTGAGCACACGTGAATTTTAAAATCACTGCCGGTTTTACTACAGGGATCACCTGTTTAACCAGTAAATGATGTGGTCATGGATGTGCACTTAAACCATAATCATCGACATAATAGTATACACTGTAGCAAATAAATCCACTCTCATTTAGTGGATAATGTTAAACTGCAGTACTTTGCTGCTAGTGTATTAGCTACAAACAGAGCTCAGTCACATGTGTACTAACTATCCCTACAGATACCAGCAGCATGTTAAAATCCTAAACTACCGTCCCCCAACATGTTTCGCCAGCTACGCTGGCGTCCTCAGGGGTAATGGACAGAGTTGAAGCAGTGGCGTCTCACACTCCTATTTATATAATCACCTACCAATGAGTGCCAGTTCACAGAAAATTGACATGCCGTTCTACCTATGGTGGAACTTACACCCTCTATTCGCCTAATAATTGGACCGTCTGGTCTCTGACGAGGGTGCGCCTCACTTAGTTGCGCAAGGAGATAGTCTCCTCTTATCCCTACCTGGCAGAACGTTACTACAAATTCCAAATGCCGTTCGGCAACATTGTAGCTTATGGCGCCTGCGCTGACTCTTAGTCTCTGCTCCGATCTCAATTGCTCAATGCGCGTGCGCTCGCTCATAGTCTGGAGCGCACTTGTATGTGAAACCTACGCTTGCGCTTGGACTTGCTATTTTATGATAGAACCAAGCCCCAGTGCGCATGTATTAGTACTTAGTTTATTAGGTGATAAAGTCCTATTCCACTTACTATGGCACTATTCACATTGTCTCCTATCCCCTTGCTGTATGACCACCAAAACCTCTCCATTCACAATACTAATAACATTTCCACATGTGATGAGTATTAATACAACAAAAAATATTAAATAATAACAAATAGTAACAAAACAAAAAATTCAACAAAAAATTCATGAGCCAATAATCATTTTGATATAAAGATCACCTAATTATTATTAACCTTCTCACTCTGGCATTTTATAACTGCATCGATCATCCCTTTACAGTAAGATCTATGATTAGGCTGTTTTATGTTCTATAATTTGTTTCATTTTATCTTCATTATTTTCATTTTTATTTTCATTTTTATTTCTTTTTTATATATTTTGTATTCATAATTTAATTTTTGTTTCCATCTTTTATTTTATTACCACCTTCATCACTTTCTACCATTATGAATTGTCACAGTGATTGATTAATTCTTTATTGTGTTGTAATGTACATCCTTAACATTTGTGTCATAACATTTGTAATGATCTCACAAGGAGAACAGGGGACAGGAAAGGGGAATTCATCTATCCTTCAATTAGCTATATAGTGGAATTGGCATTCATTGGATTCGTGTACAGGGTGTTTTGAACTGGAGTGTTTTAACGTAACACTATTGCGGTGGTCTCACCTAAGTATAGACAGTTTGAAAAAAAATGTATGTGAGTAATATTGCAATAGCTGTTCACTTATAGAAACGATGTAAAGGTAAAGCCTTCATTTAGGCCCTTTGGACTTAAGCTCTCCAGACGGTAAATCCATCTGGCCTCTTCCTGATACAAAATCTTATCCAGGTCACCACGTCTGGGACCCAGAGATTTCTTGCATATGCCCCAAAATTTGAGGCAGTCAGGATTTCCAAAATGATGGAATCTGACATGTCTAGAGATGGATGTGTCTTTTTTCATATTGATGCTGCTAATGTGTTGACAGATTCGCTTACGAAATTCTTGTACTGTTTTTCCTACATATACTTTTTGACATGGGCATATAGCAATGTAAATAATACCTTTCGTTTGACAATTTATAAACTGTCTAATCTCATATTTCCTTTGATTTAAAGGGTTAATGAAGACTTTGGACTTTTGAACCAGAGGACAAAAACTGCATCTGCCACATGGGTAACATCCCACTAAAGTCGAGCTCAGCCAAGTGGATTTAGCTGGATCCGGACTATGGAAACTGTGTACCAAATGGTCTTTTAGATTTCTACCCCTACGGTAAGTGATTTGTGGTCGTTTAGCTAAAATTTCCTTTAGATCTATATCCACTTGCAAAACGTGCCAGTGCTTTTGGAGTATATTAGAAACCTCACGAAATTTGCTGTCAAATGTCCCTATGCACCTTATCGTGGTAGATTTAGGTCTTTCTCGAGATTGTAGTAGATCCATACGATTTGTATTAAGTGCCCGCTTGTATGCCTTATGTAGAGTTTTTTTTAGGGTAACCCCTTTGTTGGAATCTTTCATAAAGAATATTGCATTCTTTTTGGAACCCGAGTCATCAGAACAATTCCGACGTGCTCTAATATATTGTCCCACAGGGATCCCTTTCTTCAACGGTGCGGGATGATGGCTTTGCCATTGTAGAAAGTTATTTGTAGAAGTAGGTTTGCGATACACTTCAGTTGCGATGCGTCCACCAGGCAGAAGGGAAATCCTAAGGTCCAGGAACGTCAATGTATGCGGATGTATTTCTGATGTAAATGCCATGCCTATCTCATTGTTATTGAGACTTTTTACAAATTCATGAAAATGTGATTCAGTGCCATCCCACAAAATCAACACATCATCTATAAAACGACCCCAAAATAATATGTGCTCAATAAAAAAATCATAACGTTCAGTGAAAAGTCTCAATAACAATGAGATAGGCATGGCATTTACATCAGAAATACATCCGCATACATTGACGTTCCTGGACCTTAGGATTTCCCTTCTGCCTACTTTCTACAATAACTTTCTACAATGGCAAAGCCATCACCCCGCACCGTTGAAGAAAGGGATCCCTGTGGGACAATATATTAGAGCACGTCGGAATTGTTCTGATGACTCGGGGTTCCAAAAAGAATGCAATATTCTTTATGAAAGATTCCAACAAAGGGGTTACCCTAAAAAAAACTTACATAAGGCATACAAGCGGGCACTTAATACAAACCGTATGGATCTACTACAATCTCGAGAAAGACCTAAATCTACCACGATAAGGTGCATAGGGACATTTGATAGCAAATTTCGTGAGGTTTCTAATATACTCCAAAAGCACTGGCACGTTTTGCAAGTGGATATAGATCTAAAGGAAATTTTAGCTAAACGACCACAAATCACTTACCGTAGGGGTAGAAATCTAAAAGACCATTTGGTACACAGTTTCCATAGTCCGGATCCAGCTAAATCCACTTGGCTGAGCTCGACTTTAGTGGGATGTTACCCATGTGGCAGATGCAGTTTTTGTCCTCTGGTTCAAAAGTCCAAAGTCTTCATTAACCCTTTAAATCAAAGGAAATATGAGATTAGACAGTTTATAAATTGTCAAACGAAAGGTATTATTTACATTGCTATATGCCCATGTCAAAAAGTATATGTAGGAAAAACAGTACAAGAATTTCGTAAGCGAATCTGTCAACACATTAGCAGCATCAATATGAAAAAAGACACATCCATCTCTAGACATGTCAGATTCCATCATTTTGGAAATCCTGACTGCCTCAAATTTTGGGGCATATGCAAGAAATCTCTGGGTCCCAGACGTGGTGACCTGGATAAGATTTTGTATCAGGAAGAGGCCAGATGGATTTACCGTCTGGAGAGCTTAAGTCCAAAGGGCCTAAATGAAGGATTTACCTGATACATCGTTTCTATAAGTGAACAGCTATTGCAATATTACTCACATAAATTTTTTTTCAAATTGTCTATACTTAGGTGAGACCACCGTAATAGTGTTACGTTAAAACACTCCAGTTCAAAACACCCTGTACAAGAATCCAATGAATGCCAATTCCACTATATAGCTAATTGAAGGATAGATGAATTCCCCTTTCCTGTCCCCTGTTCTCCTTGTGAGATCATTACAAATGTTATGACACAAATGTTAAGGATGTACATTACAACACAATAAAGAATTAATCAATCACTGTGACAATTCATAATGGTAGAAAGTGATGAAGGTGGTAATAAAATAAAAGATGGAAACAAAAATTAAATTATGAATACAAAATATATAAAAAAGAAATAAAAATGAAAATAAAAATGAAAATAATGAAGATAAAATGAAACAAATTATAGAACATAAAACAGCCTAATCATAGATCTTACTGTAAAGGGATGATCGATGCAGTTATAAAATGCCAGAGTGAGAAGGTTAATAATAATTAGGTGATCTTTATATCAAAATGATTATTGGCTCATGAATTTTTTGTTGAATTTTTTGTTTTGTTACTATTTGTTATTATTTAATATTTTTTGTTGTATTAATACTCATCACATGTGGAAATGTTATTAGTATTGTGAATGGAGAGGTTTTGGTGGTCATACAGCAAGGGGATAGGAGACAATGTGAATAGTGCCATAGTAAGTGGAATAGGACTTTATCACCTAATAAACTAAGTACTAATACATGCGCACTGGGGCTTGGTTCTATCATAAAATAGCAAGTCCAAGCGCAAGCGTAGGTTTCACATACAAGTGCGCTCCATTGAGATCGGAGCAGAGACTAAGAGTCAGCGCAGGCGCCATAAGCTACAATGTTGCCGAACGGCATTTGGAATTTGTAGTAACGTTCTGCCAGGTAGGGATAAGAGGAGACTATCTCCTTGCGCAACTAAGTGAGGCGCACCCTCGTCAGAGACCAGACGGTCCAATTATTAGGCAAATAGAGGGTGTAAGTTCCACCATAGGTAGAACGGCATGTCAATTTTCTGTGAACTGGCACTCATTGGTAGGTGATTATATAAATAGGAGTGTGAGACGCCACTGCTTCAACTCTGTCCATTACCCCTGAGGACGCCAGCGTAGCTGGCGAAACATGTTGGGGGACGGTAGTTTAGGATTTTAACATGCTGCTGGTATCTGTAGGGATAGTTAGTACACATGTGACTGAGCTCTGTTTGTAGCTAATATACTAGCAGCAAAGTACTGCAGTTTAACATTATCCACTAAATGAGAGTGGATTTATTTGCTACAGTGTATACTATTATGTCGATGATCATGGTTTAAGTGCACATCCATGACCACATCATTTACTGGTTAAACAGGTGATCCCTGTAGTAAAACCGGCAGTGATTTTAAAATTCACGTGTGCTCACAAATAGTTTTAATGATGACAAATAAAGGTTAATTTTTAGTTACTATTTGCATCAGGGATAAAAGAGGCTTTATTTGCGCTTAATTGCGTATTGGAATAACATAGCCTGGGATCTCAGCTAACAAGCCCGGGACCAATGAGGGTGATTCCAGGCCAGCGATCGCTCTGATTGGCTAGTCCCCCCCCCCTCTTCAGCCCTTCATGTGCACCTTTGTTATTGTGAGCGGGCGGTTGGCCGGAACGCGATCCCCTGCCCGCGATTCGCCCACCTGCGATCCCCCTCTTCTGATTTCCAGGATGGCCGACCGTTAGCAGAGTGTCAGCACACAGCTACCACACGGCGGTAGTGGCCTGAAGACGCGCGTGAGTCAGCGCGAAACGACCATCGCCGCTTCTTTACTGCAACTTAGTTTGTGTCCCCCCCCGATGCCTCAGTGACGTTGGTTCATTGACACATTATGGATCAATAAAGTAAGTCTCTGGAATGGACTTGGTGAGTGCCGCTCGTTTTCTTTCACTTCTCCAATTGGTCATATCAATGCCCTATCCTCTTTTGGAGCTGAGCAACACCGTTGACCATTATGCCGCTGTCACAGTAGTCTGAACTAGCGCTGATTTATCTGCAGCCACGGGACTAAAAATTACAATAGTGCCGCCCGTTTTTCTTCCTTTGTTTATGTCACAGCTGATACTCTGCTTGAAACGACGGACATCTGTGCTGGACGTTTAACCTCTTCCATGCTGCGGTCCATAGGGACCTCTACATGGAAGGGGTTAACAGGGAGGCAGTTCCCTCCCTCTCCCATCGGGGGCTGCTGTGCCGTTGCATCCACCCGATACTTGACCCAGAGGGAGGGGTACCCCCTCCCTCCTTCCCCCATCGGCTGCTCTGTTATTGCAGCGGCTGATGGTTACCATGGCAACCGTATGCCTTCATAGACATCCGGTTTGCCATGGTAAGACTAAGATCAGGCTTCTGCTAAAGGCAGCAGCAGCAGCTTGATCAGCCTGTCTCAATACACTACAGTGCACTATATATACTGTAGTGTATTATATTGGCATCAGACCCATTGGATCTTAAAGAACCAAGTTGGTCTGGGTCAAAAAAATGTAAAAAAAAGTGAACAAATGTAAAAATAAAAAAAATTAATTTCTTATGATTAAAATAAAAATAAAAAATAGAATACATATGTTTGATTTCAGCGCGTCTGTAACGACCTGATCTATAAAACGGTCATATTACTTTCCCCGCACAAATAACGCCATAAAAAAAAGAAAAACTATGATAAAATTAAAATTTTGCCCAGCTCGCTTCCAAAAAAATGTAATAAAAGTGATCATAAAAACCTTATGTAAGCCAAAATGGTACTGTACCAATCAAACCGTCAGCTCATCCCGCAAAAATTTAGCGCTTACATGAGACAACTGCCCAAAAAATATGGCTCTCAGATTATGGAGACTTTTTCTAAAATTCTTTTATTGTGTTAATGTAAAATAAAAAAATACACATATTAGATATCGCCATGTTCGTAAGAACCTTCTCTATAAAAATTTGTCATGACCTAAGCCCTCAGGTGAACACCGTAAAAAATAAAAATGGTGCATCTTACATCACAAAAAGTGTAATACCAAGCCATCAAAAAGGCGTATGTCTCCCAAAATAGAACTAATCAAACCATCATCTCATCCCGCAAAAAATGAGACGCTACCTAACACAATCTGTAAAAAAATAAAAAAGCTATCACTCTCAGAAAATGGAGACACAAAAATATTTTTTGCTTGAGAACTAATATTATTGTGCTAAAGTGAAACAAATAAAAGAAAGTATACATATTAGGTATTGCAACGTCTGTGAGAACCTGATCTATAAAAATATCGCATGACCTAACCCCTCTGGTGAACACCATAAAAAAAATAAAAACGGTGCCAAAAAAAGCCATTTTTGGTCACCTTGCATCACAGAAAGTGTAATACCAAGCGATCAAAATAGTACCAATCAAACCGTCCTATCATACCGAAAAAAAATGAGCCCCTACATAAGACAGTCACCCAAAAAATAAAAAAAAACTATGGCTTTCAGAATAAGGAGAAACAAAAAAATAATTTTCATATTTCATATGGTATTGTCACGTCTGTAACAACGTGCTCTATAAAAATACCACATGATCTAACCTGTCAGATGAACATTGTAAATAACAAAAAATAAAAACGGTGCCAAAACAGCTATTTTTTATTACCTTGCCTCACAAAAAGTGTAATATAGAGCAACCAAAAATCATATGTACTCTTAAATAATACCAACAAAACTGCCACCTTATCACGTATTTTCTAAAATAGGGTCACTTTTTAGGAGCTTCTACTCTAGGGGTGCATCAGGGACATGGCAATTTAAAATTATCCCAGTGAAATCTACCCTCCAAAAACCATACAGCCTTTCTTTCCTTTTGCGCCCTGCCTCGTGCCCATACAGCAGTTTACGACCACATATGGGATGTTTCTGTAAGTTACAGAATCAGGGCAATAAATATTGAGTTTTGTTTGGCTGTTAACCGTTGCTTTGTTACTGGAAAAAATGGTTTAAAATGGAAAATCTGCCAAAAATGTTAAAATCTGAAATTTAATCTCCATTTTCTATTAATTCTTGTGGAACAACTAAAGTGTTAACAAAGTTTGTAAAATGAGTTTTGAATACCTTGAAGGGTGTAGTTTCTAAAATGGGGTCATTTATAGGTGGTTTCTGCTATGTAAGCCCCAAAAAGTGACTTCAGACTTGAACTGGTCCTTCAAAAGTGGGTTTTGGAAATTTTCAGAAAAATTTCAAGATTTGCTTCTAAACTTCTAAGCCTTCTAATGTCCCCAAAAAATAAAATGGAATTCCCAAAATAATGCAAACATGAAGTAGACATATGGGGAATGTAAATTAATAACAATTTGGGGAGTTATTACTATCTATTATAAAAGAAGAGAAATAGAAATTACCAAATTTTTGGCAAATTTGGTATTTTTTTATAAATAAAAATGAAATTTTTTGACTAAATTTTACCACTGTCATGAAGTACAATATGTGACGAGAAATCAATCTCAGAATGGCCTGGATAAGTAAAAGCGTTTTAAAGTTATTTCCACATAAAGTGATACATGGCACATTTACTAAAAATGGCCTGGTCCTTAAAGAGGACCTTTAACTAAGATTTAGGTAGTGAAATACTTTCACTACCTTCCTGGGCAGACGCCGCTGACGTCCAGGTAACTTTTTTTTTTCAAAATAACCCCCCTTTGTGCGCTCTGGTCCCCGTTAGTTTTTATATGCGGGGACTCCTTGTAGTAGGCGGGGACTTGTCTTTTGCGTTCGAATCGCAGCCAGGGAGAGGAAAACCACTTCCCAGGCAAAAGACAAGTCCTTGCCTCATACAAGAAATCATATAGCAATAACAAATGAGAAAACAGATGCACACTGCGGTCTTACTATGCTTTCAAACTGATGTTAAAATTGAGAGGTTAGTCCACATGTCCTACAGTGGAGGACATGTCTTAAGCCCGAGCACCGCGCCAAGGTCTCTCAAGTAGCTCGGGACCTAACACTCACCTACCTGTGCCATATGGGAAATACCAAGGGCCAGTGGGCAAAATTACAGGAATGTATTAGGCCGACTCGCAGTAGACTCCTCAGTTACCTCCAGCATGTGACCATGCCTGCAATGGGAGGGAGGAGAGGGCTGTGAGCCCCACCCAAGACTGGCTGATATGGCCCAGGCCTCACAGGTGCACCTAAATGTAGCCTGTGGATGGAAAACAGGCTACATTTACATGAGAGTTTATACACCTCCAAAAAATTATATATACAATAACCAACTGAAAGGTGGCATTAAGCAGGATGTGCTCAACCCAAAAATGCAGTTGTGCATATATATATACAGGGGAGCAGATCCTGCACTTATGGCCCGTTGCTAATGGCAATCCCCAGCAAAAATGCATACGGTGGAGGATGCCTGCAGCGGACCATAAGTACTACAATAGGTATCCTACACAAGATGGCAATAGTGTGGATGTGATAGATAATATAACAATATAGCAATAACAAATGACAAAACAGGTGCACACTGTAATCTTACTAAGCCCCTTTAACTGATGTTAAAATTGAGAGGTTAGTCAACATGTCCTACAGTGGAGGACATGTCTTAATCCCGAGCACTGCGCCAAGGTCTCTCAAGTAGCTTGGGACCTAACACTCGCCTACCTGTGCCATATGGGCAATACCAGGGGCCAGTGGGAAAAATTACAGGAATGTATTAGGCCGACTCACATTAGACTCCTCAGTTACCTCCAGCATGTGACCATGCCTGCAATGGGAGGGGGGAGAGGGCTGTGAGCCCCACCCAAGACTGGCTGATATGGGCCAGGCCTCACAGGTGCACCTAAATGTAGCCTGTGGATGGAAAACAGGCTACATTTACCGCAGTGTGCACCTGTTTTGTCATTTTGTTGCTATATTGTTATATTATTTATCACATCCACACTATTGCCATCTTGTGTAGGATGCCTATTGTGGTACTTGAGGTCCGCTGCGGGCATCCTCCACCGTATGCATTTTTTCTGGGGATTGCCATTAGCAACGGGCCACAAGTGCAGGATCATCCAAGAAATCCCTGCATTTGAAAACTAACGGGAACAAGATCGCACGAACGGAGGGGTTATTTTGGAAAAAAAAATGTTGCCTGGACATCAGCGGGTGCCGCCCAGGAAGGTAGTGTAAGTATTTCACTAACTAAATCTTAATTAAAGGTCCTCTTTAAGGTGAAAAATGGCCCGGTCCTGATGGGGTTAAAACATTTTTACTTATCCAAGCCATTCTGAGATTGTTTTCTCATCACATATTGTACTCCATGACAGTGTTGAATTTGAGTCACAATATTTAATTTTTATTTATAAAAAAAAATACCAAATTTACCAAAAACTTGCCAAAATTTCAATTTCTCTACTTTTAAAACAGATAGTGATACCTCCTAAAATTGTTATTACTTTACATTCCCCGCATGTCTACATCATGTTTGGATCGTTTTGTAAATGACATTTTCTTTTTTTGGGACGTTAGAAGTTTAGAAGCAAATCTTAACATTTTTATGAGAATTTCCAAAACCCAATTTTTAAGGACCAGTTCATGTCTGAAGTCAGTATGTGGGGCTTACATAATAAAAACCACCCATAAATGGCCCCATTTTAAAAACTACACTCCTCAAGGTATTCAAAACTGATTTTACAAACTTTATTAACCCTTTAGGTGTTCCAGAAGAATTAAAGGAAAATATAGATGATATTTCAGAATTTCACATTTTTGGCAGATTTTCCATTTTAATCCATTTTTTACAGTAACAAAGCAAGGGTTAACAACCAAACAAAACTCAATATTTATTACCCTGATTCTGTAGTTTACAGACACAACCCATGTGGTCATAAACTGCTGTACGGGCACACGGCAGGGCTCAGAACGAAAGGAACGCCATATGGTTTTTAAAGGGCAGATTTCACTGGGATAATTTTAAGTTGCCATGTCACATTTGTGTTTACTCTATTTTTATTAATTTCAAAAATGTCAGTACCATACAGTGTATCCAAAAATTACAAGGACAACTTAATCTTGGGATCTCGCAGGATCTAAATACAGTGTTACAACCAAAGAAATCTGTCTAGGCAATTGAATTCAAAGAATATGCAAGACTGAAAGTGACTGTGATTAGATAAATATATATCCTTATGAACTTTAACATAAAATGTTGTAAAGGTGAATAAAAGACAATCACCTGTAATCCTAATTTCTAAATTACTGCCTTAAACTTGAGGCAAGACTCGTGAGGCCAATTTTAAGTAGAACAAAAACACCCCAATCACAAGAGCCATGCCACATTTGAAGACCCCCTGATGCACCCCTAGAGTAGAAACTCCAAAAACGTGACCCCATTTTGTAAACTACAGTATAACGTGGCAGTTTTGTTGGTACTATTTTAGGGTACATATGATTTCTGGTTGCTCTATATTATACTTTTTGTGAGGCAAGGTAACAAAAAATAGCTGATTTGGCACTGTTTTTATTTTTTGATTTTTACAATTTTATCTGACAGGTTAGTTCATGAGCTATTGTTATAGAGCAGGTTATTACCGACACGACAATACCAAATATGACTAGTTTTTTGGGTTGGTTGTTTTAGTTTTACACAATAAAGCATTTTTTTTTTGTTTTTAACATTTTTTTTTTTTAGTGTGTCCATATTTTAAAAGCCATAGTTTTTTTTATTTATTTATTTATTTTTTTGGGCCGACTGTCTTATATAGGGTCTAATTTTTTGGGATAAGATGAAGGTTTGATTGGTACGATTTTGTGGTGCGTATGACTTTTTGATCGTTTGGTATTGCACTTTTTGTGATCCAAGGTTTTATTTTATTTGCCGTGTTCACCTGAGGGGTTAGTTCATGTGATATTTTAATAGTGCA
Source organism: Bufotes viridis (assembly GCA_033119425.1). Lineage (NCBI taxonomy): Eukaryota > Metazoa > Chordata > Amphibia > Anura > Bufonidae > Bufotes > Bufotes viridis. The sequence continues at coordinate 328,965,329 of CM065590.1, forward strand.
GGTTGTTACGGATGCGGCGATATCTAATATATAAACTTTTTTTATTTATTTAAGTTTTACACAATAACGGCATTTTTTAAACAAAAAAAAATCATGTTTCAGTGTCTCCATAGTTGTTTTTATTTTTTGCCCGATTGTTTTATATAGGGGCTCTTTGTTTTTTGGGATGAGTTGACAGTTTGATTGGTACTATTTTGGGAGGACATACGACTTTTTGATCGCTTGGTGTTGCACTTTTTGCGAGGGGGTGGATCATGTGATATTTTTGTAGAGCCGGTCGTTATGGAGGCGGCAATACCCAATATGTCTCGGTTTCTTTTTTTTTTTTTTTTTTACATTATTATGTGCTTTATTTTAGGAATTTTTTTTTTATTATGAAAAAGACTTTTATTTACTTCTTTTTTAACTTTTTATTTTTGCCCCACTCTGGGACTTCAACTTCTGGGGTCTTATCCCCTCTGCAATGCATTACAATAGAAACGGTATTGTAATGCATTGGCTGTCAGCTTTTATGCTGACAGTCTGCCTGTGAGACCCAACCTAAGGCCCCTTTCACACGGCCGAATTTTCCACGCGGGTGCAATGCGTGACGTGAACGCAATGCACCCACACTGATTCCGGACCCATTCATTTCTATGGGGTTGTGCACATTAGCGTTGATTTTCACGCATCACTTCTTCGTTGCGTGAAAATCACAGCATGCTCTATATTGTGCGTGTTTCATGCAACGCAGGCCCCATAGAAGTGAATGGGGCTGTGTGAAAATCGCAAGCATCCGCATTCAAGTGCGGATGCAGTGCGATTTTGCCGCATGGTTGCTAAGAGACGATCGGGATGGCGACCCGATCTTTATTATTTTCCCTTATAACATGGTTATACCGAATGCTTAGTAAAATGTGGATTGAGGGGTTAAAAATAAAAAAATTAACTCACCTTATCCACTTGATTTTGTAGTTGCGATCTCTTCTTTCTTAACTCATTAGCTGCTGTCTAAAGGACCTGTGGTGACGTCACATCACATGGTCCATCACCATGGTGATAGACCATGTGATGAGCGCAGTGACGTAATCACAGGTCCTATAGCCGGCAGCTAATGATTGAAGAAGAGATCGCAACTATGCGATCAAGTGGATAAGGTGAGTTAATTTTTTATTTTTAACCCTCAATCCACATTTTACTAAGCATTCGGTATTGAGAATGCTATTATTTTCCCTTATACCATGTTATAAGGGAAAATAATAAAATCTACAGAATACTCAACCCGAACTTCAGTGAAGAAGTCCGGGTTTGGGTCTGTTTACCAAACATGCCAATTTTTCCCACGTGCGTGAAAAACGCATTAAAACACTTTGCACCCGCGCTGAAAAAATGCAAAACCTGAACGCAATCGCAGTGAAAACTGACTTGTTTTAGTGCACAAATCGCACCATTTTCCCTGAATGCATCCGTCTCAAATCCGCAATGCTCGTGTGAAAGGGGTCTAAGGACTGTATCTCACAGGCTTCCGTAGAAGGCAAGCTCCGATGCCTATGGAAGGAATCGGACTTGCCTCCACTGCCATCGGGTCCCCGCCACTGCAGCGCAGGAACCCGATTGGGAAGCGGAGGGCACCCGTACCCTCTGCGAACCCTCTGCATGCCGTGGTCAGCTTTGACATAGAAGGGGTTTTCCCAATGCCCGCGCATGCAGCAGGGGCCTGGCTATCAGTGACTGCTGGGTCTATGCCGCTGATCGGGCGGGCGCCGCTCATGCACCCGCCCGATGAGCCCGGCGGCGTTGGTCCTTAAGTCAGTCTACCAGTCTACATGTACGGTGAGGTTCCTTAACCACCTGAGGACCGCCTAACGCACGGATGCGTCCGGCGGGCGGTCCTCTTTCTCTGAGTCGATGCATCGGCCCGTCATCTCGCGAGACGCGAGATTTCAGCTGATGCCGCCGCGCATGTGCACTGTGCGGCGGTAAGAAGTTCAAGAAGGAGTTGGTCATCAGCCTGCCAGCCAACGATCATCGCTGGCAGGCTGATGACTTTTGAAAAAAACGAATCACAAGCCATCTAACACATTATATTTATAAATATAATGTGTTAAATGGCTTTTGTGCTCTCTGCTGGATGAGAGAAATATCTCTGTAAATTGACAACTTTGTATAAAAAAATGGAAACAGTTGTCATTTACAGAGATATTTCTCATACCCAGCATGGTTATATGTAAAAATACACCCCAATACACATTGCCCTACTTCTCCTGAGTACGGCGATACCACATGTGTGACACTTTTTGCAGCCAAGATGCGCAAAGGGGCCCTAATTTCATTGAGTACCTTTAGGATTTCACAGGGCATTTTTACGCATTTGGATTCAAAACTACTTCCCACGCTTTAGGCGCCCCTAAAATGCCAGGGCAGTAGAAATACCTAGGTATTTACAGTCCAATTATGTCGCCTGTCTATGTTTGTCAGTTTTTTTATCAAATAATTTTTATTATGTATAAACATTTATACATACAAGGAAAGGAAAAAAACAACAGAGTATAATCCCTCACCATCCCAGTTCCTCCCATGTCCACCTCTCAACCATCATAGATGTGCACCAAAGTCCCAAATGCTCTTAATATGTAATTCACAATATATCTAAGCATTCATTTGTACCACAGTCCAATTTGTAGCTCCCCACGCCAAACTAATACATCAATTGTATACTAACTTCCCCTTTATATAGACATTCCAGTCCATGTTGAACATTATCAGAACATGCAGCGGGACATCCACCTCCCCACCACCCAGCCACACAGTGCAGCATGGTATTATCTTTCATGTGCCCTCACTTTAAATTTGCGTACTGTAGGTGGTTCTGAAGCAGTCCAATAAAAAGCAATAGCTTACTGGCCTGATAAAGGAGGTGGTGGATAGAAAGCCGATGCCCCCTGCTACAGGAATCATAGCTACATACCCTAAGATACATGTCAATACCATCAAATCTTCAATTTAAAAAAATTCATTTATAGATGACATCACTTCCCTCCAATAGCGTCAGAGTCAGGGACAGTTCCACATAAGGTGCATTCAGGGACGCACCGACAGGAGGGGGTCCAACAGGTCTGGACCATCCATTGTGGAAGTGCTCATCTTTATATTCATCTGTATCGCCGTCCTTAGGACAGAGATTCAGATGGATGCTGCAGTGGGGCATGGGAGAGATGTCTCCCTTCCCCATTCCTCTACACCAGTGCCTGAGCCAGCCTATCAGAGGTTGGCTCAGGCGGCGAGATGACGTTATTATCATCACGCCGCATAAACCAGGCAGCATACAGTACGGGGGACGGGCCGGAAGAGGCCCGCGATCGCATCGATGACAGCCACAGGAAGGTAAGTATTAGTGTTTTTTTTTTAGATGGCACAATATAGAAAAGAACTACTATGTGGGCATCTAGAGGCATTTTTACTGGCAAATTGTGGGGGAGAGGAGCACTATTGGGGCATCTGGTGTCACTAAAAGGGGCATTTTTACTGGCACATTACAGGGGGCACTATAGTAGAGAGGATCACTATAAGGGCATCTGCTGGGAGCACTAAGAAGGGTCATTTTTAATGGCACATTAAGGGAGCACTATGGGGAGAGGAGAACTATAGGGGTATCTACTGGAGGCACTAAGAAGGGTCATTTTTACTGGCATATTATGGGGGCACTATGGAGGCATGTGCTGGGGGCACTAAAATGGGGTATTTTTACTGGCATATATTATGGGTAAATTAGATCAGCTGCGGGCACAAAGAACGGGTATTTCTTGTACCGTCATATTATAAGGAGAATTGTTACTACTAGTGGGTATTATGGTGAGCTTTACTACTACTGGGGGCTATGGGGATGATTACTAGTATGGGCACGATGAGGGCATTATTACTACTAAGTGTGCTCTGGCAGAGAAATATTTTTATTGGTGAGATTTTGGGGAGCACTATTACTTTGGTGGGTTCCCTGGCACAGTATCAGCTTAGGACAATTATTTTTGGGGGTATTATGTTATACTACTAGTGTCCGGGATACTATTTACTGGGTGCAGTTATTTTTTTAGCGCACTGTGTGGCAATAAATATTGAAGGGGCACTATCTCTGTGGTACCAGTATTTTCAGGGAACTGTTTCTGCAGTATAGTATTGGTGAGTACAGTATTGGGGGTGGCAGAATGGGGTGTTCAGAAGATGTGAGGATGATGGAAAAGTGGTGTTCAGAAGATGTGAGGATGATGGAGAAGTGGGAAGCTAATGTCTGCTTGTCAGAGACGATAGATGGCTGAAAAATCATCATGGTGGCTGGTCTGAATGGAGAAGATGAGGAAAGAGAAAGTGGACATCACTGGATGTAAGAGGTATGTGGCGCTATGTAGGAGAGGAGATGCTCCGGCTCCTCCCCTGCCATTTGCAGAAGGAGGATTCAGAGCTAGGCAGCTATAAGCATAGTGGTGACTGCAAATGGGGCAGGGCGCTTTGGCCTGGTGAGGGCGACCGAGGTGGGCAACAGGCCACAGGCAGGTGGCGGGGGAACCACAGGCCACAAGCAGGATTCTGGGAGGGAGGAGAGCGGAGGAGCTTCCTGGCTGTAGCCTGCTGTTGTCTATTATATAAATCTAAAGCAGGCAGAGCGGCTCTGCCGCTTCCTGCTCTCTCCACCATGCGCTCAGGTACTGCTCTCCTGCCAGCACAGGAGAAGGCAGAAGTGGTAATAAACCGCTCTTGAATTGAGAAAATTTAAATAATTCAATATTACTTTATTATAAGTATATTTCCAAATCCCTTTCATTAGCTATAATGGCTCGTTTTCTCTGGGAAGCAATCATCAGGGGAAATAAAATGGCTGCTGTCCTATTAGTGCACAGAGACCCTGTCCTAATCACTCAGCAGGACAAGTTACCTCACAACACTGAGCTAAAGAGCTGCCTCATCCTCCTCTCTGCTCTGCTTGTCAGGGATTATGATCCTGAATACAGCTGATATGATCTTCAGCTGAATATATGTAGGAATGGGGATCATGAGGAGACATGAAGTACAGAGTGGAAGGTGAGGATGTGGCTAATGAGTTGCAGCACTTGTATGTAGTCTACATTACCACAGTCTGTCCTGTCCTTCCTGTCTGTACTTCATGTCTCCTCATAATCTCCATTCCTATAGAGATTCAGCTGAATATCTTAGCAGCTGTATTTAGGATCATAATCCCTGACAAGTAGAGCAGAGAGGAGGATGAAGCAGCTCTTTACCTCAGTGCTGTGAAGTAACTTGTCCTGCTGTGTGATTAGGACAGGTTTTGTGTGCACTAATAGGACAGTGGCCATTTTAATTCCCTTGATGATTGTTTCCCAGACAAAACGAGCAATTATAACTAATGAAAGGTATTTGGGAATATATTCAAAATAAAGTAATTTTAAAGAATTTAATTTTTTAATTCCCGGAGAGCCTTTAACTAATAACCGCTCATTGAGAAGTTGTTGCGCTCTCCTCTAGGCACAAGCTTTATCCTCCTGGGGGTCAGACACCTGGGCTGCCCTCTACAAATTCCTAGTCAGCGCATTGCTCTTAGGCCTCATGCACACAGCCGTTGCTCGACTGTGGCCGTATTGCGGCCTGCAAAAATCGGGTCCACAATATGCGGACACCAGTCGTGTGTTCCCCGCATCACGGATGCGGACCAATTCTTCAGTGCGGACGGATCACTGACCCATTCCAAGTTGAATGGGTCTCGATCCATCCCGGCCACCGCACGGACGTTGCCCGTGCATTGGGGACCACAAATTGCAGTCCCCAATGCACGGAGCGGCCGTGTGCATGATGCCTTATTCTTTATTAGCATAGTTAAGTGATCTGATAGTAGTCTAGGGAGATATTGTATTATCCAGACATAAATCTATCCTAGACAGAGAGCTATACTTGCTAGAACAGCATGATTACTGTCTGACATTTGTATTTCCCAATCTCCAGAAATCTAGTATGGACGCCTCAGCCAGCAGCCTACCAAATGCAGAAACTTGCAAGGCTGGTGTCTGAGGGGAAGGAGTAAATCTATCCAATACCGGATTTACTGGAAATGATTGAAATCCCCATAAGCAGCTTGAGTAGCAAACTCCCTGACTTTCCGAAGCACCCTCCACTCCTAAGGGGTGGTATATACACACCCACTATAATTCACAACCTATTAAACACTTTAAGAAATAAACAGATATACTGTTCCTCGCTATTAATCTCTTTTGCTAAGCATTCATATGCTATGGTCCTATGGATCAGAGTGCTCACTCCTCTGGCATACGCTGAGTATGTTGCATGATAGCTATGCCCCACCCACCTCAGCATCAACATCTGAGTCTGCACTGCAAGCGAGTCTCCTGGAAACAAAATATTAATGACTGGTACTGTTGAACACTATCCAAGATAGCCTTCCTCTTAGTAGCTTCATCCCTTCCAAGCTGACGCTCGTGATCTAGCCATCGCAGGGCCTCTTTAGACTTCATGAAGAAGTGGGTAGATCCCAAAGCTGCAACCCTAGTTTCGCTGGATAGATCATGTCATATGAGATCCTAGATTACCTCTTGATATCCATTTTGCTCTCCTTTCTGTACCTCCGTCGAATAGTCAGGAAACAGTGACACCTTGTGGCCGTCAATGGCTATATCAGGCATATCTCTGGCTTTCGTCAAGATAATGTCTCTGTCTCTATAATGGAGAATTTTCAGTAGGACAGGTCGCGGTTTTCTGCCTGGAGGAAATGGTCTGGTGGGTACCCAATGCGCTTTTGAACTGCAAACAGGGGGTTAGCCTTTCTGCTCCATAGGTAATTTTCAGCCACAGCTATTATTATTTATTATTAAAGCGCCAGTCATTCCATAGCGCTGTACATTTAAAAGGGTATACATACATAATACAGACAATTGCACTAAGCATGAACATGAAGAAGACGAGTTACAGACTGGTACAGTAGGAGAGAGGGCCCTGAGAGAGGACACAGTAGGTGAGGGTAAAGCTGGTCATGACTATATAGCAACAGCAGGGTCACTAATTGACGGCTTTTCTGAAGAGATGAGTTTTCAGGTTTCTTTTAAACGATTCCACTGTAGGTGAGAGTCTGATTTGTTGGGGTAGAGAGTTCCAGAGTATGGGGGATGCACAGGAGAGATCTTGGAGGCGGTTGTGAGAAGAGGTGATAAGAGGAGAGAAGGAGGTCTTGTGAGGATCGGAGATTATGTGTGGGATGTATCGGGAAAGTGCCTCAGAGATGTATGGAGGGACAGGTTGTGGATGGCTTTATACATATTTGTTAGAATTTTGAACCAGAATTTGGTTTGGAATAACTGGGTGAGAGTTGGATTAGTCGGGCAGCAGAGTTGAGGATAGATTGGAGGGGTGTGAGAATGCTAGATGGAAGGCCACAGAGGAGAATGTTGCAGTAGTCTAAGCGGGAGATGATAAGGGCATGTACAAGCATTTTTGCAGACTCATGGTTGAGGAATGCGCAGATGCGGGAGATATTTTTGAGTTGGAGGCGGCAGGTGGGGGAAAAGGCTTGGATGTGCGGTCAGAAGGAGAGGGCAGAATCCAAGGTCACTCCAAAGCAGCGGACTTGGTTGACCGGGGAGAGTGTGCAGCCATTGATCGTGATAGATAGGTCTGTTGGGGGTTTCAGCAAGATTAGGGAAAGATCATAAATTCTGTTTTATCCATGTTAAGTTTAAGAAAGCGAGAGAAGAAAGAGGGTCTAGAAGGTAGGCATTGTTGGATTCTGGGTAGTAAGGGGGTGATGTCTGGACCAGAGAGGTAGATTTGTGTGTCGTCAGCATAAAAGTAATACTGAAAGCTATGGGACTCTATGAGCTGTCCCAGGCCAAGGATGTAGATAGCGAAGAGCAGGGGTCCTAGGACAGAGCCTTGTGGGACACCAACAGAGCGGGAATGAGACGAGGAGATGAGTGGAGTGGGAGACGCTAAATGTCCGGTCTTTGAGGTATGATGTGATCCAGGAGAGGGCCAGGTCAGTCATGCCAAGAGATGAGAGAGTGGTCGACGGTGTCAAAAGCAGAGGACAGGTCAAGGAGGAGGAGGGCAGAGTAATGTTTTTGGTTTTAGCTATTAGCAGGTCGTTGGTGACTTTGGTAAGGGCAGTTTTAGTTGACTGTGGGGGTCGGAAGCCAGATTGTAGCCGGTCAAAGAAGGAGCAGAGTTGAGAGGACAGCTCAAAGTATTTGGTGGGATTCCCTCCTTCCACTTTCTCAGGGACCCACCATACTCATATTGTTTTGACGCAGCCTGTTGTCCAAATCATCCTGTTTAGCTGCCACAAAGTCCAGTCTCCTTCCCTGATCTGCCACATATCTTTGCAAAGAGGGTAGGATATCCCCATTCTATCCTCCAGGGCAGTAGTGCATTCGGCTAAGGCTACTTTCACACTAGCTTTTTGCTGGATCTGGCAGGGTTCAGCAAAAACCCTTCCGTTACTGATAATACAACCATCTGCACCCGTTATGAACGGATCTCGTTGTATTATCTTTAACATACCCTATGAACTATATTGAAAGTCAATGGGGAGCGTATCCTTTTCCATTAAGAATGCATTAGGGCAAAACTGATCCGTTTTGGACCGTTTCTCAGAGCCCATGACGATCTCATAAACGGAAAGCCAAAACGCTAGTGTGAAAGTAGCCTAACCTTTAATTGTTGTAAGTTTTCTATTCTTTGTATTTACCTATTTTTCTAAAAATAAAATAAAAAAAGGACATACAGTTAGGTCCATATATATTTGGACAGATGCAACATGTTTCATTTGTTCTGTACATTACCACAATGGATTTTGAACTAAACAATTCAGATGCAGTTGAAGTTCAGACTTTCAGCTTTAATTCAATGGGTGAACAAAATGATTGCATAAAAATGTGAGGAATTAAAGCATTTTTTTTAAACGCAATCCCTTCATTTCAGGGGCTCAAAAGTAATGGACAAATTAAATAATTGTAAATAAAATGTTCATTTGTAATACTTGGTTGAAAACCCTTTGTTGGCAATGACTGCCTGAAGTCTTGAACTCATGGACATCACCAGACGCTGTGTTTCCTCCTTTTTAATGCTCTGCCAGGCTTTTACTGCAGCGGTTTTCAATTGCCTTTTGTTTGTGGGCCTTTCTGTCTGAAGTTCAGTCTTTAACCTTTCCAAGACCGCCTAACGCATGGATGCGTCCGGCGGGCGGTCGTGGTGTTCTGGGTGGACACATCCGTGCATCATCTCACGAGAAGCGAGATTTGCTGTGAACGCGCGCGCGTTCACAGCGGCGCACAGCTCGGTAGTTACACTGCAGCCTGCCAGTGATGATCAATCGCTGGCAGGCTGTAGAAGTAAAATAAATTAAATCAAACAGGTATATCAGACGCTGTTTTGTTAACAGCGTCTGATATACCTGCTACCTGGTCCTCTGGTGGTCCCATTTGCTGGGATCGACCACCAGAGGACCAGGTAGCTCTGTAAAGTAGCACCAAGCACTACACTACACCCCCCCCCCGTCACTTATTAACCCCTAATCACCCCATATAGACTCCCTGATCACCCCTCTGTCATTGATCACCCCCTGTAAGGCTCCATTCAGACGTCCATATGTGTTTTTCGGATCAACGGATCCGCAAAACACGGACACCGGCAATGTGCTTTCCGCATTTTGTAGATCCGCACATTGCCAGAACTATATAGAAAATGCCTTTTCTTGTCCGCAATTGCGGACAAGAATAGGACATGTTCTATATTTTTGCTGAATGGAAGTGCAGACCCAGAAGTGCGGATCCGCAATTCCGGATCCGAGCGGGACAAAGTCTGTCCCCATAGAAATGAATGGGTCCGCAATTCCGTTACGCAAACAGAATTGCGGACATGTGAATGGGGCCTAAGGGTCCCTTATCACCGCCAGTTAGTTAGCTACTTGTTAGGTAGTTAGCGCCCAGCCCACCGCACCGCAGTCACTAATTTTGGCAGAGATTTTTCATCAACATTGATTGATGTGAATGAAGAAATCTGTGCCGTTCATTTTTCTTTCAGCCCAGAGGCTGAACGGAAAAGAAAAATCTCATTACCTGTATGCTCAATATAAGGAGATTAGCAGAAACTCCTAATGCTGGCCATACATGTAATGATTGCACAGACCCTCAAATGCCAGGGCAGTACAAACACCCCACAAGTGACCTCATTTTGGAAAGAAAACCCCCCAAGGTATTCCATGAGGGGCATGGTGAGTTCATGTAAAATTTTATTTTTTGTCACAAGTTAGTGGAATATGAGACTTTGTAAAAAAAAATATATATATATCAATTTCCGCTAACTTGTGCCCCAATTTTTTTTTTTTTTTTGTGAACCAGCCATGCCCCTCACGGAATACCTTGGGGTGTCTTCTTTCCAAAATGGGGTCACATGTGGGGTATTTATACTGCCCTGCCCTTTAGGGGCCCTAAAGCGTGAGAAGAAAATGCGTAAAAATGCCCTGTGAAATCCTAAAGGTACTCATTGGAATTTGGGCCCTTTGCACAAAAAAGTGGCACACATGTGGTATCGCCGTACTCAGAAGAAGTAGGGCAATGTGTTTTGGGGTGTATTTTTACATATACCCATGCTGGGTGAGAGAAATATCTCTGTAAACTGACCACTTTGCCCTACTTCTCCTGAGTACCACATGTGTGACACTTTTTGCAGCCTAGGTGCGCAAAGGGCGTAAACTCCAATGAGTACCTTTAGGTTTTACAGGGTTGCTCACAATTTAGCCCCGCTCAAAATGCCAGAACAGTAAACACACCCCACAAATGACTACATTTCGGAAAGTAGACACCCCAAGGTATTCGCTGAGGGGCATATTCAGTCCATAAAAATTGAACTTTTGTCACAAGTTAGCGGAAAGGAGACTTTGTGAGGAAAAAAAGGCAATTTCCGCTAACTTGTGCCAAAAAAAAATCTTCTATGAACTCAGCATGCCCCTCACGGAATACCTTGGGGTGTCTTCTTTCCAAAATGGGGTCACATGTGGGGTATTTATACTGCCCTGGCATTTTAGGGGCCCTAAAGCATAAGAAGAAGTCTGGAATCCAAATGCGTAAAATGCCCTCCTAAAAGGTACCCGTTTGAATTTGGGCCCCTTTGCGCATCTTGGCTGCAAAAAAGTGTCACACATGTGGTATCACCGTACTCAGGAGAAGTACAGCAATGTGTTTTGGGGTGTATTTTACTTATACCCATGCTGGGTGAGAGAAACATCTCTGTAAATTGACAACTTTGTATAATTTTTTTTTAAAAAGTTGTCATTTACAGAGATATTTTTCACACACAGTATGGGTATATGTAAAAATACACCCCTTTAGGATTTCACATAGCATTTTTACGCATTTGGATTCCAGACTTCTTCTCACGCTTTAGGGGCCCCTAAAATGGCAGGGCAGTATAAATACCCACATGTGACCCCATTTTGGAAAGAATACACCCCAAGGTATTCCGTGATGGGCATGGCGAGTTCACAGAAAAAAAAATTTGGGGCGCAAGTTAGCGGAAATTAATATAAATTTTTTTTTTTTCTTACAGTCTCATATTCCACTAACTTGTGACAAAAAATAAAATTTTAAATGAACTCACCATACCCCTCATTGAATACCTTGGGGTGTCTACTTTCTAAAATGGGGTCACTTGTGACAACTTTTTAATTTTTTTTTATACAAAGTTGTCAGTTTACAGAGATATTTCTCTCACCCAGCATGGGTATATGTAAAAATACACCCCAAAACACATTGCCCTACTTCTCCTGAGTACGGCGATACCACATGTGTGCCACTTTTTTGCAGGCTAGGTGCGTAAAGGGGCGTAAAGTCCAACGAGTACCTTTAGGCTTTACAGGGCTGCTCACAATTTAGCCCCGCCCAAAATGCCAGAACAGTAAACACACCCCACAAGTGACCCCATTTCGGAAAGTAGACACCCCAAGGTATTCACTGAGGGGCACAGTGAGTCAGTGGGAGATTTTTTTTTTGCCAGAAGTTAGAAGAAATGGAAACTTTATTATTATTTTTTTCCTCAGAAAGTGTCATTTTCCGCTAACTTGTGAAAAAAAATGAAATGATACATGAACTCACCATGCCCCTCTGCGAATACTTTGGGGTGTCTTCTTTCTTAAAATGGTGTCATTTGGGGGGTATTTATACTATCCTGGCATGCTAGCACCTGAAGAAACATGACAGGTGCTCAGAAAGTCAGAGCTGCTTCAAAATGCGGAAATTCACTTTTTTGCACCATAGTTTGTAAATGCTATAACTTTTACCCAAACCAATAAATATACACTTATTGCATTTTTTTTTATCAAAGACATGTAGAACAATAAATTTAGAGAAAAATTTATATAGAAATGTAGTTTTTTTTTTACAATTTTACAACAGAAAGCGAAAAATGTAATTTTTTGGCAAAAATGTCTTTACATTTTTATTAATAGCAAAAAAAGTAAAAATGTCAGCAACAATGAAATACCACCAAATGAAAGCTGTATTAGTGAGAAGAAAAGAAGGTAAAATTTATTTGGGTGGTAAGTTGTATGACCGAGCAATAAACGGTGAAAGTAGTGTAGTGCAGAATTGTAAAAAGTGGTCTGGTCATTAAGGGTGTTTAAGCTAGGGGGGCTGAGGCGGTTAACAAGTCGGGTTCAGATCAGGTGACTGACTTGGCTATTCAAGAATATTCCACTTCTTTGCTTTAATAAACTCCTGGGTTGCTTTGGGTTTGTTTTGGGTCATTGTCTATCTGTATTATGAAACGCCGACCAATCAGTTTGGTTGCATTTGAGCACACAGTATGTCTCTGAAAACCCCAGAATTCATCCGGTGGCTTCTGTCCTGTGTCATCATCAATAAACACTAGGGACCCAGTGCCACTGGCAGCCATGCCACTGCCTCCGCCATGTTTTACAGATGATATGGTATGCTGGATCATGAGCTGTACCCTGCCTTCACCATACTTTTTCTTTCCATCATTCTGGTAGAGGTTGATCTTGGTTTCATCTGACCGAAGAATGTTCTTCCAGAAGTCTGCCTTGAGTCCAATCTAGCCTGGAGGCTTATGAGTGGCTTGCACCGTGCAGTGAACCCTCTGTATTTACTTTCATGCAGTCTTCTCTTTATGGTAGATTTTGATATGCTTTAATCCTGGAGAGTGTTGTTTACTTGGTTGGCTGTTGTGAAGGGGTCTCTCTTCACCATGGTAATTATTCTGCGATCATCCACCATCATTGTCTTCCGTGAGCGTCCAGGTCTTTTTGCATTGTTGAGGTCACCAGTGCTTTCTTTCTTTCTCAGGATGTACCAAACTGTAGATTTTGCCACTCCCAATAGTGTAGCAATTTCTCGGATGGGTTTTTTCTGTTTTCGCAGATAAAGGATGGCTTGCTTCACCTCCATGGAGAGCTCCTTTGACCGCATGTTTACTTCTCAGCAAAATCTTCAAAATGCACCTTTTATGTGCTTGAGAATGAAATAATGAGGGAATTGCCCACACCTGCCCATGGAACAGTCTTTGAGTCAATTGTCCAATTACTTTTGGCCCCTTTAAAAACAGGGTGCCACATGTAAAGGAGTTGAAACTCCTAAACCCTTCATCCAATTTTAATGTGGATACCCTCAAATGAAAGCTAAAAGTCTGGACTTTATGTCCATGTCCATTATATAACTGTAACTTGAAACTTGAATATGTTTTAGTAAACAGGTAATTTAAAAAAAATTGTGTCTGTGTCCAAATATATATGGACCTAACCATATATTTGCCTTATTATCCTTATTCCTTTAATAAATGTACTTAATTATTTTACTATTCTTAAAGTGGTGTGGGTTGGCTCTCTTTAAAGAGTATTTGAACCTGAAATGGTGTATTTGTTAGCAAGTTGCCTAATTTGTTAGCGGTACAGGGTGATTGCACATAAGATACGCCCAAATTTCCATGTAGATTTATATGTGTTTCTGCAACATATCCGCGCCAAAATCTGGAATTTCTAGTAGCCATTTTTTATGCGGATTAGGGTCCATTCACACGTCCCTGTGCGCTTTGCGGATCTGCAAAACATGGACATCGGCGATGTGCGTTCCGCAATTTGCACTACATAGAAGATGCCTTTTCTTGTCCGCAATTGCGTACAAGCATTGGACATGTTCTATTTTTTTGGGGAACGCGATTGCAGACCCGGAAGTGCGGATCCACAATTGCGGACCCGGCCGGGACATCGTCTGTCCCCATTGAAACTAATGGGTCCGCAATTCCGTTCCGCAAAATGCAGAACAGAATTGCGGACGTGTGAATGGAACCTTAGATGAGGTTTTACCACAGAGCTCACACTTCACTTGAAACAGGTGGAATCCGCAGTTAAAACCGCAAACATAATTGATAGGGATCGACCGATATTGATTTTTTTTAGAGCCCATACCGATACTGATATTCTGTGAACTTTCAGGCCGATAGCCGATATTTTATACCGATATTCTGCGCATTTAAATTTTTGGAATTTTTTTTTTTCTGTTACAGCGTTCAACACTTTTAAAAAAAAAATATTTTAATAGTTTGGACTTTTTGGGCATGGCGATATGTTTTTTCTATTTATTGTTTATATATTTTATATGTAAAATTGGAAAAGGGTTTAATTATATTTAATATATTGGTGTTTTGTTTGCGGCACCTGAGGGGTTAATTGCCGCGGATCGCAGAACTCTTTTAGAGGCAGGGTTTGGGCAATGTGTTTCTAATGCCTGTGTTTGTAATATCTGAAACGTTATTATCATTGGTGGCCAGTGCGCCCTCAGCCCCTCCTCCTCCTCTTCTCTCTGTCTATTGGTGGCCAGTGTGCCCTGAGCCTCCCCGCCTCCTCTTCTCTCCATTAGCAGCGCGGCACAGACCGGCGTGCTCATGTTCTGTGATAACACAGTTATCGGTATATCGGCCTGGTTAGGTGCCGATACCGATAACTCAGCAAATCATGAATATCGTCTGATAATATCGGCCAAACCGATAATCGGTCGACCCCTAATAATTGACATGCTGCTGATTTGGAAATCCGCAATGCAGATCAATTATTGCATAGAAACAATACTCTGTAACATGTGCGCATGGCCTCATACTTTTGTCTAGAAATGCTAGTTCAGTTTGTGTTTTTTTATTTGCCACCTCTCCATTGTAGTGAGCTTGTGACTTTTTAAAACTATTGCAGTTCTAATTCTGGAGTGAATCCAACCTCTATGACTCAATGGGGGACATGGGACACAAATGGCATATCCTAGTTACGGTACATGCCGGCAATGTTTGTTGTTGAAATGCCCATTTAATTTACTACGCTTGGTAAGAAGTGGTATAAATGGAGAAATCTATGATGTTGAAAGTATTTGCCATATTGTGGCCAGACATAACCCCTCTTTACAAATCAAACAGGGAAAATAACTTTTTTCATTTTTATTCTAGGTGTATTATCTGCAGTGCCCAGGATAATCGTGGACTGAGATTGTAAAGATACGCTAGTACAAAAGATCATGTTGCTTTTTCAAGTATTATGTTTTACTGATATTTGCAAGTTACTGGTTTTAGATAGTGTTAACTTGGTTGTGCCAATGTTTTAGTTAAAGGGGTATTTCCATCTTGGATATTGGGGGCATATTGCTAGGATATGCCCTCAGTGTCTGATAAGTGTGGATCCCTATAGGTGCACCTATACTTAGAACGGAGCCCTGCCAGATGGTGCACCGCATATGCGCGTCCGCCCTCCATCCACTCCTACGGGAGCGCCTAAAATAGCCAAACGTTGGCTCGGCTATTTATGTGAACCCCTTAAAAGTGAATAGAGCGGTACCCACGCTGCGCAGTGCACTTCCCATTCATTTCAATGGGACTTCCGAAAATAGCCCTGCATGCCACTCAGCTATTTTCGGAGCTCCCATAGGAATAGAGGGCTCCATTCCAAGTATAGCTGCGGGTCCCAGAGGTTGGACCGGCACCTTTCAGACATTGGAGGCATATCTTTGCGATATGCTTCCAATGTCCAAGATGGGAATACACGATAAGTTAAATCTGGAAAGGAACAAATGGTGTGTCCCTGTTTTGTGGTGTTTTCATAATTTTAAAGGGATATTCCCATCTTTTCACTTATGTATTATCCATAGGATCTCGACCCCTTTCTCAAGGCAGCTTTGAATAGAGGTAGCAGTGCATGCTCTGCCACCTTTACCTTCAATCCTTTACCTGTCAACCAAGCCTATTGGATATTTATGGCATATCCTGTGGATATCCTATAAATGTAGATGTGGGAATAACCCTTTAAGATATGTCAGAAGATAACTGTGAGGTCCTTAACCCCTATTGATCGAAAGAATGAAGTTGCTGTGGCTGCTGAGCAGTTATGACATTATTCTGAGATTTCAGGTCTGAGTCATTCTGATTGTGCTCCCATGAAAATCAGTGGACTGTTATGTGTGTAAAGTGCCGCAGCACCTGATTGTTTCAGTCAGTGGGGTCTCAGCTAATGGGCCTTGATAGTGGCTGTTTTAGAAGTTAAAAGATGTCTAAAGGTGGATTTATCCGTTTAGTACTTACATTATGGGGTGCTTTGCAAGTACAACTTGTGCAGTAAAGCTGGGGAGGGAGGCACTAGAGGTTGGACCCCACTGCCACTTAGACAAAAGTTAGATAAAAGTTCTTAAAAGTAAAGAGTTCTTTTGTGACAACTCCTTGAAGTGAGCTGCTTTATGGAACATCAATTAGTTGTAGTGAAGCAGCAGTGTCCCACAATGAGAAATATTAGAAAAGCTTGTACCTGCATCATGCTTCCACTTCATGTGTGTTTCATATGGTTAAACTATTAGTGTTGTACTAAAATAAAGTTAAACTTCCCTGCATCCTCCATTAGTGTGGTATGCGTGATTTCTTTTATGTAAATTCATTGAAGTTATGTTTGGAAAGATCCTCAAAGTAAAATTTTGGGGTATTTTTTCCATAGCCAAGTGCAGGTGATTTGGATTTGCCCATGTAATGCTAATGCAAGAAACCCTTTGGAAACAGTGGGGGCCATTTATTAAACTGGTGTAAAGTAGAACTGGCTCAGTTGGCCCTAGCTCCTATGGAAAATGAAAGGTGGAATCTGATTGGTTGCTATAGGCAACAAAGCCAGTTTTTCTTTTACACCAGATTGATAAATCTCCCCCAGTGCATTTAGGCTGGGTTTATGAGTTGTTTTTTAGATGTGTTTTTAGATCAACATCAGTGAGATTTCCAGCAACTCATCTTGAAAGCCTTTAAAGCTTTATTTTTGCCACATTTAAAGCATATAAATCAAAGAAGGTGCAGAGTTACAGCCAACACGTGACAAACGCATGTCCTAAGACAGGGATGCTCAACCTGCGGCCCTCCAGCTGTTGTTAAACTACAACTCCCATCATGCTCGGCTGTATGCTGATAGCTGTAGGCTTACCAGGCATGCTGGGAGTTGTAGTTTTGCAACAGCTGGAGAGCCGCAGGTTGAGTATCCCTGTCCTAAGAGATGGCATACAAAGACTGACACAAAACACCATATTTAAAATGCCTGGATTTGAAGCTCCACAGCAAACAACCACACCCCTCAAGGGTTAACCTTTCAGGTACTTGGTTACATCCTATACAGCAGGGATCTGCAACTTCCAGCAAGCCAGGTGTTCTGAAACTACAACTCCCAGAATCCTTCTTTCACCTGAGGTGGAAGTTACAAGAACAGCCAAGCAACTGTGCATGCTGGAAGTTGTAGTGTGTGTGCCTCTCCTCCCACCGGTTGCTGATGCACATGGAGGTAACAAGGGGCAGCACACAGTATGTGCGGGACTGTGCTCCTGAAAAATGCGCCACAGCATGAATAGGTTTGCATAGGAACCCGCCTGAACTGAGATCACCTTGTCGCTGGTAGGTGGGCTTAGATGTATTTTGATCAAAAATAAGTGTCTCAGTTTTTATCCATAGTGAGGGCTTAGTCCATATGTCTTGCATCTATTTTTATAGTGCATTATTTTCTGTTATTTTGTAAATACAGCCACATACATCCGCACATTTAATACCATATCGTGCAGGATGGTTTATATATAGTTTTTTTTCTGTGATAAGTTTCACAGCATCTGAAGTGCAACTAATCCAATTCTAGATGTGGTTTAAATGTAAGCATTTCTATAAACCTGCAATAATAGTATCAGTTCACAAGTTATAAAATTAAGAGAAGCATGTGTGTAATCGCAGGATCCAGTAGAATTCTCTTGTACGGACTTTGTGTCCAATCTCCACCCCTTTGTGGCTTATGCACATGTTCACATTATTAGACAGAAAAATGGGACAAATCACCATCATGTTGGTCATGAAAATGCAGTGAGGTAGCTGATATTTTATTTATATTCAGATTCTGTTTTTGGGTGTTCGAACTGTGGAATTCACATATTGTTTATTACACTGATTGCAAGTATAATATAGGCTAGATGCGTAGTACCACAGTTTATAAAGACAAGTTGCTGGAAATCTCACTCATGACCTGTTTAAGGCATTAGGCCTTATGCACACAACCGTTGTTTTGGTCATTCACTTCAATAGGGCCGCAAAAGATGCGGACATCACCTCCGTTCCGTGGCCCCACAAAAAAATAGAGCATGTCCTATTCTTGTCCGTTTTGCAAACAAGAATAGGCATTTCTACAATGGGCCGTTTTCCGTGTTTTGCGAATCCGCAGTTTGCGGACTGCAAAACACAAAAGGTCGTGTGCATGAGGGCTTATTCACATGTCAGTGATTTCCATCAGTGATTGTGAACCAAAACCAGGAGTGGAGCCTCCATAGACATAAGGTATAAGGGAAAGATCTGCATCTGTTCTGTGTTTAGAGTCACGTCTGGTTTTGTGCTCATGCACATGACCGTTGTTGTTTTGTGGTCCGTTTTTCACAGATCCATTGTTCCGAATCTGAGTTTTTTTCTCTCTGATTTAAGTCCTCTTCCGTTCATATCTGTATGGTTTCCATACGTGATCCAAACACATGAGCAATATGGGCTGGGCATAGCATTTCTACAGTATGGATCCGCAAAATACGGATGACATACGGATGTGTTCCGTGTGCGTTCCATATTTTTTTGCAGACCCATTGACTTGAATGGGGCCTCGGACCATGATTTGCAGACAATACTAGGACACGCACTACTTTTTTGCAGAACGGCCATGCGGACAAACGGAATGCACACGGAGTAACTTCCGTATTTTCTAAAGCCCCATTGAAGTGGATGGTTCTGCTTACGGTCTGCAAAAAAACCTGAATGGACACGGAAAGAAAATACGTTTTTGTGCATGAACCCTTTGTCTAACAAAAATCACTGATGAAAATCACTGACCGAACACTGACTGGGTAAATTATGGCGGGTTTATACGGCTGAGCAGCCAATTGTCAGGAATGTAGCGTTCCTGTACAGTTGGCTGCTCATTCAGTGAATGAGACCACTGCATTTACATGCAGCACTCCCCTTCACAGTATGAGGATGCTATTGTGATCGCTCTTCCCCATACAAAATCATTGTTTCTGGACAGCAGATAGCTGTCAGGAACGAGCATTCGCAGGAAGGTCGCTCCCGATAATCTGCCCGATAATTGGCTTGTGTAAATCCACCTTAGGGTACTTTCACACTTGCGGCATGGCTATCCAGCAGGTGAACAGCCTGCCGAATCCGCCATGCCGCAAGTACCCGTGTGCTTCCGCTCCGTCCCCATTGACTATAATGGGGCACGGGGAGCTACGGCGCAGCATGGCCAGAGATTGCCGGACTAAAAGTACTGCAGGTCCGACTTTTTAGTCCGGCGATCACTGCCGTGCTGTAGTTCTGCCCCCCTTATAGTCAATGGAGACGGAGTGGCAGCACACGGGTACTTGCGGCATGACGGATCCGGCTGGCTGTTCACCCGCCGGAACAGCCTGCCGGATAGCCATGCCGCAAGTGTGAAAGTAACCTAAGGTGGATTTACACAAGCCAATTATCGGGCAGATTATCGGGAGCGACCTTCCTGCGAATGCTCGTTCCCGACAGCTATCTGCTGTCCAGAAACAATGATTTTGTATGGGGAAGAGCGATCACAATAGCATCCTCATACTGTGAAGGGGAGTGCTGCATGTGAATGCAGTGGTCTCATTCACTGAATGAGCACCCAATTGTACAGGAACGCTACATTCCTGACAATTGTCCGCTCAGCCGTATAAACCCGCCATAATTTACCCAGTCAGTGTTCGGTCAGTGATTTTCATCAGTGATTTTTGTTAGACAAAGGGTTCATGCACAAAAACGTATTTTCTTTCCGTGTCCATTCAGGTTTTTTTTGCAGACCGTAAGCAGAACCATCCACTTCAATGGGGCTTTAGAAAATACGGAAGTTACTCCGTGTGCATTCCGTTTGTCCGCATGGCCGTTCTGCAAAAAAGTAGTGCGTGTCCTAGTATTGTCTGCAAATCATGGTCCGAGGCCCCATTCAAGTCAATGGGTCTGCAAAAAAATATGGAACGCACACGGAACACATCCGTATGTCATCCGTATTTTGCGGATCCATACTGTAGAAATGCTATGCCCAGCCCATATTGCTCATGTGTTTGGATCACGTATGGAAACCATACAGATATGAACGGAAGAGGACTTAAATCAGAGAGAAAAACTCAGATTCGGAACAATGGATCTGTGAAAAACGGACCACAAAACAACAACGGTCATGTGCATGAGCACAAAACCAGACGTGACTCTAAACACAGAACAGATGCAGATCTTTCCCTTATACCTTATGTCTATGGAGGCTCCACTCCTGGTTTTGGTTCACAATCACTGATGGAAATCACTGACATGTGAATAAGCCCTCATGCACACGACCTTTTGTGTTTTGCAGTCCGCAAACTGCGGATTCGCAAAACACGGAAAACGGCCCATTGTAGAAATGCCTATTCTTGTTTGCAAAACGGACAAGAATAGGACATGCTCTATTTTTTGTGGGGCCACGGAACGGAGGTGATGTCCGCATCTTTTGCGGCCCTATTGAAGTGAATGACCAAAACAACGGTTGTGTGCATAAGGCCTAATGCCTTAAACAGGTCATGAGTGAGATTTCCAGCAACTTGTCTTTATAAACTGTGGTACTACGCATCTAGCCTATATTATACTTGCAATCAGTGTAATAAACAATATGTGAATTCCACAGTTCGAACACCCAAAAACAGAATCTGAATATAAATAAAATATCAGCTACCTCACTGCATTTTCATGACCAACATGATGGTGATTTGTCCCATTTTTCTGTCTAATAATGTGAACATGTGCATAAGCCACAAAGGGGTGGAGATTGGACACAAAGTCCGTACAAGAGAATTTACTGGATCCTGCGATTACACACATGCTTCTCTTAATTTTATAACTTGTGAACTGATACTATTATTGCAGGTTTATAGAAATGCTTACATTTAAACCACATCTAGAATTGGATTAGTTGCACTTCAGATGCTGTGAAACTTATCACAGAAAAAACTATATATAAACCATCCTGCACGATATGGTATTAAATGTGCGGATGTATGTGGCTGTATTTACAAAATAACAGAAAATAATGCACTATAAAAATAGATGCAAGACATATGGACTAAGCCCTCACTATGGATAAAAACTGAGACACTTATTTTTGATCAAAATACATCTAAGCCCACCTACCAGCGACAAGGTGATCTCAGTTCAGGCGGGTTCCTATGCAAACCTATTCATGCTGTGGCGCATTTTTCAGGAGCACAGTCCCGCACATACTGTGTGCTGCCCCTTGTTACCTCCATGTGCATCAGCAACCGGTGGGAGGAGAGGCACACACACTACAACTTCCAGCATGCACAGTTGCTTGGCTGTTCTTGTAACTTCCACCTCAGGTGAAAGAAGGATTCTGGGAGTTGTAGTTTCAGAACACCTGGCTTGCTGGAAGTTGCAGATCCCTGCTGTATAGGATGTAACCAAGTACCTGAAAGGTTAACCCTTGAGGGGTGTGGTTGTTTGCTGTGGAGCTTCAAATCCAGGCATTTTAAATATGGTGTTTTGTGTCAGTCTTTGTATGCCATCTCTTAGGACAGGGATACTCAACCTGCGGCTCTCCAGCTGTTGCAAAACTACAACTCCCAGCATGCCTGGTAAGCCTACAGCTATCAGCATACAGCCGAGCATGATGGGAGTTGTAGTTTAACAACAGCTGGAGGGCCGCAGGTTGAGCATCCCTGTCTTAGGACATGCGTTTGTCACGTGTTGGCTGTAACTCTGCACCTTCTTTGATTTATATGCTTTAAATGTGGCAAAAATAAAGCTTTAAAGGCTTTCAAGATGAGTTGCTGGAAATCTCACTGATGTTGATCTAAAAACACATCTAAAAACAACTCATAAACCCAGCCTAAATGCACTGGGGAGATTTATCAATCTGGTGTAAAGAAAAACTGGCTTTGTTGCCTATAGCAACCAATCAGATTCCACCTTTCATTTTCCATAGGAGCTAGGGCCAACTGAGCCAGTTCTACTTTACACCAGTTTAATAAATGGCCCCCACTGTTTCCAAAGGGTTTCTTGCATTAGCATTACATGGGCAAATCCAAATCACCTGCACTTGGCTATGGAAAAAATACCCCAAAATTTTACTTTGAGGATCTTTCCAAACATAACTTCAATGAATTTACATAAAGAAATCACGCATACCACACTAATGGAGGATGCAGGGAAGTTTAACTTTATTTTAGTACAACACTAATAGTTTAACCATATGAAACACACATGAAGTGGAAGCATGATGCAGGTACAAGCTTTTCTAATATTTCTCATTGTGGGACACTGCTGCTTCACTACAACTAATTGATGTTCCATAAAGCAGCTCACTTCAAGGAGTTGTCACAAAAGAACTCTTTACTTTTAAGAACTTTTATCTAACTTTTGTCTAAGTGGCAGTGGGGTCCAACCTCTAGTGCCTCCCTCCCCAGCTTTACTGCACAAGTTGTACTTGCAAAGCACCCCATAATGTAAGTACTAAACGGATAAATCCACCTTTAGACATCTTTTAACTTCTAAAACAGCCACTATCAAGGCCCATTAGCTGAGACCCCACTGACTGAAACAATCAGGTGCTGCGGCACTTTACACACATAACAGTCCACTGATTTTCATGGGAGCACAATCAGAATGACTCAGACCTGAAATCTCAGAATAATGTCATAACTGCTCAGCAGCCACAGCAACTTCATTCTTTCGATCAATAGGGGTTAAGGACCTCACAGTTATCTTCTGACATATCTTAAAGGGTTATTCCCACATCTACATTTATAGGATATCCACAGGATATGCCATAAATATCCAATAGGCTTGGTTGACAGGTAAAGGATTGAAGGTAAAGGTGGCAGAGCATGCACTGCTACCTCTATTCAAAGCTGCCTTGAGAAAGGGGTCGAGATCCTATGGATAATACATAAGTGAAAAGATGGGAATATCCCTTTAAAATTATGAAAACACCACAAAACAGGGACACACCATTTGTTCCTTTCCAGATTTAACTTATCGTGTATTCCCATCTTGGACATTGGAAGCATATCGCAAAGATATGCCTCCAATGTCTGAAAGGTGCCGGTCCAACCTCTGGGACCCGCAGCTATACTTGGAATGGAGCCCTCTATTCCTATGGGAGCTCCGAAAATAGCTGAGTGGCATGCAGGGCTATTTTCGGAAGTCCCATTGAAATGAATGGGAAGTGCACTGCGCAGCGTGGGTACCGCTCTATTCACTTTTAAGGGGTTCACATAAATAGCCGAGCCAACGTTTGGCTATTTTAGGCGCTCCCGTAGGAGTGGATGGAGGGCGGACGCGCATATGCGGTGCACCATCTGGCAGGGCTCCGTTCTAAGTATAGGTGCACCTATAGGGATCCACACTTATCAGACACTGAGGGCATATCCTAGCAATATGCCCCCAATATCCAAGATGGAAATACCCCTTTAACTAAAACATTGGCACAACCAAGTTAACACTATCTAAAACCAGTAACTTGCAAATATCAGTAAAACATAATACTTGAAAAAGCAACATGATCTTTTGTACTAGCGTATCTTTACAATCTCAGTCCACGATTATCCTGGGCACTGCAGATAATACACCTAGAATAAAAATGAAAAAAGTTATTTTCCCTGTTTGATTTGTAAAGAGGGTTATGTCTGGCCACAATATGGCAAATACTTTCAACATCATAGATTTCTCCATTTATACCACTTCTTACCAAGCGTAGTAAATTAAATGGGCATTTCAACAACAAACATTGCCGGCATGTACCGTAACTAGGATATGCCATTTGTGTCCCATGTCCCCCATTGAGTCATAGAGGTTGGATTCACTCCAGAATTAGAACTGCAATAGTTTTAAAAAGTCACAAGCTCACTACAATGGAGAGGTGGCAAATAAAAACACAAACTGAACTAGCATTTCTAGACAAAAGTATGAGGCCATGCGCACATGTTACAGAGTATTGTTTCTATGCAATAATTGATCTGCATTGCGGATTTCCAAATCAGCAGCATGTCAATTATTAGGGTCGACCGATTATCGGTTTGGCCGATATTATCAGACGATATTCATGATTTGCTGAGTTATCGGTATCGGCACCTAACCAGGCCGATATACCGATAACTGTGTTATCACAGAACATGAGCACGCCCGGTCTGTGCCGGCTGCTAATGGAGAGAAGAGGAGGCGGGGAGGCTCAGGGCACACTGGCCACCAATAGACAGAGAGAAGAGGAGGAGGAGGGGCTGAGGGCGCACTGGCCACCAATGATAATAACGTTTCAGATATTACAAACACAGGCATTAGAAACACATTGCCCAAACCCTGCCTCTAAAAGAGTTCTGCGATCCGCGGCAATTAACCCCTCAGGTGCCGCAAACAAAACACCAATATATTAAATATAATTAAACCCTTTTCCAATTTTACATATAAAATATATAAAC
The DNA here is from genome assembly GCA_033119425.1 of Bufotes viridis. Classification (NCBI taxonomy): domain Eukaryota; kingdom Metazoa; phylum Chordata; class Amphibia; order Anura; family Bufonidae; genus Bufotes; species Bufotes viridis. The sequence goes on from CM065590.1 coordinate 328,990,363, forward strand.
AATAAATAGAAAAAACATATCGCCATGCCCAAAAAGTCCAAACTATTAAAATATTTTTTTAAAAGTGTTGAACGCTGTAACAGAAAAAAAAATTCCAAAAATTTAAATGCGCAGAATATCGGTATAAAATATCGGCTATCGGCCTGAAAGTTCACAGAATATCAGTATCGGTATGGGCTCTAAAAAATCAATATCGGTCGATCCCTATCAATTATGTTTGCGGTTTTAACTGCGGATTCCACCTGTTTCAAGTGAAGTGTGAGCTCTGTGGTAAAACCTCATCTAAGGTTCCATTCACACGTCCGCAATTCTGTTCTGCATTTTGCGGAACGGAATTGCGGACCCATTAGTTTCAATGGGGACAGACGATGTCCCGGCCGGGTCCGCAATTGTGGATCCGCACTTCCGGGTCTGCAATCGCGTTCCCCAAAAAAAATAGAACATGTCCAATGCTTGTACGCAATTGCGGACAAGAAAAGGCATCTTCTATGTAGTGCAAATTGCGGAACGCACATCGCCGATGTCCATGTTTTGCAGATCCGCAAAACGCACAGGGACGTGTGAATGGACCCTAATCCGCATAAAAAATGGCTACTAGAAATTCCAGATTTTGGCGCGGATATGTTGCAGAAACACATATAAATCTACATGGAAATTTGGGCGTATCTTATGTGCAATCACCCTGTACCGCTAACAAATTAGGCAACTTGCTAACAAATACACCATTTCAGGTTCAAATACTCTTTAAAGAGAGCCAACCCACACCACTTTAAGAATAGTAAAATAATTAAGTACATTTATTAAAGGAATAAGGATAATAAGGCAAATATATGGTTAGGTCCATATATATTTGGACACAGACACAATTTTTTTAAATTACCTGTTTACTAAAACATATTCAAGTTTCAAGTTACAGTTATATAATGGACATGGACATAAAGTCCAGACTTTTAGCTTTCATTTGAGGGTATCCACATTAAAATTGGATGAAGGGTTTAGGAGTTTCAACTCCTTTACATGTGGCACCCTGTTTTTAAAGGGGCCAAAAGTAATTGGACAATTGACTCAAAGACTGTTCCATGGGCAGGTGTGGGCAATTCCCTCATTATTTCATTCTCAAGCACATAAAGGTGCATTTTGAAGATTTTGCTGAGAAGTAAACATGCGGTCAAAGGAGCTCTCCATGGAGGTGAAGCAAGCCATCCTTTATCTGCGAAAACAGAAAAACCCATCCGAGAAATTGCTACACTATTGGGAGTGGCAAAATCTACAGTTTGGTACATCCTGAGAAAGAAAGAAAGCACTGGTGACCTCAACAATGCAAAAAGACCTGGACGCTCACGGAAGACAATGATGGTGGATGATCGCAGAATAATTACCATGGTGAAGAGAGACCCCTTCACAACAGCCAACCAAGTAAACAACACTCTCCAGGATTAAAGCATATCAAAATCTACCATAAAGAGAAGACTGCATGAAAGTAAATACAGAGGGTTCACTGCACGGTGCAAGCCACTCATAAGCCTCCAGGCTAGATTGGACTCAAGGCAGACTTCTGGAAGAACATTCTTCGGTCAGATGAAACCAAGATCAACCTCTACCAGAATGATGGAAAGAAAAAGTATGGTGAAGGCAGGGTACAGCTCATGATCCAGCATACCATATCATCTGTAAAACATGGCGGAGGCAGTGGCATGGCTGCCAGTGGCACTGGGTCCCTAGTGTTTATTGATGATGACACAGGACAGAAGCCACCGGATGAATTCTGGGGTTTTCAGAGACATACTGTGTGCTCAAATGCAACCAAACTGATTGGTCGGCGTTTCATAATACAGATAGACAATGACCCAAAACAAACCCAAAGCAACCCAGGAGTTTATTAAAGCAAAGAAGTGGAATATTCTTGAATAGCCAAGTCAGTCACCTGATCTGAACCCGACTTGTTAACCGCCTCAGCCCCCTAGCTTAAACACCCTTAATGACCAGACCACTTTTACAATTCTGCACTACACTACTTTCACCGTTTATTGCTCGGTCATACAACTTACCACCCAAATAAATTTTACCTTCTTTTCTTCTCACTAATACAGCTTTCATTTGGTGGTATTTCATTGTTGCTGACATTTTACTTTTTTGCTATTAATAAAAATGTAAAGACATTTTTGCCAAAAATTACATTTTTCGCTTTCTGTTGTAAAATTGTAAAAAAACTACATTTCTATATAAATTTTCTCTAAATTTATTGTTCTACATGTCTTTGATAAAAAAATGCAATAAGTGTATATTTATTGGTTTGGGTAAAAGTTATAGCATTTACAAACTATGGTGCAAAAAGTGAATTTCCGCATTTTGAAGCAGCTCTGACTTTCTGAGCACCTGTCATGTTTCTTCAGGTGCTAGCATGCCAGGATAGTATAAATACCCCCAAATGACACCATTTTAAGAAAGAAGACACCCCAAAGTATTCGCAGAGGGGCATGGTGAGTTCATGTATCATTTCATTTTTTTCACAAGTTAGCGGAAAATGACACTTTCTGAGGAAAAAATAATAATAAAGTTTCCATTTCTTCTAACTTCTGGCAAAAAAAAATCTCCCACTGACTCACTGTGCCCCTCAGTGAATACCTTGGGGTGTCTACTTTCCGAAATGGGGTCACTTGTGGGGTGTGTTTACTGTTCTGGCATTTTGGGCGGGGCTAAATTGTGAGCAGCCCTGTAAAGCCTAAAGGTACTCGTTGGACTTTACGCCCTTTACGCACCTAGCCTGCAAAAAGTGGCACACATGTGGTATCGCCGTACTCAGGAGAAGTAGGGCAATGTGTTTTGGGGTGTATTTTTACATATACCCATGCTGGGTGAGAGAAATATCTCTGTAAACTGACAACTTTGTATAAAAAAATTAAAAAGTTGTCACAAGTGACCCCATTTTAGAAAGTAGACACCCCAAGGTATTCAATGAGGGGTATGGTGAGTTCATTTAAAATTTTATTTTTGTCACAAGTTAGTGGAATATGAGACTGTAAGAAAAAAAAAATTTATATTAATTTCCGCTAACTTGCGCCCCAAATTTTTTTTTTTCTGTGAACTCGCCATGCCCATCACGGAATACCTTGGGGTGTATTCTTTCCAAAATGGGGTCACATGTGGGGTATTTATACTGCCCTGCCATTTTAGGGGCCCCTAAAGCGTGAGAAGAAGTCTGGAATCCAAATGCGTAAAAATGCTATGTGAAATCCTAAAGGGGTGTATTTTTACATATACCCATACTGTGTGTGAAAAATATCTCTGTAAATGACAACTTTTTAAAAAAAAAATTATACAAAGTTGTCAATTTACAGAGATGTTTCTCTCACCCAGCATGGGTATAAGTAAAAATACACCCCAAAACACATTGCTGTACTTCTCCTGAGTACGGTGATACCACATGTGTGACACTTTTTTGCAGCCAAGATGCGCAAAGGGGCCCAAATTCAAACGGGTACCTTTTAGGAGGGCATTTTTACGCATTTGGATTCCAGACTTCTTCTTATGCTTTAGGGCCCCTAAAATGCCAGGGCAGTATAAATACCCCACATGTGACCCCATTTTGGAAAGAAGACACCCCAAGGTATTCCGTGAGGGGCATGCTGAGTTCATAGAAGATTTTTTTTTTTTGGCACAAGTTAGCGGAAATTGCCTTTTTTTTCCTCACAAAGTCTCCCTTTCCGCTAACTTGTGACAAAAAGTTCAATTTTTTATGGACTGAATATGCCCCTCAGCGAATACCTTGGGGTGTCTACTTTCCGAAATGTAGTCATTTGTGGGGTGTGTTTACTGTTCTGGCATTTTGGGCGGGGCTAAATTGTGAGCAACCCTGTAAAACCTAAAGGTACTCATTGGAGTTTACGCCCCTTTGCGCACCTAGGCTGCAAAAAAGTGTCACACATGTGGTACTCAGGAGAAGTAGGGCAAAGTGGTCAGTTTACAGAGATATTTCTCTCACCCAGCATGGGTATATGTAAAAATACACCCCAAAACACATTGCCCTACTTCTTCTGAGTACGGCGATACCACATGTGTGCCACTTTTTTGTGCAAAGGGGCCCAAATTCCAATGAGTACCTTTAGGATTTCACAGGGCATTTTTACGCATTTTTCTTCTCACGCTTTAGGGCCCCTAAAAGGGCAGGGCAGTATAAATACCCCACATGTGACCCCATTTTGGAAAGAAGACACCCCAAGGTATTCCGTGAGGGGCATGGCTGGTTCACAAAAAAAAAAATAAAATTGGGGCACAAGTTAGCGGAAATTGATATATATATATTTTTTTTTACAAAGTCTCATATTCCACTAACTTGTGACAAAAAATAAAATTTTACATGAACTCACCATGCCCCTCATGGAATACCTTGGGGGGTTTTCTTTCCAAAATGAGGTCACTTGTGGGGTGTTTGTACTGCCCTGGCATTTGAGGGTCTGTGCAATCATTACATGTATGGCCAGCATTAGGAGTTTCTGCTAATCTCCTTATATTGAGCATACAGGTAATGAGATTTTTCTTTTCCGTTCAGCCTCTGGGCTGAAAGAAAAAATGAACGGCACAGATTTCTTCATTCACATCAATCAATGTTGATGAAAAAATCTCTGCCAAAATTAGTGACTGCGGTGCGGTGGGCTGGGCGCTAACTACCTAACAAGTAGCTAACTAACTGGCGGTGATAAGGGACCCTTAGGCCCCATTCACATGTCCGCAATTCTGTTTGCGTAACGGAATTGCGGACCCATTCATTTCTATGGGGACAGACTTTGTCCCGCTCGGATCCGGAATTGCGGATCCGCACTTCTGGGTCTGCACTTCCATTCAGCAAAAATATAGAACATGTCCTATTCTTGTCCGCACTGCGGACAAGAAAAGGCATTTTCTATATAGTTCTGGCAATGTGCGGATCTACAAAATGCGGAAAGCACATTGCCGGTGTCCGTGTTTTATGGATCCGTTGATCCGAAAAACACATATGGACGTCTGAATGGAGCCTTACAGGGGTGATCAATGACAGAGGGTGATCAGGGAGTCTATATGGGGTGATTAGGGGTTAATAAGTGACGGGGGTGTAGTGTAGTGCTTGGTGCTACTTTACAGAGCTACCTGGTCCTCTGGTGGTCGATCCCAGCAAATGGGACCACCAGAGGACCAGGTAGCAGGTATATCAGACGCTGTTAACAAAACAGCGTCTGATATACCTGTTTGATTTAATTTATTTTACTTACAGCCTGCCAGCGATTGATCATCACTGGCAGGCTGCAGTGTAACTACCGAGCTGTGCGCCGCTGTGAACGCGCGTTCACAGCAAATCTCGCTCTCGTGAGATGATGCACGGATGTGTCCACCCAGAACACCACGACCGCCCGCCGGACGCATCCATGCGTTAGGCGGTCTTGGAAAGGTTAAAGACTGAACTTCAGACAGAAAGGCCCACAAACAAAAGGCAATTGAAAACCGCTGCAGTAAAAGCCTGGCAGAGCATTAAAAAGGAGGAAACACAGCGTCTGGTGATGTCCATGAGTTCAAGACTTCAGGCAGTCATTGCCAACAAAGGGTTTTCAACCAAGTATTACAAATGAACATTTTATTTACAATTATTTAATTTGTCCATTACTTTTGAGCCCCTGAAATGAAGGGATTGCGTTTAAAAAAATGCTTTAATTCCTCACATTTTATGCAATCATTTTGTTCACCCATTGAATTAAAGCTGAAAGTCTGAACTTCAACTGCATCTGAATTGTTTAGTTCAAAATCCATTGTGGTAATGTACAGAACAAATGAAACATGTTGCATCTGTCCAAATATATATGGACCTAACTGTATGTCCTTTTTTTATTTTATTTTTAGAAAAATAGGTAAATACAAAGAATAGAAAACTTACAACAATTAAAGGTTAGGCTACTTTCACACTAGCGTTTTGGCTTTCCGTTTATGAGATCGTCATGGGCTCTGAGAAACGGTCCAAAACGGATCAGTTTTGCCCTAATGCATTCTTAATGGAAAAGGATACGCTCCCCATTGACTTTCAATATAGTTCATAGGGTATGTTAAAGATAATACAACGAGATCCGTTCATAACGGGTGCAGATGGTTGTATTATCAGTAACGGAAGGGTTTTTGCTGAACCCTGCCAGATCCAGCAAAAAGCTAGTGTGAAAGTAGCCTTAGCCGAATGCACTACTGCCCTGGAGGATAGAATGGGGATATCCTACCCTCTTTGCAAAGATATGTGGCAGATCAGGGAAGGAGACTGGACTTTGTGGCAGCTAAACAGGATGATTTGGACAACAGGCTGCGTCAAAACAATATGAGTATGGTGGGTCCCTGAGAAAGTGGAAGGAGGGAATCCCACCAAATACTTTGAGCTGTCCTCTCAACTCTGCTCCTTCTTTGACCGGCTACAATCTGGCTTCCGACCCCCACAGTCAACTAAAACTGCCCTTACCAAAGTCACCAACGACCTGCTAATAGCTAAAACCAAAAACATTACTCTGCCCTCCTCCTCCTTGACCTGTCCTCTGCTTTTGACACCGTCGACCACTCTCTCATCTCTTGGCATGACTGACCTGGCCCTCTCCTGGATCACATCATACCTCAAAGACCGGACATTTAGCGTCTCCCACTCCACTCATCTCCTCGTCTCATTCCCGCTCTGTTGGTGTCCCACAAGGCTCTGTCCTAGGACCCCTGCTCTTCGCTATCTACATCCTTGGCCTGGGACAGCTCATAGAGTCCCATAGCTTTCAGTATTACTTTTATGCTGACGACACACAAATCTACCTCTCTGGTCCAGACATCACCCCCTTACTACCCAGAATCCAACAATGCCTACCTTCTAGACCCTCTTTCTTCTCTCGCTTTCTTAAACTTAACATGGATAAAACAGAATTTATGATCTTTCCCTAATCTTGCTGAAACCCCCAACAGACCTATCTATCACGATCAATGGCTGCACACTCTCCCCGGTCAACCAAGTCCGCTGCTTTGGAGTGACCTTGGATTCTGCCCTCTCCTTCTGACCGCACATCCAAGCCTTTTCCCCCACCTGCCGCCTCCAACTCAAAAATATCTCCCGCATCTGCGCATTCCTCAACCATGAGTCTGCAAAAATGCTTGTACATGCCCTTATCATCTCCCGCTTAGACTACTGCAACATTCTCCTCTGTGGCCTTCCATCTAGCATTCTCACACCCCTCCAATCTATCCTCAACTCTGCTGCCCGACTAATCCAACTCTCACCCAGTTATTCCAAACCAAATTCTGGTTCAAAATTCTAACAAATATGTATAAAGCCATCCACAACCTGTCCCTCCATACATCTCTGAGGCACTTTCCCGATACATCCCACACATAATCTCCGATCCTCACAAGACCTCCTTCTCTCCTCTTATCACCTCTTCTCACAACCGCCTCCAAGATCTCTCCTGTGCATCCCCCATACTCTGGAACTCTCTACCCCAACAAATCAGACTCTCACCTACAGTGGAATCGTTTAAAAGAAACCTGAAAACTCATCTCTTCAGAAAAGCCGTCAATTAGTGACCCTGCTGTTGCTATATAGTCATGACCAGCTTTACCCTCACCTACTGTGTCCTCTCTCAGGGCCCTCTCTCCTACTGTACCAGTCTGTAACTCGTCTTCTTCATGTTCATGCTTAGTGCAATTGTCTGTATTATGTATGTATACCCCTTTTTAAATGTACAGCGCTATGGAATGACTGGCGCTTTAATAATAAATAATAATAGCTGTGGCTGAAAATTACCTATGGAGCAGAAAGGCTAACCCCCCTGTTTGCAGTTCAAAAAGCGCATTGGGTACCCACCAGACCATTTCCTCCAGGCAGAAAACCGCGACCTGTCCTACTGAAAATTCTCCATTATAGAGACAGAGACATTATCTTGACGAAAGCCAGAGATATGCCTGATATAGCCATTGACGGCCACAAGGTGTCACTGTTTCCTGACTATTCGACGGAGGTACAGAAAAGGAGAGCAAAATGGATATCAAGAGGTAATCTAGGGATCTCATATGACATGATCTATCCAGCGAAACTAGGGTTGCAGCTTTGGGATCTACCCACTTCTTCATGAAGTCTAAAGAGGCCCTGCGATGGCTAGATCACGAGCGTCAGCTTGGAAGGGATGAAGCTACTAAGAGGAAGGCTATCTTGGATAGTGTTCAACAGTACCAGTCATTAATATTTTGTTTCCAGGAGACTCGCTTGCAGTGCAGACTCAGATGTTGATGCTGAGGTGGGTGGGGCATAGCTATCATGCAACATACTCAGCGTATGCCAGAGGAGTGAGCACTCTGATCCATAGGACCATAGCATATGAATGCTTAGCAAAAGAGATTAATAGCGAGGAACAGTATATCTGTTTATTTCTTAAAGTGTTTAATAGGTTGTGAATTATAGTGGGTGTGTATATACCACCCCTTAGGAGTGGAGGGTGCTTCGGAAAGTCAGGGAGTTTGCTACTCAAGCTGCTTATGGGGGATTTCAATCATTTCCAGTAAATCCGGTATTGGATAGATTTACTCCTTCCCCTCAGACACCAGCCTTGCAAGTTTCTGCATTTGGTAGGCTGCTGGCTGAGGCGTCCATACTAGATTTCTGGAGATTGGGAAATACAAATGTCAGACAGTAATCATGCTGTTCTAGCAAGTATAGCTCTCTGTCTAGGATAGATTTATGTCTGGATAATACAATATCTCCCTAGACTACTATCAGATCACTTAACTATGCTAATAAAGAATAAGGCATCATGCACACGGCCGCTCCGTGCATTGGGGACTGCAATTTGTGGTCCCCAATGCACGGGCAACGTCCGTGCGGTGGCCGGGATGGATCGAGACCCATTCAACTTGGAATGGGTCAGTGATCCGTCCGCACTGAAGAATTGGTCCGCATCCGTGATGCGGGGAACACACGACTGGTGTCCGCATATTGTGGACCCGATTTTTGCAGGCCGCAATACGGCCACAGTCGAGCAACGGCTGTGTGCATGAGGCCTAAGAGCAATGCGCTGACTAGGAATTTGTAGAGGGCAGCCCAGGTGTCTGACCCCCAGGAGGATAAAGCTTGTGCCTAGAGGAGAGCGCAACAACTTCTCAATGAGCGGTTATTAGTTAAAGGCTCTCCGGGAATTAAAAAATTAAATTCTTTAAAATTACTTTATTTTGAATATATTCCCAAATACCTTTCATTAGTTATAATTGCTCGTTTTGTCTGGGAAACAATCATCAAGGGAATTAAAATGGCCACTGTCCTATTAGTGCACACAAAACCTGTCCTAATCACACAGCAGGACAAGTTACTTCACAGCACTGAGGTAAAGAGCTGCTTCATCCTCCTCTCTGCTCTACTTGTCAGGGATTATGATCCTAAATACAGCTGCTAAGATATTCAGCTGAATCTCTATAGGAATGGAGATTATGAGGAGACATGAAGTACAGACAGGAAGGACAGGACAGACTGTGGTAATGTAGACTACATACAAGTGCTGCAACTCATTAGCCACATCCTCACCTTCCACTCTGTACTTCATGTCTCCTCATGATCCCCATTCCTACATATATTCAGCTGAAGATCATATCAGCTGTATTCAGGATCATAATCCCTGACAAGCAGAGCAGAGAGGAGGATGAGGCAGCTCTTTAGCTCAGTGTTGTGAGGTAACTTGTCCTGCTGAGTGATTAGGACAGGGTCTCTGTGCACTAATAGGACAGCAGCCATTTTATTTCCCCTGATGATTGCTTCCCAGAGAAAACGAGCCATTATAGCTAATGAAAGGGATTTGGAAATATACTTATAATAAAGTAATATTGAATTATTTAAATTTTCTCAATTCAAGAGCGGTTTATTACCACTTCTGCCTTCTCCTGTGCTGGCAGGAGAGCAGTACCTGAGCGCATGGTGGAGAGAGCAGGAAGCGGCAGAGCCGCTCTGCCTGCTTTAGATTTATATAATAGACAACAGCAGGCTACAGCCAGGAAGCTCCTCCGCTCTCCTCCCTCCCAGAATCCTGCTTGTGGCCTGTGGTTCCCCCGCCACCTGCCTGTGGCCTGTTGCCCACCTCGGTCGCCCTCACCAGGCCAAAGCGCCCTGCCCCATTTGCAGTCACCACTATGCTTATAGCTGCCTAGCTCTGAATCCTCCTTCTGCAAATGGCAGGGGAGGAGCCGGAGCATCTCCTCTCCTACATAGCGCCACATACCTCTTACATCCAGTGATGTCCACTTTCTCTTTCCTCATCTTCTCCATTCAGACCAGCCACCATGATGATTTTTCAGCCATCTATCGTCTCTGACAAGCAGACATTAGCTTCCCACTTCTCCATCATCCTCACATCTTCTGAACACCACTTTTCCATCATCCTCACATCTTCTGAACACCCCATTCTGCCACCCCCAATACTGTACTCACCAATACTATACTGCAGAAACAGTTCCCTGAAAATACTGGTACCACAGAGATAGTGCCCCTTCAATATTTATTGCCACACAGTGCGCTAAAAAAATAACTGCACCCAGTAAATAGTATCCCGGACACTAGTAGTATAACATAATACCCCCAAAAATAATTGTCCTAAGCTGATACTGTGCCAGGGAACCCACCAAAGTAATAGTGCTCCCCAAAATCTCACCAATAAAAATATTTCTCTGCCAGAGCACACTTAGTAGTAATAATGCCCTCATCGTGCCCATACTAGTAATCATCCCCATAGCCCCCAGTAGTAGTAAAGCTCACCATAATACCCACTAGTAGTAACAATTCTCCTTATAATATGACGGTACAAGAAATACCCGTTCTTTGTGCCCGCAGCTGATCTAATTTACCCATAATATATGCCAGTAAAAAATACCCCATTTTAGTGCCCCCAGCACATGCCTCCATAGTGCCCCCATAATATGCCAGTAAAAAATGACCCTTCTTAGTGCCTCCAGTAGATACCCCTATAGTTCTCCTCTCCCCCATAGTGCCCCCTTAATGTGCCATTAAAAAATGACCCTTCTTAGTGCTCCCAGCAGATGCCCTTATAGTGATCCTCTCTACTATAGTGCCCCCTGTAATGTGCCAGTAAAAAATGCCCCTTTTTAGTGACACCAGATGCCCCAATAGTGCTCCTCTCCCCCACAATTTGCCAGTAAAAAAATGCCTCTAGATGCCCACATAGTAGTTCTTTTCTATATTGTGCCATCTAAAAAAAAAAAACACTAATACTTACCTTCCTGTGGCTGTCATCGATGCGATGCGGGCCTCTTCCGGCCCGTCCCCCGTACTGTATGCTGCCTGGTTTATGCGGCGTGATGATAATAACGTCATCTCGCCGCCTGAGCCAACCTCTGATAGGCTGGCTCAGGCACTGGTGTAGAGGAATGGGGAAGGGAGACATCTCTCCCATGCCCCACTGCAGCATCCATCTGAATCTCTGTCCTAAGGACGGCGATACAGATGAATATAAAGATGAGCACTTCCACAATGGATGGTCCAGACCTGTTGGACCCCCCTCCTGTCGGTGCGTCCCTGAATGCACCTTATGTGGAACTGTCCCTGACTCTGACGCTATTGGAGGGAAGTGATGTCATCTATAAATGAATTTTTTTAAATTGAAGATTTGATGGTATTGACATGTATCTTAGGGTATGTAGCTATGATTCCTGTAGCAGGGGGCATCGGCTTTCTATCCACCACCTCCTTTATCAGGCCAGTAAGCTATTGCTTTTTATTGGACTGCTTCAGAACCACCTACAGTACGCAAATTTAAAGTGAGGGCACATGAAAGATAATACCATGCTGCACTGTGTGGCTGGGTGGTGGGGAGGTGGATGTCCCGCTGCATGTTCTGATAATGTTCAACATGGACTGGAATGTCTATATAAAGGGGAAGTTAGTATACAATTGATGTATTAGTTTGGCGTGGGGAGCTACAAATTGGACTGTGGTACAAATGAATGCTTAGATATATTGTGAATTACATATTAAGAGCATTTGGGACTTTGGTGCACATCTATGATGGTTGAGAGGTGGACATGGGAGGAACTGGGATGGTGAGGGATTATACTCTGTTGTTTTTTTCCTTTCCTTGTATGTATAAATGTTTATACATAATAAAAATTATTTGATAAAAAAACTGACAAACATAGACAGGCGACATAATTGGACTGTAAATACCTAGGTATTTCTACTGCCCTGGCATTTTAGGGGCGCCTAAAGCGTGGGAAGTAGTTTTGAATCCAAATGCGTAAAAATGCCCTGTGAAATCCTAAAGGTACTCAATGAAATTAGGGCCCCTTTGCGCATCTTGGCTGCAAAAAGTGTCACACATGTGGTATCGCCGTACTCAGGAGAAGTAGGGCAATGTGTATTGGGGTGTATTTTTACATATAACCATGCTGGGTATGAGAAATATCTCTGTAAATGACAACTGTTTCCATTTTTTTATACAAAGTTGTCAATTTACAGAGATATTTCTCTCATCCAGCAGAGAGCACAAAAGCCATTTAACACATTATATTTATAAATATAATGTGTTAGATGGCTTGTGATTCGTTTTTTTCAAAAGTCATCAGCCTGCCAGCGATGATCGTTGGCTGGCAGGCTGATGACCAACTCCTTCTTGAACTTCTTACCGCCGCACAGTGCACATGCGCGGCGGCATCAGCTGAAATCTCGCGTCTCGCGAGATGACGGGCCGATGCATCGACTCAGAGAAAGAGGACCGCCCGCCGGACGCATCCGTGCGTTAGGCGGTCCTCAGGTGGTTAAGGAACCTCACCGTACATGTAGACTGGTAGACTGACTTAAGGACCAACGCCGCCGGGCTCATCGGGCGGGTGCATGAGCGGCGCCCGCCCGATCAGCGGCATAGACCCAGCAGTCACTGATAGCCAGGCCCCTGCTGCATGCGCGGGCATTGGGAAAACCCCTTCTATGTCAAAGCTGACCACGGCATGCAGAGGGTTCGCAGAGGGTACGGGTGCCCTCCGCTTCCCAATCGGGTTCCTGCGCTGCAGTGGCGGGGACCCGATGGCAGTGGAGGCAAGTCCGATTCCTTCCATAGGCATCGGAGCTTGCCTTCTACGGAAGCCTGTGAGATACAGTCCTTAGACCCCTTTCACACGAGCATTGCGGATTTGAGACGGATGCATTCAGGGAAAATGGTGCGATTTGTGCACTAAAACAAGTCAGTTTTCACTGCGATTGCGTTCAGGTTTTGCATTTTTTCAGCGCGGGTGCAAAGTGTTTTAATGCGTTTTTCACGCACGTGGGAAAAATTGGCATGTTTGGTAAACAGACCCAAACCCGGACTTCTTCACTGAAGTTCGGGTTGAGTATTCTGTAGATTTTATTATTTTCCCTTATAACATGGTATAAGGGAAAATAATAGCATTCTCAATACCGAATGCTTAGTAAAATGTGGATTGAGGGGTTAAAAATAAAAAAATTAACTCACCTTATCCACTTGATCGCATAGTTGCGATCTCTTCTTCAATCATTAGCTGCCGGCTATAGGACCTGTGATTACGTCACTGCGCTCATCACATGGTCTATCACCATGGTGATGGACCATGTGATGTGACGTCACCACAGGTCCTTTAGACAGCAGCTAATGAGTTAAGAAAGAAGAGATCGCAACTACAAAATCAAGTGGATAAGGTGAGTTAATTTCTTTATTTTTAACCCCTCAATCCACATTTTACTAAGCATTCGGTATAACCATGTTATAAGGGAAAATAATAAAGATCGGGTCGCCATCCCGATCGTCTCTTAGCAACCATGCGGCAAAATCGCACTGCATCCGCACTTGAATGCGGATGCTTGCGATTTCACACAGCCCCATTCACTTCTATGGGGCCTGCGTTGCATGAAACACGCACAATATAGAGCATGCTGTGATTTTCACGCAACGAAGAAGTGATGCGTGAAAATCAACGCTAATGTGCACAACCCCATAGAAATGAATGGGTCCGGAATCAGTGTGGGTGCATTGCGTTCACGTCACGCATTGCACCCGCGATGGAAAATTCGGCCGTGTGAAAGGGGCCTTAGGTTGGGTCTCACAGGCAGACTGTCAGCATAAAAGCTGACAGCCAATGCATTACAATACCGTTTCTATTGTAATGCATTGCAGAGGGATAAGACCCCAGAAGTTGAAGTCCCAGAGTGGGGCAAAATAAAAAGTTAAAAAGAAGTAAATAAAAGTCTTTTCATAATAAAAAAAATTCCTAAAATAAAGCACATAATAATGTAAAAAAAAAAAAAAAGAAACCGAGACATATTGGGTATTGCCGCCTCCATAACGACCGGCTCTACAAAAATATCACATGATCCACCCCTCGCAAAAAGTGCAACACCAAGCGATCAAAAAGTCGTATGTCCTCCCAAAATAGTACCAATCAAACTGTCAACTCATCCCAAAAACAAAGAGCCCCTATATAAAACAATCGGGCAAAAATAAAAACAACTATGGAGACACTGAAACATGATTTTTTTGTTTAAAAAATGCCGTTATTGTGTAAAACTTAAATAAATAAAAAAGTTTATATATTAGATATCGCCGCATCCGTAACAACCTGCACTATTAAAATATCACATGAACTAACCCCTCAGGTGAACACGGCAAATAAAATAAAACCTTGGATCACAAAAAGTGCAATACCAAACGATCAAAAAGTCATACGCACCACAAAATCGTACCAATCAAACCTTCATCTTATCCCAAAAAATTAGACCCTATATAAGACAGTCGGCCCAAAAAAATAAATAAATAAATAAAAAAACTATGGCTTTTAAAATATGGACACACTAAAAAAAAAAAATGTTAAAAACAAAAAAAATGCTTTATTGTGTAAAACTAAAACAACCAACCCAAAAAACTAGTCATATTTGGTATTGTCGTGTCGGTAATAACCTGCTCTATAACAATAGCTCATGAACTAACCTGTCAGATAAAATTGTAAAAATCAAAAAATAAAAACAGTGCCAAATCAGCTATTTTTGTTACCTTGCCTCACAAAAGTATAATATAGAGCAACCAGAAATCATATGTACCCTAAAATAGTACCAACAAAACTGCCACGTTATACTGTAGTTTACAAAATGGGGTCACGTTTTGGAGTTTCTACTCTAGGGGTGCATCAGGGGTCTTCAAATGTGGCATGGCTCTTGTGATTGGGGTGTTTTTGTTCTACTTAAAATTGGCCTCACGAGTCTTGCCTCAAGTTTAAGGCAGTAATTTAGAAATTAGGATTACAGGTGATTGTCTTTTATTCACCTTTACAACATTTTATGTTAAAGTTCATAAGGATATATATTTATCTAATCACAGTCACTTTCAGTCTTGCATATTCTTTGAATTCAATTGCCTAGACAGATTTCTTTGGTTGTAACACTGTATTTAGATCCTGCGAGATCCCAAGATTAAGTTGTCCTTGTAATTTTTGGATACACTGTATGGTACTGACATTTTTGAAATTAATAAAAATAGAGTAAACACAAATGTGACATGGCAACTTAAAATTATCCCAGTGAAATCTGCCCTTTAAAAACCATATGGCGTTCCTTTCGTTCTGAGCCCTGCCGTGTGCCCGTACAGCAGTTTATGACCACATGGGTTGTGTCTGTAAACTACAGAATCAGGGTAATAAATATTGAGTTTTGTTTGGTTGTTAACCCTTGCTTTGTTACTGTAAAAATGGATTAAAATGGAAAATCTGCCAAAAATGTGAAATTCTGAAATATCATCTATATTTTCCTTTAATTCTTCTGGAACACCTAAAGGGTTAATAAAGTTTGTAAAATCAGTTTTGAATACCTTGAGGAGTGTAGTTTTTAAAATGGGGCCATTTATGGGTGGTTTTTATTATGTAAGCCCCACATACTGACTTCAGACATGAACTGGTCCTTAAAAATTGGGTTTTGGAAATTCTCATAAAAATGTTAAGATTTGCTTCTAAACTTCTAACGTCCCAAAAAAGAAAATGTCATTTACAAAACGATCCAAACATGATGTAGACATGCGGGAATGTAAAGTAATAACAATTTTAGGAGGTATCACTATCTGTTTTAAAAGTAGAGAAATTGAAATTTTGGCAAGTTTTTGGTAAATTTGGTATTTTTTTATAAATAAAAATTAAATATTGTGACTCAAATTCAACACTGTCATGGAGTACAATATGTGATGAGAAAACAATCTCAGAATGGCTTGGATAAGTAAAAATGTTTTAACCCCATCAGGACCGGGCCATTTTTCACCTTAAAGAGGACCTTTAATTAAGATTTAGTTAGTGAAATACTTACACTACCTTCCTGGGCGGCACCCGCTGATGTCCAGGCAACATTTTTTCCAAAATAACCCCTCCGTTCGATGCGATCTTGTTCCCGTTAGTTTTCAAATGCAGGGATTTCTTGGATGATCCTGCACTTGTGGCCCGTTAGCTAATGGCAATCCCCAGAAAAATGCATACGGTGGAGGATGCCCGCAGCGGACCTCAAGTACCACAATAGGCATCCTACACAAGATGGCAATAGTGTGGATGTGATAAATAATATAACAATATAGCAACAAAATGACAAAACAGGTGCACACTGCGGTAAATGTAGCCTGTTTTCCATCCACAGGCTACATTTAGGTGCACCTGTGAGGCCTGGCCCATATCAGCCAGTCTTGGGTGGGGCTCACAGCCCTCTCCCCTCCCATTGCAGGCATGGTCACATGCTGGAGGTAACTGAGGAGTCTAATGTGAGTCGGCCTAATACATTCCTGTAATTTTTCCCACTGGCCCTGGTATTGCCCATATGGCACAGGTAGGCGAGTGTTAGGTCCCAAGCTACTTGAGAGACCTTGGCGCAGTGCTCGGGATTAAGACATGTCCTCCACTGTAGGACATGTTGACTAACCTCTCAATTTTAACATCAGTTAAAGGGGCTTAGTAAGATTACAGTGTGCACCTGTTTTGTCATTTGTTATTGCTATATTGTTATATTATCTATCACATCCACACTATTGCCATCTTGTGTAGGATACCTATTGTAGTACTTATGGTCCGCTGCAGGCATCCTCCACCGTATGCATTTTTGCTGGGGATTGCCATTAGCAACGGGCCACAAGTGCAGGATCTGCTCCCCTGTATATATATATGCACAACTGCATTTTTGGGTTGAGCACATCCTGCTTAATGCCACCTTTCAGTTGGTTATTGTATATATAATTTTTTGGAGGTGTATAAACTCTCATGTAAATGTAGCCTGTTTTCCATCCACAGGCTACATTTAGGTGCACCTGTGAGGCCTGGGCCATATCAGCCAGTCTTGGGTGGGGCTCACAGCCCTCTCCTCCCTCCCATTGCAGGCATGGTCACATGCTGGAGGTAACTGAGGAGTCTACTGCGAGTCGGCCTAATACATTCCTGTAATTTTGCCCACTGGCCCTTGGTATTTCCCATATGGCACAGG